>JAIFZK010000022.1:1190000-1590000 GCA_027481765.1 Tenualosa thibaudeaui
CCTGCCTGTCGGCACAAACCCACAAACGCAATTAACAGTAATCGAATGGCAGATTTAGTTTTTGCTCGATGACCATTCTGTCGCGCCTTCTGGACTTTGAGGTGTTCCACATTCCTTTTTCTTTTTTTGATGGTCGTGCACATTGATGAATTTCTCTCCCACACCCCCGTATAAATCTCCCGGGCCACGGGTGAGTGTGCCGCAGGGCTGAGGAGATACACTCCTTTCGCTCGGCACACACTCTGTCTTCCACGGGTGCTTTCCCCCCTACCCCCTCCAAACCTCACCCGCTCCCCTCTACCTACCTCCACCGCACCGTAAGGCCCCAGTCATAAAACAGCCAATTTATTTTTTTGTAGGGCTTCAGTAAGGTGGCACATAAAATCAAAACTAGAGAGAGAATCCACAAGAGTGAGAACGATAGAAAGAGAGACAGAGAGAGAGAATAGACAGAGGTTGAATATAAAGCCATGTCTGAACCTTGCATAAATTCTGATCCCTCGTCTGAATAATACAAGTTTCAGAAGTGAGAAATGAGAAGCTTGGGAATGATGAAACTTTTAAATCCATGGTTTTACAACATTTGTTGGTGGGTGAATAAATTACTTGTCAGGCAGAGACTAGGGCAAAAATGACTTCATATAAAAAAAATGACGCGAGCAGTGGCAGGAAAAAAATGAGTGATGCTTTTTTTCATTGTAGGCTTTCCTAACCCCTCATTTTCCTCTTAGGTTAGTCTGTGTGATTTATAAAAAAAATTGTTAATTTTACCCATCTGCCAATTCACAGTCCTGACAGAATTATATAATTGGTTTTGTGTGTCGACCACAGGGCATTCACATGTAATATGCAGGAAATCTAATTTAGAAGTTTTAAACAGAGGGAGGATAAAGTTCTCCCCAATTCCAAATAATCTTCCACAAAGACATACACTCACAGGCACACACTCACTCTTCCAAATTCATACACAAACGTGCTGGGGTGCATATACACACTTCATATCACACACACACACAAGTGAATGTTCTTCCACACAGTCTTCTAAATATCCAGTGCAAACACGCACACACACACACACACGCACACACAAACACACACTGTACATACGTAAGTGCACCCACAGTATACACCAGATGCACAGAAAAAAGCCTCTCTCACTGACTGTCATCCCCCTCGATCAGCCCCTTTTTACCGTGAGGCCTATTCAAGCTGCTGGGGGCCAATCTGGTCCAAAATGCAGGGGAGGAGGGGGAGCTTGATGAAGAGTTCCAGGGTGCTCCAGAACCATGTTAGATGGGGGAGGATGAGGAGGAGGAGAAGAGACCCACAGAGAGGGGGGAGGGGCAACAGGAGAGATTGATGCAGGCATCGTAAAGCATTCCTGCAACCTGCAGCTCTGTGGCACCAGGATGTATGGCGGCGGATCACACCTCCACACAACACCAGGCAAACACTGATGATGTCAGCCATTTATCGGCTAATGTGTGAGACAGTCCAATCAGTCCCTTTGCTTCTCCGCGCCCCTCAAACGCTGCCAACTGTGCCGATTCATTGTGCTCATTTATCTTGATTTCCATTGCCTCTGAAGGATGCAGTGGTGGGTACCGTGTTGGCTGTGGGGAAAGACTAGAGCATTGATCTGACAGTAACTGGCACAAGAGCACTATCTCTCTCTATCTCTTTCTCTTCCACCCTCTCTATTCCTCTGTTTCTCTTCCTTTGTTTTCTCTCATCAACAATCTCCCTCATTCCCTATCTCCACCACCAAGTGCTGCCGAAAGGGTTTTTTTCTTTTTTTAAAAAAAAGAAAAAAAAAAGAGTGACATACTGACCTGAGGTCAGAATCATAGTGTCTTGTCATGCTGGAGTTCACAGGCAGTCCCTGTGGGGCCATCTTACAGTAAAAGACACAAAGCCAATGGTTGGCAGAAGCTTCTGGAAGTGCAGTTGAAAGGAATTCCTTTAGCTGAGCCACAATGGAGTGACATGATTTTCATGGAGCAGACCATTCTGACATTATCTTATGGTCAGCTAAGCATCTATACAAGAGCCCGTCATGTGAGTGTCTCAGTTCTATGAAGAAAGTATGAGTAAAATGAGGTATCAGCATTAAAGGGACCTGGCACAGGGAAGTGGACTGGGAAAAGGTTTTCTTCTAAAAAACAAGGAAATTTCCTTCCATTATGCAGGTGAGGAATAGTGACGATTTTAATGGCCTCTTGTCTTCTCTATGAAGACCAGACACTTTCCCGAGCATCTTTGGCCATTTGGGGACTTGAGTTGTCAGGTCCGTTTAATGGCCGCGTTTTAGTGCTTCTTGAAATATGGCTCCTGACATTTGCATGAGGCAGACTCCCCGAGGGCCGGGTGAGGTAAGAAGGCTAAAGAGCAGGAAAAAAGTCTAAAGGTCTCATTAGGACACACTTCAACTCCCGTCCTTTCTCTCTTTCTTTCTCTCTCTGTCTCTCCATCTGTCTGTCTCTCTTTCTCTGTATCTCTCCATACCTCTCTTTCTCCCTACTTACACGTTAATTCTCAACGCTTCCTCTCAGACTTTCTTTTAAGTTCTTTGGAGAGATTCCACAAGTGCAGACAGAGTCAGACTGAGTGAATCTTTTTTTCCCTGCAACAAAGATGGATACTCGTGCACTTTAGCTAACAAGCCGTCATTGGGGAGACAGCGGCTCAACAAAAGGATACATCTCGACTTTCATTTAGGCCTTAAGCCGGGTGAGGGTGAGAGAGAAGTAGAAGGAGAAGGAGAAGGAAGAGCCAGAGAAAAAAAAGATTGAGAGAGAAGAGAGAGAGAGAAAGGAAAAAAACAAAGCAGTAGCAACAACCCCTAAATTATCTGTCTTTGTCCTGAGGCTAGCGGCAAGGATGCGGAGGAGTGTTGTCACGCGGACGACTGTGTAATCGCTGTGCCGACGGGGCCCGCATTTCTCCGCTGTTCAGACTCAGCTAATCAGACCCAGAGCCCCAGCCTCCATCTATCACCCCGCCAGCCCGTGATTCATTACAGGTCTTCTTAAGTGCCCACTTTTGGGTTTGCCAAAGAAAGATCTGCAATCGAATCGCAACCCTGGCAGATGAAAAGAGGGCCTCCCCATCCTCCTCTCCTCCACCTCTTCCCCACCCTACCTCCCACAAGCCCCATCGCAGTAAAAGGAACAATGCCTGTGGTTTATGTAATAGGAGAGCGAGCAGAGGCAGATTCCTTTCTACGCAATCAATGTTTATACTCAATCTACGCTCATCATTGGCTACTACGAAGAATGATAGTTTCCTGCCACAGCCATTCCGTGTGCAGGTGAGCAGTGATTAGCTAGGTCTGTTGTTGGGGTAGGAACATGATTGAGTCATCCAAACAATGTTATCCCAATAATAGATTGTGGATACTTGCATTGCACAGGCTGAGCTGATCTGATAATGGCTAAAATTATATTGGAAATTGACCATAAAGAGGGATGCAAATGTATTTGCCCTGAAGAGAGATTCAATGTCAAGTGGAAAAGCATTTCCACATTTTCACATGAATAGTAGCTACAATATAAGTGAAACCTTTCAGCAGCACATTCAATGAATGCGGGAATAGCTGTGGTCCTTCTGCAACTTTGTACTGAAAAGGAATATTAAACTGCCACTACTGTAATGTTCAATAGTCTATGAGATGCTTTATTATATGCTACCGATTGCTGCATCTTTACACAACTGTATAAACAGCAGAGATGCATTGATAGAGGTGGAAAAATGGTATAATATCAACAGACGGGCTGTTGTATATGGTATGAAAAGAGTGGTATCATGGCATTGCTAATTTAGCATCTTAACAGTATATTGTTCCATATTAGTTTCTTACATGTACCATACTAGTTTGCCGCAGAGACATATTGAGACAGGCGCCATTTTTATTTCTGTTCTTTGCTGCACACACAACAGGAACAAATATGGGATATGAGGATATGTTCTTTGTCATATTGTTGTCAAAGTTGTTTAGGGGAGCTGCCCACATCCCATTTAAACCAACAACTTAAAAATGATAGAGGGAAAATGAGTCACTGGGAGAGTGGAGAGTTGACAGCTAAAGGAGGACTCTGACAGTTCTATACGACATCTCATCTCTTTCAAAACCATTCCTCTTTCATTCTAAGCAGTCTTTAACGACACAATAACGTCAACATTGTTTTTTGCTATTTACTTCAGCCTTCTCTGTCATGACATCTCTGACCTTGAAAAATCTAAAGATGTTTTTTTTCCACAGGCCTTGAGTCGAGCAGGAGGCACTGAAGCAGAACATTACTGGCGGTAAAGTGCTTTTAGGTTGTGCAGGCAGATTCACACACACTCGCACAAACACCCACACAGCCTGAGCTCCATTGTGGGAAAGAAAATGTTTTTTTTTCTTTGGATAAAGGGGGGGAATGGAGAGTAGGAATGGTCTGAGCATGTTATTCCCCTCCTTTGGTTTCTATGTCTGAACAGCACTTTGGAGTTTCGTGCCAGAATGTACTGGTCACTCTGGGCAGTCGGAGGGTTGGAGGGGTCTGGGTGGTGGGTGGTGGTGCTGTGGTGTGGTGAGAGCCACAGAGAGAGGCTCAAGACTGGAGGCTGTTAGTTTTTAGTAAATTTCTGGCTTGCCGAGTTTTCCCTCTCCAGCTTGTGTTTCCTGGAATGGAACTAATACATAAGAGAAAGTCCTGATGGGGTGATACTATCGTCTGCCTGAGCTGTGACATCCGTGCTCAGCTTTCTGAAGAGATTCTGTGTTTATCTGTTCGTACCTCCTAAACAAGCCTGACACACTGATGCACACACACAAACACACACACAATTAGCCATATTTTTAGATTGAAGACAGGCCGAATGTGTGAGCAATCCCATAGAGGGAGACGTTACTTCTTGTTGTTTCTTGTCTAACACGACTCAATGCATCGAAAGAATAGATGGTAGAAAACTGCCGTGGTTTCACCTTGAGACAAAAGCACGTCTTGTTAATTGGTAACAAATGCGATGTTTGATGTGTTTTTCCTGCCGCTCGCACACTTGCGCAGCAAGACAATGATGAATAGCATTGCCATGTACCCTTGATCTTGGTAGCACATCATCAAGGACGAAGATCTTTGCTGCTAAACCCACCCAAGGGACAGTGCTGACAGTAAAGGATATGCCGCGCAATTCAACAGTGATAAGCTTTTGCACACTAATACTCATAAATCAGAAAATTGCCTTGCGCTTTTCGATGATGAAAAAAATTAGGCTCTCTGAACACCACAGTGCCTGGGTGCAGTGAATAGAGACAACAGCAGCTGCATTTTGTCACACATGTTTTTTTCTTCTTTTTTTTCTTTTGTGTTGATGGATCCAGAGCGCTCGCTTGTGGCACGGCGCCTTTGTGATGGAACTTTGGGGATAGTGTTGAAAATTCCTTTGGGGAGACGCGGGCTCTGCAAAAGCAATTCACTAGGAGCTGAAGGGAAAACGTCACTTGAAGAACGAATCGGGAACAGTGTTGAGATTAAAATCTATTAATGTGATTACAGATTGTGGAAAACCTTCTGAGATGCTGCTTGGGGAGTGTTTGCTTGTTCCTCCTTGTCTTAGATACCACAACCCGCCTGTGTGCCGGATTTCTCCCATTCCAGTTGAACTGCACTCTGCTCTGCCTCCGTGTGCTTGTTCTGCGCCAGTGACTAAACCCCTTGTTCCATGATATTATGCAAATGCCTTGCCTTTAATCCGCTCCGGCTTACAGGGAGAAGATGAGGTCGGTGACTGCACAACTCTCAGAAGCATGCCCTCCACGTTTGCCTGCCCACCAAAAATAACAGCAAACCCCTTGTTTAATTTGTAGACATGCTCTCCCTCCTTTGCTCCTCTTCTCTACCTCTCTCTACCTCTCTCTCTCTCTCCATCTCTCACTCTCTCTGCTGCTCTTTCTAGGCCCCCACTAAATGGTTCATTTAGGACTTTAAACACAGGGATGCATGCCTTTCCCCTCCAGAGCCCTGGGGTCTCCCTGACTGAGCTGGCAGCCGAAGCTTGCAGCAATGTTTCAGGAGAGCACCTAATTGATTCAGCACGCCGGTCATTAGAAGCAGCCCAGCCCAGCCCAGAGAGAGGAGAGCAGAGGAGAGGAGAGGTGGCCATTCGCTCCAGTTGGCTGCCTTCTGATGTGCGCTGATGAAGACAAGGAGAGACTGCCACTGGCGAGCGATGACTGGAGGAAGGAAGGGGGGTGTGGGGTATAAGGGGTTGGGGGGAGAGGGATGAGAGGGAAGAGGAAGAAAAGAGAGGGTACAGTGGAACCGTCACTGGACTTTGGAAGAGAGGAGATGTAAACCCTCCACACCCCAACACGAGACCGGTTGGGGAGAACAACAAGGGATGTCAGATATGGCCGCAGGCGGGCAGCAGAGTCTAGGTGAGGGTGGGGAACTTGGGTGAGATCCCACAGAGTAAGTGGATGTCTGCCACTGAAGAGCCTTTGGAGGTCCAGAAGCAACACACACACACACACACACACACACACATATATATACACACACACACATACACACACACACACACACCCACACACACAAACACACTTCGCTGTCGAGAAGGAGGCGGACATGACTGGAAGCCAAACCATTTTTACCCTGGCTCCACCCAGTGTGCTCTTACCAATTGGACTGAATAATCTGTATCCTGCCAAACCAAATATAGAGTATCTATTTGCAAACTCCCAGGCTCAAGACTCAACATTACCATATATGTATATATGATAATGTATATGAAGATGATAATTCTTCCACAATATACAATGTAGCCTGGATGAGAGACTGAATAGGAGCATGTCTGTCACACTGGTACAGCTATATCATAACGCACAGATTGGCCTGGCTGACATATGATGATGGCAGTGATGACAGGCTGTGGAACTATGTCAGGCCTCATTAACAGGTTCTAAGCCTGACAGACAGGCACGGGGCGCGGATGAAGGGAAGCGGATAAGGCCGACACGACAAGGCAGGCAAGGAGGATGAGCAGAGCAGCGCTAAAGGAGTGTGGGCGGTTGGTGGTGGGGGTGGGTGGGGGAGTGGTGTAGGAGGGAAGGGGGGTTGTTATGGATGTGGGATGTGAAAGCAGCAGGGCCCAATCTGCCCCACTTCTCATGGATCAGACAACGAGGTCACATCCATCGTGCTGTCGCCAGCGAGCCGCCACGTCCTCCATCACGGCTGTCGGAGCCTGTTGTAGTGGAAGAGAAGGCCCAGTGCCACAGCAAACCAGGCGAGGGGCGGATGGTGTGTGGGTGCGTGTATGTGTGTGTGTGTGTGTGTGTGTGTGTGTGTGTGTGTGTGTGTGTGTGTGTGTGTGTGTGTGTGTTGGGAGGGGTGAGGAATCCAGAAGAAGCTTCTGGTCACAGAAGCTCAATGTCACTCTCTCAGTTCCTCGCTCATCTGTCAGGTGAAATGCACTCCAGAAAAGTGACTTACTGCGTTTCAAAAAATCTGCTGTATTTGTGGCGCTCAGTCATTGCCGTGGTTATCTATCATTTGCACACACTGCAAAGGGCTGTAAATTAATTAGATAATCTAAGGTTAATGCACTTGTCATGTAAAGGTCAGTACAAGCTTGATGTATTGCATTTCTCCCAGTTTTTTTTTTCCTTAGGGACAGATGAAGCAGAAAGAGTGCAGAAATTGCACATTGTTTCTCTCATTAAGCAGACACACAAGAGCCTCATTGTTGCCTGGTTATTGACTTTTCATTCGGCTGTTACGTGACATTAGCTCGGCAACTAATTGGATGCTTGTTAAGTCCTTTGTCGCTCAGTTTTAATCCGGCACTCATGCCGCAGCTGGAAGACTTGAGCCTGTCATCTGTCTCAGATGGGAAATCTAACACCGGGAGAGATGAGGAGCGTGAGCAAAGAAAAAAAAAATCTCTTTAGCAATCTGGAGATGTGAAGTAGAGGAGAAGGGGGGTGGGGGGGGGGGGGCAGTGTCTTTGAGGGAGCAGAGAGCAAATGGGAGCAGTCACAGCTCTGCCTCACACCATCTCTCCCTTCACTCCATTTCTCTGTCTCTCTCCTCTTCCTCCTCCCTCTGTCCCCACCTCCTTTCCATTTCTCTCACCATCCATTTCCATCCCTTTCTCCACCCCTCCCACCATCCATTTTTTTTCCTCCTGCTCTTCTACCGCTCTAACCTCACCCCCCACCTCCCAAACTCCCACCCCCACCTCGACAACCTTCTCGCTCAACCCAACCCTCCGCTCCACTTCATCTCGCAAAGTGGACAGTGATGTTTGGCAAATCACCGTACTGCCACAGCTCAGCACAGCACTGATGTATTCCCCCTCAGAAGGATTGTCAGGAGCATGTGCAGCACTCTGGGACCCATTAGCCTGTGCACAACAGACTGGGTAGGTGTTTAATAAGGCTGGCGAGTGTGCGATGCTACTGCCCAACCCCTGTGTGTGTGTGCATGTACGACACGGCTCGTGAATTTTAGAAGTGCACAATTAAAGTAATGCTGCTGGGAGGAG
This sequence comes from Tenualosa thibaudeaui, assembly GCA_027481765.1. Lineage (NCBI taxonomy): Eukaryota > Metazoa > Chordata > Actinopteri > Clupeiformes > Clupeidae > Tenualosa > Tenualosa thibaudeaui. The sequence goes on from JAIFZK010000022.1 coordinate 1,198,533, forward strand.
CTAGGCGGGGATGGGGGGTGCATTGCTTCAGGGACTGTGGTGCCTCAATAATAACTGTTCATTTCCACTGGATAGAATGGGAGGGCACAGACTATGTTAGGGAGGGGCAGGCGTGCTAGTGTGCTGGCTAGGCTGATCGCATCATTATCTTCTCACTCGATCGGCAATCCCCTCCCCGACTCCACCGCTCCTCTCCTACATTGCATTAGCTATTTTTCACTTGCCAACACCCCAGGGGTACCTCCGAGTAGCCTGCTGCCCAATCACCAAGACTACACACACACACACACACACACACATACACACACAAACACAACACACACGCTTAACATTCAGTCCACGCAATTTCCAGTGCAGTGTGTCTGTGTCCTGACGGCCTCACAGTCAGACACAGTTTGAAATATCACCCGATCTCCGTGCTCTTCAGGGGCACACTCTCTCTATCTGCCTTTTTCTGGCATTCTGACAGCTGATACCGCTGCATCACTCGCCTGGACTGTCCCCTTTAACATCCCACAAGTAAACAGAAATAAACACCAGCAGAGGGAAGCCGCTTAGCAGTTTCCTCCCATTTCTTTGCCTGCTCCTTTGAGTGGAGCATCCCTTGTGTACAGGGTCCATCCTATCCCATCCCAAAAAGAAGGAAATCATATTGAAAGAACAAAACAGTGAACCCATCCAAGCCACAGCTGTCAATACAAAGCTGCTAGCACTAATTCACCAGGGCGACAATCTAATCATTCACCATCATTCAGAGGAACTGTCAAACACTGGATGTGAGGAGATTTAAGACTTTTGTCAAGACAAGCTTAATTAGACAGATAGATTTTTCTGCCCAGATGTGGCGGGAGCCCATCAGTCAAAATATCCCCCCCAGGGCTGGTGAGGCAACGTGTTTGTGCACTCATTCTCTTTACCCTCCCAGCCAGCAGAGGGGGTGTGCTTTTATCAATACTGTCACACTAGCAGGAGTATGACTCACCGATCTCCCTGGAGATTTGGACGAAAGCCTCCACGCCGCTCTCGCCGTAGCTGCCCTCCGAGGCCAACGTGGACACGTAGTTCCAGCCCATCTCTGTGACAATGTCCAACATGGCCTGTGCCTGGTAGGAGTCAGGTGGCACCACGCGAGAGAAGAAGTCGTAGCGGGTGTTGTCGCTAAGGTCCGGCGCTGTCGACGCATAGCTAATTTGTGGAATCTGCGGAGGTAAAACAGGAAAGACAAGTTGAGTTATGAGCACACAACAAAATAAAGACATATTTGCTGTCAGGGAAATGAAGGGAAAGAACAAAACAGAAAAAATAGGTCATTGAAACTGTAGATACAGAGACAGGATGGAACCAGAGTGTCTCCAGATGAGAGGTTACATGAGGTTACGTGGCAGTGAGCCTAAATACTGATGGCCGGCTGGATAGGGCTGAGGAGTGTTGACAGAATGTGAGGGCGCATGGAGGCAGGCAGGCAGGGCTCATCAGCAAGAGGTCTAACTAATGGACTTTGGGGTGGAGGCGGTTGACTGACAGATTGATTTCTCTAGAGGGTAGCGAGAGAGGGAAAGTGAGAGAGAAAGAGAGAGTGAGAGTGAGTGCAAGCCTGCGGTCTGATTTATTTGTATGCGGCAGCAGGTCTCAGCTTCAGGCTCCACTCATGTCTCACATACAGACACACACACACAAGCAGACATCTCTGAGTCCAAACGCTGATGACGTCACGTTGCCAAATCATCGGCTAGACCGTTCGGGGGGGATTGCTCATATCTTAATTTTTTTCCGACACTGACGTACATTCAGAAAGAATTCCACTGTCAGCTCCTGCTGAGTGTAGTTTTTGAGAGCTGTGGACACGCTACCTGATTTGCACCAGACTTATTTCTTTATTTTTATCGATTCAGATGTGAAAAAAATCAGATTCTTTCTCTGCTCTCACAGGGTTGCCGAACGCGCTGTAGTTTTGTGGGCTGTTCCTTTTGTACTGAGCAATCACTTACAACTGTCAGCATGTATCATAAGGGCCCGATTCCCCAGCTTGAGCTGCCCAACTTCTTGGCCTCAGAAACGCTTCATTTTGACTGGACAAGATGTCAAAAACCCAAGGATGTGAGGGGTTGGGATGGTGATTCAAAAGGCATGCCCACACTAGCAGTCATAATTACAGCTGTATTTGCATTAGCATCTATACTAACCCACAATATGCAAAGCCTCCCAATAGCACCATTCATGTTGTAACAGGATGCCTTTCAATAGATCCTAATTTGCTGTCAGCGTTCTCAGCATAACTCAGGAAGTGATTCCCGTTGATGTAATTCTTCATGTCTTTATTTTTTGGACTGTATACTGCAGTGTGGAAATTGCTTTTCTTATGAGCTAGAATGATGTTTCAAAGTTTTTACAGTTATGGTTGGCACAGTTGATGGGCCTTGGCACTGTACATGTTTCTTCAAGCCAATGAAATATAGCTTATCTCTCATATTCCAGAGACTTCTATCTGGGTAAGGTCAAAATTAAAGAGTTTTGAAAGAGTGGTAATAAACTGCTGCCATCAACTGAATCCATTGTCACACCGGTGAGTTTGCTACGTGTGTGTGTGTGTGTGTTTTTTGTTCTGGGGGCTATATCCTGCAGAAGAGCAGTCATCCATTCAGTGACTAGACTCACTGCTGTCATAAACCGATTTGCCTGAGTGGTTAAGATGTTCACACATCCAATGGTTTCTCTTTTATCAAGGTGGTAGTAAGGCAAAGTCAAGGGCATACACATGTCTCAGACACCACCAGTTTATGGCCAAACCAGCAACACTGACAAGTGGCATGATGGATACATGCACCTTCACAGTCATTGCCTATTCACTCACTCTTCCATAAACACAACAGCTGGTTTCAGGGTTAATCGAAGTTTATCTGTTTCTCTGTCTTCTTTGTTTCCATAGCCATTATCTTTTATTGTGATTTTCCACAGTTTTGCTGACAGCTGTTTGGGAAAATATATGGTCTCAAGCTGCCATACACCGTTTGTCATTGTATAATGACTGCTTTTAAGGGTCTTGTGATGACTGTTTCTCAACTAGGGGCTGACCTGCTGTTGTAGTTCGTCTCTCACACGCAGTAATTTGTGCCAGACATCGTGGCACGTATGACCTTCCAAGATCACTCAAAGAACTCCATGAGATGTAATCAGACCAGTTCAGTCTGTAGTGCACTATATATCAAGTGAAAGAGGCATCAATCTCAACACCCACATTTCCTGCCATATTAAAGGCCAACATGCTGCCAGACGACTAACAAGCCAGTTGAGCTTACACTTTGTAGGTACTGTATATGTTCATGAGATTTCCAAACTTTCACTCAAGCACTATCTCTGGTGGAACTGTCTGCAGCTGTCTGCTTTAAGTGTGTGTCTACCTCAGTTTGAGAGTTAAGACATCAACATCAAAGCTTTAGATGTGTGTGTGTGTGTGTGTGTGTGTGTGTGTGGCTGTGTCTCAGTTTGAGGGTTAGGACTGCTGCAGCATCTCTCGTTGCAGCATTCCCATCAAGTCTGGTACAGCATGTACACAACCTCTCATGAATCTCCAGAAAACCCAATGTTTAAAAGCCACAGAGATCCAGGAGCCAGTTTCAAGTATGTGCTACCCAGAAGGTTCCAGTGGTTCCATTCATATTGGCATAGCTGAACATTAAAAAAAAAAAAAACATACCGTCATAAAGTATCGCAAATCAAATCTATGTAAATACCCAAGTATAGGTACCAATATTTTAATGTCTTTGCAAGTAAAAGACCAGGCCAGACTGCTATTGACATTTAAGAAAAAGGTCAACAACAACAAAAACATCAGCAGCAGCCGCTTAGCTGTTTACTTTGCATATGGATTTCAATCACATTCAAAGTGACATTATTGAACATTTGACTTGCTGAATGAGAAGTGGCTGCATTAAGCAGGAAATGGGAAGAACTGTTTGAATTTAATTCATGGAAAATATGCTTGACATTTTATTCAAATGTGTGTAGTCAATCTAAATAATAATACACCACTCACAATACCCCAAGTGCACTGTCATTACATCTACAGTGTATATGTAGACAAAACATTCTAGATAAAGGAAGAGAGACAGAAGTGTTGCCATTTTTGACACTCTGGGTCCTTTTAGAGGCACGTAAAAAGGGATCCAGCTCTGGTTGTCTGTCTCACACACACAGAATCTATGTCTCAGCCATCTCAACACTTTCAAATCCCTCATTCCTTCCTTCATCTTCACTGTTGGCATGCTGGATTTCATAAGTAAAGCCACCAGTTTTACCTGAGTTTGTCTTGTCACATCTATTTTAAAACAACAGCTGGATGTTCCCGTATGTTCAAGTATAGCCGTGAGACTTTACAAACAACAACTTTGATTACAAACAACTTTGTCAATTGCTACCTCACATACTAATCATATTGCCTGTATTGTCTTGCAATGTCCAAACAAATCATAACATTATCATATTAAATAATAATGAATGAGAGAGCGCAATATAATACACAGTGACTGTGTGTTGTTGAATGATAAAGCACAATAGCATAGTAAATTATCATGGCCTTGGTGTGTATCTCTTCAGCTTACTGAATTCATAACAAGACCGCCAGCCATTTCTGAAATATTTCACCATAATTTAAACTAAAACAGCTTCTTGTATTTACCTGCTGAGCCAAGCCTCCAGCTGGCCCACTAACTCCACTGGCATTTTCACCTTCCAGTAATTGGCTGTACAATCTCACCACTCTTCTCTCGCCAGCAGCTTTGATACAACACCCAAGTGGTGAAATTCCCACTACACAACTTACTACATACTGGTGAAGCTCATTATGGTAATGCAATAGGGAATTACTCTGAGGGTGATTCCAGTTGGATGTGGGTTTTTCCCAGTTGTGATTTTCCATGTTTAGAGGTAGATTACCAGAGTGGAGGTAAGAGGCACAGTAAATGATATATTATACCTATAGATTCCTTTGCTATAACTTCCATGGTGGCATACAGTAATTCTATACAGTTCTTTAACAAGCCAAAAATGAGCTCATTCTTTAGAATGGATTTCCATAAAGCCATGCAAACTCTCGCAAAGTTACCATACAAGTGACCTATAAATAATGCATGCATGGCAGATAAACACATAATAAAGACGCAAAAGAGGTCAAGACAAAATAACCGTTGGTAGAATTGCGCATTGCCTTTAGTCAGAATCCATTTAGGAGGAGGAATATCCATTTCAAAGGCGCTGGGTAAGCCTCATGAATATGAAATGCTTATTCTTGGTGAGCGCCTTGCATGTGCCACACCAGAGGACAGATCAGGGATGATGCCTTTACTTTCTCTTCTTTAGCCCTAATACTGAGCATGATGTTCCAAAAACACAAGGGAGTCTTTTTCTACAAAACACACATCTCAACGGCATTATATTTAACTCCTACAAGAAAACCCTCGCATGGATAGTCACCAAAACATCTCCAAGCAGAGTCAGAACCAGCTGTAATGATCTCAGTTTATAAGGAGCGTGGTAAGTGAAAATAAACACATTTGCCCTAACGTATGAATCAGCAGCAACCCTTTGAAACTTCCCCTTTTCAATTTTTCTAATCAACTTTCAATTAACCTGATTAAACAAGCATCCTTTCATCTTTCGGGGTCTTTGGAGTGATGATCTATTACAGTTACGGGAAAGTTCAGTGCTTCAATTAAGCATCTAATTCAATACCGCTGTAGGTCAACATCTAATGCACAGTTTAAAAGAGAATAAAAAAACATTACGGCACCAATAAAATGGTTAGCAAAATCCCATCAAGGGACAAAACCACCCCAATATACCTGGAGGCCATCATCATTCCTCTGTTTCTTTTTACAAACTCTTCAAATTTTTTGCTATTTCACAGCATTACTTAGCTGCAGCATTGGAGTAAGGATGAAGGATGCAAGTGGGAGGTTGTTTGTCTGTCTGTATATGTGTGTGTGTGTGTGTGTGTGTGTGTGTGTGTGTGTGTGCTGTGGGTAGAAGTACTGAACCGGGCTATTGATTTTACGTACGCTGCTCTGGCCGTATTACGAGGGCCACAGCTTGCAGAACCAGCGGGAGTCTGTGGAGGCTGAATGGGCCTGAGTAAGTCTGGGCACAAGGCGAGGGGAGAAGGGTAGAGGGAGACAGAGCCTTGGAGAGGAAAAGGAGGCACCATACATCAAACGCTGAGAGCGCATTGTCTCAGCTGCCTTCACATGGTGGGGGGGGTTGGGAGTGGGAAGGCATCTGCAAGCGACCTGAAAATAGAAAAGGCAGCGGAAAGAATTGTAGAGAGATGGGAAAAAGGGAGAGATTGAAAGAACTACTACAAAAGGAAAACATCCAATGAAGAGGCTAATCGGGACACAAGGAACAGGGAGGGTAGGGGGAGGTTCGGTAGGGGTGTGTGTGTGTGTGTGTGTGTGTGTGTGTGTGTGTGTGGATGGGGTGCACAGAAAGCTGATGAATCTCAGTGCATGAACCTCTCATACAGTAGACCAGCCTTAATCTCGATGGAGTGCACAGTTGGGAACCTGCCTTCGCCTGTCATTGGTCCCACGCTGAGCCAGGCATGAACCACAACACTGATGGCTTTTGGGGTTGGGTTGGGTTGGGGGTTGGGGGACAGACCCATGCTGGCGGATCCTGGCCCCGAGCCCTTTCTCCAGTCCTCGGTGTGTCGTGTAGGCGCTAATGAAGCTGTCGGGCTGAAGGAGCACGGGGCCGGCCTGATAGATGGGGCGCTGACGATGCTAATTAACCCCGCCACAGACCTTTATTGTGACACACTCCAGTGTAGAAGGGCAGACATGCGTCATTCTAAAAGGAGTGAGAGCACATAAACACACACACACACACACACACACACACACACACACATACATACACACACGCACGTGCACATGCCCACACTCTACAGTATAAAAGACAAAATGAGCTCTAAAACAACCCACCCACAGATCATTATATCTTTATTGATGGTGCTGTTTTAGAAGAGCAGCCAAATTAGCTGTGTCTGATGAATTCTCAAGACTGAGAAATTGTGCATGTGTGTATATATGTGTGTGTGTGTAGTGGTGATAAGGAAAGCAGAAGACGTGGGATGCCAGATCAAAGGCACCACGCAAACTCCTCATTCTATCTAAGTTCATTCCCCTCTCCTGTCTCCAACCCCTCATAACCACTTTAATTGCTTATAAACAATGTTATTTTCTATGCTTTGTCTGCGGAAGACGCAGTGTTGCGGAAGTGGGAGGAGAGGGGTGATGGGTGCTCATTTTTTTTTCTTGCCAAGGCACGCACAGTTCTTTCTCCTGCGTTCCAATCACCTCAGGCAAAAAGAGTTCTGAAACACTCCAGTTGAGTTCCCAACCACAATTAGTGCGGGGCTCCAGCCAGATTAATCAACCCTGGATGGCATCCACCTTTCTACCACCCCGGAACGATCGAGTCACCTCTGATTACTCTCACACTCAGTCGGCTTGCAAAAAAAAACAAAAAAAAAAAACAAAGCAAAACCCATTTAATCAGAGGCCCTCAAAAAATGATCCGGTTCCAATTGGATTTTGAGATAAAAAAAAAAAAATGACAGCAATATATATTTTTTATTTATTATACTCAAGTTTGATACTCATCCTTTGCCACCGGGATGCGCCTTGTGAAAAAAAAAAAAAAAAAAAAACGGGGAAACAATTGACAGGTAAGGGCAATGAGTTTCCTCTTCAATAACACCCTAAAGTGTCAGTCCTGGCAGGCAGACCGACACTGATAAGACTTTAATATACAATACAACACAATAACGCTGACTATAACAGAGAGAGTGCGGCAGTCACCCAGTGTCAGTCCAACTTCATCTTCCCTCATTTTCCAAGCAGCAAAAGCCAAACACCCCCTTGAACCAGAGGCAAGTTTGCCAGCAAACACCCTCCAATGTGGCTATCAGATTAAAAAAACACCCCTCCCTCCTCTGTGCTGCTGATGTTGTTGTTGTTGTTGTTGTTGTTGTTGTTTTGTTGTGGGGTTTTTTTTCCTGTGCTGCATCATGGGACGTTGAAAATGATTGCGAACAACAAACACACTGCCTCCTTCATGGCTCACCGTTAGAATTGAGGGCGACACTAGTTCGGCACAATGGAAAGCCCTTGTCAAACCCAATCGCAATCAAGGTCGCCAACGGGGGCTCGGCGGAGGAAGAGAGGGATGAAAGGAAGGTGGTGGTGGTCTTGGTGGTGGGTGAGGGTGAGGGAGGGTTTCACCGGCTGATTGAGGAGAGGAGTGGTGCCTGTTCAGCCCTGTGGACACGGCATGATCCCTTCCACAAGCTCCAGCGCACTGTTCAAACAAGCGTGCGGCGCACTCACGGCCAGTCCGGCCTGTCAATAAACAAGCCATTCATATAAAGCCTTCAACGTTGAAGAGGGGCTAATCCCAGACAGCAGACAACTCACTTTTACCGCCTCTGGAGCAAACTCATCAAAACAACTTTGAAATGGGCAAAAGGGTTTCAACCTCATGTCACGTTTGGCAAGTTTCCCGCAGCTTTTCAGAAAAAAAAAAAGAAAAAAAAAAGAAAATTGTAGTGTCAACCACAAAGAGGCAGCATTAGATCTTTCATAGAAATGTTAAGCCTTTTTCCGTCTCTGTACTCTGCTTGAGGGGAACGAGAGTGCAGGATGTCATCGATAAGATCACAGAGGTGCCATGTTGTGAAAACCACCTTTCCAACTCCTGACTCATCACGCTCCCTCACTCTCTCAGGCCCCTCTGAGTTAAAAGCTTTCTTATCTGAGCCACCAAATGAGCGAGATCACACGTGGGCGTTATGCGATACGCGCCGTGGAACGCTTTGGATTTCAAATGATTGTGAATTGTAGTGGGTTGATACAGGCATAAGAAACAAAAGATGGAGGAAGAGGAAGAGGAGGAGGAGAGGGAAAAAGAAGAAGAAAAGGGAGAGATAGAAAAAAAGAGATGGATCGTGTTTCAGATTATGCTGGTTGCTGCGGTAGAAAAGCGGTAAAATGTGACATGTGAGGAGGATGTTGCTTTGATGTCTGAAAGGCCATTTTTTCTGCCCCTTGAGGCACCACAACATTGGAGCACAGAATGTTCCCCAAACACAGTGTCACATAATCTAAAGCCGGGTGGCTGATGCTGCCTGACAGCATCTACCAAGGGGTTAGTGGACTGAGTTTACTGGGCTCCTGACCAAGGGAAATGGCATCCAAGCCACAGTCCGCTTATCCTGTTTGCTAACAGGGTGCCAGGAATGCCTGGCCAGACAAACATGGAACATGGCCCTGCAACAACCTGACCCACCGAGGCTTCCTCTTTTCCGCCAAAGATTCCTAAGCACCATTTGGCTTCTGAGTGTTACCAAGCAACTGGTAATTTCCTCATCAATGAGCCGGAGCGCACACACACACACACACACACACACACACAAGCACGCACGCATGCACACCCACATGTACCCAAGTATGTCTGGACTCAGTGGTAGTGATGGCGTCAGAGATGTGATTTCAGGGCCTGTTCTCAGCGTGCCATCCTGTTGTGCCCCAAACAGCCTGGCAATCGTGCCCGACCACATAAGCAAAGGATGAGGGTTTCATTTGTCATCCGGACAGGCCCTGCAGATGCCGTCATGCGGTGCCTGTCGTCATAGGCCTTGGATGGCAGGTCTTCACACAGACGGATGGACCGGAGGAAGGCAAGATGGCATTTATGAAACAGAGAGGAGGAGACGTCGAGACGTGCCGTGCAGATGCATTGCAGCTGTGGTGATGATGGAGGAAGGAGGGAGGGTGTGGCAAGACAACAGCGGAGCTCAGAGCGCGGCGAGTGAGCCTGAGTCTGGCACACGGCAATCCCAGCGGATTAGTGGGAGCATCAGAGAGACTCTCACTGGCAGGATCACTCCCAGAACCCCACTAGTTCCGTCACGTCTCAGCGTCTCAGTAGAGCAGCTTAGTCAACCTGTAGCCACTGTCTGGAATGCTGGTACTTCTGTGTGTGTGTGTGTGTGTGTGTGTGTGTGTGTGTGTATGAGTGAGTCTGAGTGTGTGTGTGTGTGTGTATGTATGTGTGAGTCTGAGTGTGTGTGTGTGTGTGTGTGTGTGTGTGTGTATGAGTGAGTCTGAGTGAGTCTGAGTGTGTGTGTGTGTGTGTGTGTGTGTGTGTGTGTTGTGTGTGTGTGTGAGAGAGTGAGTGTGTGTATGTGTGTGTGAGAGAGAGAGAGTGAGTGTGTGTGTGTGTGTGTGTGTATGTATGTGTGAGTCTGAGTGTGTGTGTGTGTGTGTGTGTGTGTGTGTGTGTGTATGAGTGAGTCTGAGTGAGTCTGAGTGTGTGTGTGTGTGTGTGTGGTGTGTGTGTGTGTGAGAGAGTGAGTGTGTGTATGTGTGTGTGAGAGAGAGAGAGTGAGTGTGTGTGTGTCTGTGTGTGTGTGTAAGTGAGTGCGTCACCCACAGGGAGATGAGCACATTGCTTTAATATCCCCCTCTGAGAGATGCATCTATTTAACATTGCATGCAGAGCCAATATGTGACAATTACCAGCTCTACCACAACAGGGCTTTCAGTTGGCTAATTGCTCTGAATATGCGCTCGCTGGCATGAAAAAGACTATTACCTCAATCCGCTCTCACCCTTCACGCAGATGGCCTTTTTTTCTCTTTCATATTCTGTTTTATTCTCGCTATGCTATTATTATTATTTTTTTTTTGGATGATGACCTGGGGGTTGGTTCTCCATCACAGCGCCTCCAATTCCCCACCTGCATCGCATGCTGGCTCAGACAAGCAGCTAGCACACAGAAAGACACATCCAGTGCACCTGCGACTCCTCCCTTAACGGCAGTGGAAAGCCACACAACTCTGCAAGACGGAAGCAACAGAGCAGTAAAAAAGAAAGGAAAAGAAAAAGAAAGACAAAAAAAAAGAAAAACCCAGGGTAGGCGATGACTCCTGTTCCCCCTTTACACACCTGCCATGGCAGGTCATTATTCATCGCTGCTCGGTGCAAAAGGTAGAATTGTGAGGTGGTGGTAGGGAGCAGCGGTAATTAGCCAACAGCATTTGGTGACTAATCGCCCGAGTCCCCCCCCCCCCCCCAAAAAAAAAAAATAATAATCATGGGATGTTATCGCAGCAGTAGCATCTGGTTTTGACTCCTCTTTCGGGACGCCATATCTCACTTAGCACCCTGAGACGAACAAGGAGGTGGGTCTCCTGTAAGAGTATGTGCAAAAGGGACCTGTTTGCATTGATTGCAATTCAGTTTTTGCTAAGACAATCAAAAAGGCCAACCAGTTTTTCCCCCATTGTTGTTTACTGAATGGGCTCTCAAAAGCTTTTGTGTGATTATGAGTCATTTACACACAATTTACCCAGTCCACTCTTGTATTGTTCAGATAATACTAGCGGCCATTTGCACTGTTTGTGGTTAACTGAGCTACTCTGGCCCAGTTTGAAGGAGGAATTGGACAAGTAGGCTCTCACACGCATGCATTTTCTTTTCACCAACACTGGCTAAACTTTCCTTTAACATGCACAGACTAAACTCTGCTGCTTCACCTCATGGATATTGCTGTGAAGCAGTCTCATCATTCACAAGATATAGCATTATAGTGCAATAATTTTTCACAAGCTTTCAGCAGTTTGTCCAATTGTGGCATATTGTGACTCATTAATTGTACCAGAGTGGCCTCTTGGGATATGTGATATTTCTTTATTTTTGGAGCACAACCCCCTGCCATGTTCCAAGCTGGCGTTAGCCCACGTTTTAAGACCCCCCCCTATGCCACCAACTCCATCAATACACACACACGCACACACACATACACACACACACAGACCAAACAGAAGCTAGTCACACAACTCCTCTGTAGGGGCTCCATGCTGTTCCACCGTACCCTGCCTAGTGAAGGATAAGTGTGATGTCACTGTGTGCACTGCCAGGCGCTTTGCATGCTGTTCCCTCCCCGGGGGTGTCCGTCAAGTCTCTCCTCCTCTGCCACATGTCGTTCAAACACTCACACACACACGCATACACAAACAACTTGTTACAGATTCTCAACTTGTCCTGTTTTGGTGAGGGAAGTCCCAGTGGGGGATCGGGGAAGAGGGGCAGGGGGCTGATTGGATATACCTGACCTGATCAGGCGGCGACAGGTAGAGGGCAAGAGAGACACGACTCTAGCTGTTGAAACGGATGAGCGATAGTGATGAACATCGCTGAGGCAGCAATTGCCTCACCGCCACCAGCACCACCACACCGAAAGACAGAAAAATAAGAGCATAATCACTGTCACTGGCGACTCATGTCTCGATGCAAATGTTACAGTTGGCTTCCGTTATCTTTAGAGCAAAGGTCAAAGTCCCTCAGGCAAGCATCAGTGCAATCAACAGCTGATATTTTGTTTACCACGGAGGCTCCGCTCCGAATGCAGCCTCACAAATATTCCTCCCTGTCATATTAACCTCTTTTTTTTTTGAGCAGCGAGCATTGAGCCTCTTAATGTCCACAACAATGATAAATTATTAATGATAATCTGTCGCTTTCGTTGTTTGTTTTTTTTCAGCCCAGTTGAACCACATATTTCATTCAGTGTAGGTCGCAAAAATGAATGAATGCTCGCTGGAGTCGTTCTGGGTCAGGGCTGGAGACTGACGCACCTCTATCCCCTCTCTGCATACTGATGCCAGCTGTCGGGGCCTCTGTGCCACTGTTGACCGAGAAGCACACCCAGGGGAGGTGGTGCTTGTGCTGGCAGAAAGCTAATTAGCTTATATGTGTAGAGACACACACACACAAACACTTACATACACACACACACACACACTCACACACACACGCGCACACAAATGAAGAGAGGTTGAGCCACTGTAGCAGCCTTTGCTGCTGTCTGAGCAGAGCTGGCCTGGCTGGGGTTGATTAGCACTATAGGGGCTGAGAGGGCCTACCCTGACTGAAGGCCTCTCTGCTCGAGGTTCTCTGACTGATGACAGATCAGTGGTTGTGGTCCTTGAGTCGGGGGGGGAGCGGTGTTCTGACGTGATAATTGATAATGATGCCCTTGTGAGGCTCCCTGCCTCTGCACAGCGTATCAATGAGTTGCCCCAGAGCGGGGAGTGTAGCTTTTCCCATGGAGCTCTCTGCAGCTGGGTCCCTACAGGGTCTGTTTTCTATTTAGCCTCCCCCTCTCCCTCTCCCTCTCCCTCCCCCTCTCTCTCCTTCTCTCTCCCTCGGTCTCTCTTTCTTAATCCCTCCCTTGCTATGTGAGTCATTCAATTTCATATTCCATCCTGTTGTTGTTGGGAGATGCTGTATTTTTTTTACATAGCAGATCAATCAAATACTCATCTCCATGCGGCGTCTAGTCAGGGCACCTCACTTACATCTCTGTTAGTTGTGTTATTTTATCACTGTGCGATTTGGATCGTCTCTCATCTCCGCTCTCCTGGCTCCAGTGCTCCTGGGTGTCAGCGCCGACGCACAGTGTGCTTTCGCCTGTCATCTCCTCTTCTTCCCTTTCTCCCTTGCCTTCTCATCCCTCCCTCCCTCCCGTCCTCTCTCTCTCTCCCTCACCCCCCCCCCCCACCTCAGACTCCCTCCTCAGCGAAGCTTCCATCTGGTCTTCATCTCCCTCCCCCCCCCCCCACTTCATCCTATTTGCACCTCTGTCTCGGTTGCTCTCTAATGCTTTCCCTTTTCTCTCTCTTCCTCTCTCCTGCTGCTCTTCTGCCTCTCCCCCTGGCACATTCACTCCTCCTCTCCTTCCCCCCTTTCTCACACCATTCATCTCTCATATTCCTTCACCATATTAAGTCTCTCTCTTTTAGTTCTTCATTCTATTTTTTTCCTCCCTCTCTCTCCAGTCTGTTCTATTGCTCTCTCATTTCCTTACCCTTTCTCCTCTCTCTCTCTGGTTCACTCAGTCCCAGCAAGGCTCCCTTGGGACTGTCAGAATGTGCCAGAGTAACCCAATCATCTCTCTCTCTCTTTCCCTCTCTCTCTCTCCTTTCTGAGGCTCACGCCATCGCGATGAGCCTCTATCCATCCATCTCTCTCTCCCTCTCCTGCCACCATCTTCTCCTCCTTCCCACGTCTGTCAATCCCAATGACCCAACCCACTTCTCTGAGCCGTTTTATTGCTCACCTCTCCCTCTCCTCTGTGCTGGGGAGTGGAAATACACATTGCCTACACTCCCCACATGTAGCCCCGTTAGCCTGGACCACCCTCACTCTCTCTTCCTCCCTTTCTCTCTCTTTCTCTCAAACACATATAACCACACACAACCTCTATCTCCCCCCTCCCTTCCTGTCTCGCTCTCTCTCACAGCCACACACACACCCTCTCTCACTCACTCATTCTTTCTTTCTCTCTGTACCTCTCTGTCTTTCTCTCTTGGGTATGCACCCAGACAGGTGAATCTCACTCTTATCCCTCCTCTGTCTGGTGAGGTCTGCTGGATGGGCCTGCTGCCCTCCTCCACATCATTGCATTTGCAGCGGTGCATTAAACACCTTCTTGCTTAATGTACGCTCTGCATGTGCAAACGTCTATGCGTGTGTGTGTGTTTCATCTAGAGTGTGTGGTGTTCCAATAGGGAGTGCACTCTCAAAATGAAACACTCTGCTGTGCGCAACAATCCGGAAAATGGTGCCATTATCCATAAAAAAGAGGTATATCATTATGACACTTCATGAGCAAAGATTTCCCAAGCAATCCCAGGTGTCAGACATGGCAAATATATCATAAATTCCTTATAGCTACAATGGAGCCAGTTCAGCATGTCATCCTCTTCAGGAGCCATACTGAAAGCACTCACCTAATCACAGAGAAGCCAGCTATGAGCGTTTGTCACTGAAGACTAAAGGAGCCTCCTCTGAAGACACCCGAAGAGGCCAAGAGTGAAGACCCACCCCCCCTCCCATCTGATATATGGGTGCAGATTTTGATGTGGGAACCATGAATAAATTATGCATTAGAGTTTCACAACTGTGTCATTCTGCCTGTGGAAGAAGTGAAATGATTTAATTTTTTTTCCCCCGAGGCCTTTTCAGGCTGCAAAATTAGGTTAGTATTGGAGGTGTCAAGTCTATGACAGATAGTGCAGAGAGGAGCGATATATTCAACATTAAGTTTTCAACATGCGACTCCATGATGTTATAAAAATAGACTGGAGCATTGGAAAGGGAAGAAAAGAAACAGGAAATGACTGGTCCTGTGCAGCCTGGGCATCTATCACCAATAATACGATAGCCAATCAAACTGTCCTCCGATGCTGCGAGCTCGTTTCCCTGTAGTCCATCATACTCAGCACCTGCGACCTCGGTTTGGTCATTATTACTGCCTAGTCATTATCGTGAATCCAGTAAACACTCTGACTGAATAATATCCAGGCCCGCTCGACAGATGAGGACAGTCAAATAAAAAACAAAACTAATAAAGAGAATCACAGGGGCTTTTTACAAATAATTTTATCTTTTACTAAATGTCCTCTGGATGAGAATCAAAAACAACATTCTGCTTTTTTTTCCCCGAGCAGCTTAATGCGACTTCTCGCATGACCCCCCTCCCTACTCGCCCGCTAACGGCTTGAAAGGAGAAGGAGGGAATGGAAAAAAAATCTGCTGTGTCCTAGGATAAAAAAGAAACATATCGGCCGGCTCCTCATCGGCTGGATTCCTGTACTTCAGTGCCGAAATAGAAACAGAAAGTCCCAGCTCATCACTATTGTTGGAAGATGAGAGAGAGCAAGCATACAGGGAAAGAGAGCAACAGAGAAGAGAGAGAGAGAGAGAGAGAGAGAGAGAGAGCGTGGAGGAGGAGAGAGGCTGAGATATCTCGGTGTCTCTTCCTGCATACTGTCTGGCTGTGAGACGGTCTCCTGGGGTGAGAGGTGTAGGCTGAGGCCGGCCGTCGGGCTATGCTCGTCTTGGCTCTGCTCTGCTCTTAAAAACAGGCATATTGTGATGCCGCACACACAAGAGCGCGGCCAGCCACTGCTAAGTGCATCGTGAGCGTCGTGATTTTTGAAGCGGCTCGACGCTGCTCTCGCTCAGATGAGATCTGGATGAAAACCATCAGTCACGCACCCCTGACTCTCGTCTCGTTGCATTTCCAACACCTGTATAACATCTCCAATAGGCAGACTCCAACGCACAGCAATTGCAAGCATACTACTTATCTTGTGGCACAC
This sequence comes from Tenualosa thibaudeaui, assembly GCA_027481765.1. NCBI lineage: Eukaryota > Metazoa > Chordata > Actinopteri > Clupeiformes > Clupeidae > Tenualosa > Tenualosa thibaudeaui. Next base: position 1,214,758 of record JAIFZK010000022.1, read on the forward strand.
ATGGGCTACAGTATATCATGTGTATTAGTGCGCGCACACACACACACACACACATGCAAACACTAAAGCACAACAAATATTGTTTTTTATGACTGCATGACATAGCCATAGGTGTATTTTATGAACGCATGAGCAACCTCAGGAGTAGGAGCTCTCCAGTGTCACAAATCGTTGAGGAAAGGAGATCATTCATGATTGGAAGGTATAGTGAGAGGTGTCACACTTTAACACACATCACACATCAAGGGGAAATGTCATTCCAGAAGAGTGTGCAGAGTCAAAGCATTGCCTTGGGTGTTTGTTTATGCACACAGAAAACACATACAACTGTGAGCTTGTACATAAACAAGGCTGCATGCACACACACACAGGCTCTGTCAGTGTGAGCGAGATCAGAGATATAATTAACGTCATTGAGGGCTCTCGGGAGGCCCTGGAGACGTCAGCCCCAGCAGCCTCCCGTCACCAGCACACAGACAGGCAGCTCAGGAGGGAAGGTGTGAAGAGAGAGGGGAGCGTGAGCAGGGTCCTCGAGTACACTTCCTCTTCCTCTGCTTCACACCCATCCAGAACACACACACACACACACACACTCACTCACACACACACACCTAAAAATACCCTATGCACAAACACACACACATGCACACTCATAAAGGTAGAACACCACAAACACACACACACACACACACACACACAGACGCACTACTTCAGATATGAGCCTGAATAACATTAAGCACATCAAATAGCACCGCTACCAGCAAATAAGCAAATGTGTAAATGAAAAAAGAAATGAATCTGCTAAAATTCATATTTCATGAGGCGACAAGTCAGGCTTTGGCTTAATAATGTTTCCAGGAACTCAAGATGACTCAAGATGAAACGTTGAAAAGGACTACTTTGAGGAGACAACATGCAAATTCCTGAAGGCAGTCAGACAACCCTGGCAGGCCTGGGAGGCTTTATGCTCATTCACGCATTTGTACTGTCCACAAGTACAAACAAATAAGGAGATAAGTAAATAAACAAATAAATACAATGCAACACAACGGGGGGAGGGGAGGGGCTTTATGCTGACTCACACATCTGCACTGTCCACAAGTACAAATAAATAAATAAACACAACGCACAATAAACAAGGGGAACGACATCAAATCACCTTAGTATTAGTATTACTGTCTCTTACTATTCCTATCTATATAGGAGTATTACTGTCTCCTTGTGGAGAAAAAAGTGCCTGTTACAGTAATTGCTGGTTTCCTCTCTATGGCTGAGGCCTTGTTTGGCCACATGGAGGAGTGATCTATGCATAAGATGCTCAAGCTGGGCTGGAAGCCATGGGAAATCTTAGACTATGGCGGCCGGGCCAAACTGACAGCCTGCAGTAGCCATTACTTCCGCTGCAAGACTCTCTGAGTCTCAAGTCTCTATACTTTTAAACAGAGCCTCTCTGCCAAGTGTGAGGGGAATCTAGCTGCATCTTGTGTGTGTAGCTATTTGCTTGTCGAATTCAAAAAACATTGAGGCTACACTTTTTGGTAAACAAAACAGTGCACATTCTTTTTTTAACCCAGGACAGAGTGGCAAAGAGATTTATTTTTGAAGGTCTGAGCGACGAGCGCAACAAACAATCTGATGTGAACTGGTCCGTGGGACTCCGAGCGAGCAAACACTCCCCTGACCTTTTGTGAGTGCTTTGAAGACACAGTTCATTATAAATATATTAGACGCTGGCAGTCGGGCTAGACGATCGGCCATTTCATGTTCACAGGGGCTCCCCACCATCTATCTTCAAGGAGTGTATGGTTGATCCTTATCAGATAATTCATTCTCTCTGCCTGGCCTGTAAAACACATCACCAAGGTGACCCTCACAGCGCGCCGGACTTAAGCCATGCAGGGGCAGCTCACACGGTTTTGCGAGTGTGTCCTTCTGCATGAGTGTGTGTGTGTGTGTGTGTGTGTGTGTGTGAAAGGTCACCACAAGCATGGTGACTCATCTTTGGTTATCACCCCCTGCAGCATGTTTAAGCCTAGCATGTTCTCCTCCCTTCTCTCTCTGCATGCAGTGAAATGTGCTATTACTTTGACTGCCAAAAACTGCCTTGGCGGCGCTACAGGTTGAATTTTCTCCTAGTACACTGGCAAGAGAAACTCCCTTTATTCTTGCATCAGCACTGTTCAGTGCTCGAGATCAAATTACTTGTCTTTTTACATCATCTGGCTCTGTGGATTTAATGCGCCACATCAAACGGAATGTCGGAACTGACTAGAGTTGCAGTTTTGCCACAACAAGCTTTCGAGACAAGGTCAGAACTAAAAGTGCCAAGGAAAGACTTGTGCCCAGCACTGACCGCCATGTGTCATTCCTCTCAAATTAAAAGGCAGAATCAGAAGGGAGCTTTTGATTGTGCGCGCCTCGTCGCCTTCAAGGGAAGCAAGTCCATACAGCCTTTAACATGCTGTGAACAGACAAATGGCTGACCCCAGGCTTCCTGAGCCTTTAAAATGCAGTGGGGCCATTTCTTGTCCAATTTCTTGCCATGCTGATAACAAGGGGTCTCCAAAGGAACATGACGGCTCTTTAGAGAGCTTAGGCAATCACTAATTACCAAATATCCCATAATAACAAGGAGCTGCAGAGAGAGACACAGAGAGCACCATGGCATAATTGGCCGAGTTAAGAAGCAGAGTCCCTTGATGACTGACAGCGTTAAGTCTCTTTGGGTGGATCGAGGAGGGGGCTGGGGGTGGGGGTTGCTGAGCGGGTGCTAGTACTGCCAGCAGGGACTAAAGGGAAATTGTGCTTTAATGGCCTGGCCTTGGCCCAGTAGTCCTGTCAAGGAATGCCTTGTCTGAAGCTTGAGGGGCCACAGCCACCTCATTAGCAAAGGGAGCAGAGATGTAAAGCATCTCACACAGTTTTGTGTTTCTCTTTGTTGCTAGTCACCGCTGGTCATCAAAAGACAGAGTTTACGAACAGTTTATAGTTCGTACACACAGTTTATATTTCAGCCCAGTGAGGAGAGAAAAACAACAGTGATCTTAAGTCTTTTAGTCATATCTCCCAGTTTTAGCATATTAGTGAATTACCTCACACAAGCTGTGTATTATGCGTGTATTAGGATTTGGCATTATTTGGGTGCTACCCAGGATTTCAGTGACTGATTTGAACACTCTGACTGATCCAAATCCAGTAGATCAAATAAAACCGGAATGGAACGTAAACCTGAGAGATGGCATAGTTTTAGCAGTCGGTGATCCATCCTTACGGGGAGTTAATGAGGCCCGGGCAAGTGCAGACCGGCGAGCAAGCACCGTTCAGGTGAGCCGTCATGGGTCAGTGGTGCCCAGTGCAGCCAACCAGCTCAGGCCCCGCAGCTCAGAAGGGATGCAAAATCATGGCCACCTGAGATTCTAGTCTAGTGTGTGTGTGTATGTGTGTGTGTGTGTGTGTGTGTGTGGCTGTGGCTGTTTCACACCACCCTCGGGGCCTGTGTGAATGCCCAGTGTTACTCAGTACAATTCTCACATCCTAATGGCAAGCATGAAGCATAGACACACACATACTTTGGAGACCTGTCACCCCACCACACACACACACACACACACTCACACACACATGCATACACACACACACACACCAGCTCCAATGTCATTACTGGTGTTAAGTGTCCTTTGGAGCTGAAGGAAATGCCCCGCATCACTTTTGCAATGCTAATGCTCTGCACCTGCATTATGTTGCACACCAGACACAGAGGCTACGCTATTTTTGGAAAATCCCCCCGCCCCTCGCCCCTCCTCTTGTCTTTCACTCAGCAGAATATTATTATGCGCAGGAATGGTCCAGAAAAGACAGGGCAAGAAATGAAGTGCAGAGTGTGTGTCAGCGAGTGTGTGTGTGAGAGAGAGAGGAAGAGGGGAAGCAATACATGGTAGTAGTTATACAAACAAAAACACGGCAAGTCTGTTCATGTTTCAAGTGTATATTTTGAGTCTAGCAAAGGAACAACAACAATGAAAAAACACTGCCCAAGTGTCGGTGGGCAGGGTGTGGGCTGAATCAACAAAACTTTTAATTGCGGATGACTGCTTTTTTACGCCAATACCCCCTTGCCTTTTCTCATTTCACCGCAACGTCACAAATTCTCTATCTACCGATACGTCCTGCCGACGTCTTACCACTTCTTTCTCTTTACCGCACTGGCTCAGTAATCCTTCGTTTTAACAAGATGACACCCTGAAGGAACACTTTCCCCGCCAAGGGTACAATAATAGCACCATCCACTCTCATCCCCAGATTACCTCCTTCACCAGAGCAGTGAGGAGAATGAGAACAACAAGGAGCCTCTCCATCCTCACAATGTTATTGTGGGCTAAAGCACAAGAGCAGAGGAGAAGAGAGATTACAAGAGGCAGAGAGTGGGGAAGAGTGGAGAGGAAGCTATATAACAAGGGATACAAGGGAGAACATGCGAGTGTGTGTGTGTGTGTGTGTGTGTGTTTGTGTGTTTTCCTGTGTGTGTGAGTGTTTGAGAGAGAGAGAAAGAGGCTATGACTGAGACAGACAGGAATAGAGAGACAGAGAGAGGGGGAGAGAGAGAGAGAGAGAAAAGAGAGAAATGGTAGGAAAATGTTAGTTGCTGTGAAATGATGCTATTGATGGGGCAATCTTACAGAGCGCTTCGAAATATCTGACACAGGTGTGTGTCTCACCAAGATAAACCTAGAGGCAAAAATCAAAACATAAAAAAGAAACCACAAAACAGAAAAATGAACTGAACTCAAAGAAAGTGCTTTGAGGTTTCATTATTTCTCCCCAATGGTAGCAGGTTTCATTGGCATGTCCTGTATGGCACAAAAGTGCCACCCTGGAAATCATCAAAGGACAGTGATCGTAACAGGGTGGTTACCCAAGCCATAGGTGTCAGAGTGACAGAGGTGCCTTTGAACAAAACAGGACCCGATAGAAACATCAGTTAGGTGTCTCATTCTGACAGAATGGGAGCATGTTGGTAACCATGTGTCCTGTCCATTCACATCCTCCGACTGTCAGTCATAGATGGAGAAGAAAACGAGGGGTGGGGGTGGGGGGGGGCAGTTGGGCCGTTAAGGAAATGATGGGTGAGGGTGGGAAGCTCATGACAGGCCCATGAGTTGTGAGAAGCGAGGACGGCATGTTGGGTAGACCATCAACATGAGCTCTTTCCTCTGCAGGCTTCAATGCCCTCATCCCCCACCCCTCTAGCCCCTCAGTGATAAACACCCCTGCCCATCATGTGCTCTCTCTCTCTCTCTCTCTGTGTGAAGTGAGAAAGAGGCAGGGCTGGGTCGTGCCCATCAGCCTAACGCAGATGATGGTGGAAGCAAGCTTGGAGGCAGGCCCCAGCCTCATCTGCGGAGAACTGACATCAAATGGTTCCACTGGGAATGCACAAGCTCCGTCCCCCATCTACCCCCTATTGTACATGCCAGTCATGGCAAGACATACACATTAAAAATGGCCTGTATGACATGCAAGTCAAACATCAGACATCACACAAGAGGACAAACCGCCCCAAACCATACACTTAGACATAACACATTTTAGAGGAACAACATGTTTGATAAAGCACATATTTAAAAAAAACTCTATGTTAGACAACCTATTGATTTCACAGGAGAGTAAACACAAACCCAGTGCTGCTCCACACAGCAGACAGAGTGTTATGCCAGGGCCCATCTAAATATAGAGAGAGTAGGGTAGATGAGCTCACTATGGACTCGTAACCCAGACCCAGAGAAAAAAAAAACACATCTGCAACAAAGGAAAAATATCCTGACTGCACTGCAGGTCGAGCGTGGGTGCAGGAAGGGGTTGAAACGTCCGGACGTAAGCCGTAGTGATCCTGTAGCCAGGAGGCACTTCTAAAGAAAACTCTACTTAGTGTTGGAGCAGTAGCTGTCAAAGCCCATTACTTCAGCATGTGCGGAGACTCCAATGAATTACCCGGCCGACTCAGTAACACAGAGCCGGGCTGCAGGCTGCAAGCCCCCACCCCCCCCGAGAAAACGCTAAAACACCTCTTAGAATACAAAACAAGCGCCACAGATCCATAAGCGGCCTCACCACTCCACAAGCTTGATTTCCAACAACATTACACTCAGGTAAAAGGCAGCAAGTCTGAGAGACATTCTTTTCCCCAACAAACCCCCATGGGCACCAGAGTCAGTGTTGTGGGGGGGGGTTAAGGGACATTGAATACAAAATTACAACCACATTTCGATTTTTAGATGAGGATCCAGTTTCGTTCATTGAAAGTCCATGAAGGGAAGGTTCTCCTTTATGGGCAACATGGCACAGGAAATGGACTAACACATTTTATGTGCTACAGACCGACTGTGATCTCCTGGGATTTGTAAGGTGCTGGGGTATTTCCTTTGGAAAAAGAGAATTTATAGAACCTTCACTCTACAGTCTATTCCAGTCTTAGCCTGAGTGCAGTTGAATAGTGGATATGTTGGCCCAGTAGATGATTTCAGTAACACTGGGATATCTACTTCTCATGCTGTGCTACATTTTAAATCTGGATAAAATCTTGTCTTCAGGAATCTTTTTAAAAAATCAGTCGTACTCGGGGAAAACACAAGTGATTACATCGTCTTCATAAATAATCACTCCTCAGAAGGAGGGATGGGAGAAGGAGGAGGGGGGAGGGTTAGGTTATCTTTGGGCTCTGAGGTGGTGCTGTCCGTCACCGAGACAGGTGAGAGGTGCACCGCAGATGACGGCCTGACAGCTGGATGATTTAACAGCAGCCACCAGCCCACTTCTTATTTCACAAGCGTCTCTCAGCAAGGACTGTGACAGTTTTCTGAGCACAGCTGAGTCCAGTTTAATCAGAGCACACAGGCACGCACACACACGCAGAGAAAGAGAGAGAGAGAGAAAGCTCATACATCTGAAAAAATGGCAGCTGGCAACACTGTACAGTGTGTACACACAATGCCGGTAAAAAAAAAAACAGAAAAGAAAATCTTTCTGTTTTGCCGCGTCAGTGAAATTTAGGAGCGGTGGTGTTGTTGACTTCAAGGTTACCTTCATCATTAAGTTATTAGACACAGACCGACACAGGCAGCTGGGCTGTGATTTGTGCGTAGGGTGGACGTAATGGCCCCTTGCCCCCCCCCCCCCATTTGTTTATTTTCCTCAGCCATGCGAGTAATTCCCATTTTCATAAGACCTGTGGGCTACATTCGAACCATCTGGAAAGGCACAACCAGGAGAACCTGCATTCATTCTAATGGGTAACTGCTCTGTGGAGGTTGCCTCACTGGTGGCCAGGGGGGAAATTACACCAGTGTGGGGTTTAGTGAACCAGAAGACCCTGTGCTGTTCCCTCATCCCGCAGTGTGTAGGCCTACCACATGGAATGAGCCAAGTTCCCCCTCTCTCCTCCTCATGCGCACATGCACACACGGACACACAGACACACGTCGACATTCTCCAAATCTAGCTGTGATTTAAACCACCACTCTCACTGAATGTGTGTCTCAGACAACCACTACTGTCTATAGTCACCATGAGGAGAAATCTTTACACGCACGACTGGCAGGTGTAGTCAGGCAAGCTTCCGGAGGATTCTTGGTTGGGTGGGGAGGGGAGGGGGGATTGGATTCAATTCACTGGCTCTCCTGTTGCTCTCAAACACTGAACTCAGCACTTATCTGAGAGATGCCAATCAGATTACGGCAAAACGGAGCACCGCTGGTCAAGATGTATGCTCACGCTGAAAGGCCCGCACTTGAGGAGAGCTTATCACTTAGCATCTCATTTGAGTGGATTTAGTTGGGTTGCATTGTACGGTAGCGAACTCTAAACTGACTTCACCTCTCTCGCCTTCGACTTCTTTCAAAAAAATGAACATCAAATAGTGAACCCTTTCAGGACAAATTCCCTCTTTTGCCATCTCTGTATCCTTCGATGACTTTTAGCACCCATTAAAAAGCCATCAGACTAGACGAGGGGACCCCCTCACCCAACGGGCTCCTCCCGGTATCTTATAATGGAATTCTGAATCAAAGCTGAGATAGACTTTGTACAAGGCAGTACGCTCCCGGTGATTGAAAACCTTGATCAAAAACCGAGGCGGCAAATGGCTTACTAACCACGCAAGAGGTCCATTCCAGGCTCATAGGTAGGGCCGGAGGTCGCATAAATTTGACCTGCAGGTTATACCCGGACAGTTAGCGAGGCTCAGTGTCCTCCCCGTGGGGGTCATCCTTGCTTGCTGTACTGAGGCAACTCAATTAGCGCGGCGGGGGCATCACAGCCTCCACTTATAATGTGATGTTCTTTCTCAGATACTGTCAACGAGAAGGGGGACCAGAAGATCCCAATCCTGAGTGAAGATCCCAATGTCGAGAAGTAGTCATTGCACTCACAGAGGCTAACTGTAGAGAGCACATTGATTGTGAGGAAAGGGGTGGGGTGGGATTGGGTGTGTGGTGTGTGTGCGCATTATCTGTGGTATGGACGGCAGTAAAAAATCCATATGCCTTCCTGCACTCTGCGACAAGCCAGGAATGGCCTGCTGCCATTGACCGCCACCAGCCTGATTAAACCGTCCCCTAAGAGCCCTATCGGCAATAACCACCTGCGCTACAGCAAATCCTTTCGGCACGCACACCCACGAACACGACACAGAGCGCCGGGAACAATTTGTTATTTGCGCACATCAAAAAAGAGGTCTCTTTTAAAGAGTCTTTTTTTGTTGTTGCTTGTTAAATTACACGCCCTTTAAGATCCGCCTCCCCCAGCAACCATCATTACAGCTCTAGTCCCCTCCATGGAAAGAAAAAAAAAACACAAACAAACAAACAAAAAAATTACTCAGTGACCAGAACAGAAAACAAGCATGAGGGGGAGAATAAAAGGCATTCTGTGGCAGACATGAACAATTCCTGCATTCCTTTAAAAGGAAACTGCCTTGGAAATGACTTGAATTGAAATACATCAGTCATTCTTTTTCTCTCGCCTCCCCCACCCCCTCCCCCTTCCTCTTTCTATTCTCTATGACATTCTGCCCTTTATTCTCTTCTGTGGCCATTACTGATCGTGGTGCTGAAGTCAAGCTCGGAGTCGACCGAGAGGACTTCCTGTTTTGAGATGAGGGGGTTATTAAAAATTCACAGCGGGAAACACAGACAGTTCCAACTGAGATGAAATGCAACACTCTCCATAGAGTCGGTGAGGGGAGGGGTGGTCGGGGCTTGAAGACAGACAGCTCATTGGTCATCACTGACAAGCGATGAAGGGTCCTGGCCAGTAGATTGCATCTGTTTGTTTAGAGAGAGAGCGAGCATCCTTTGCTCTTGCCGTGTGGTTGCTGCAGGGGGTTGGCTATGCTTCAGACAGGCAGGCAAGACAGGCAGGCTGAGAACGACTGCAGGTCTTACATCAGCATGACACAGACCTTGTAGGATTAAGACCCTCCTTTAAAAACTGGGATTAGAAGGGTCCCATTGCTTCCCATTGTTCCACAGCAACCTACACTTAATTCTTCATACTCAGAATACTTCAACATTGTGCATACCACACTAAATATCTCACACCAGAGCTTTCCCCAGCTAAGAAAGTCTGATATGTTAAACCAATGATGTCACCATTAGTAATGTAACCAATAGCGTTCACACATCTTGCACACCACCCAACCCTAATACCCCTGATCGAAATATTCTATTCATGGCAATCACCCTAGCTCCTTTGGGATGGAGGTTTGGTCCTAGTGTTAGTATTCAGGAAGCACTTTGCATTTGGTAATCTATGCCGTGGAGCGCTCCGGTCTTTGATTATTCTCTCCCCGTTACATGGCATCTCCATGTGCCTAGGGCCAGCTGGAAGCTGATCTGGGACAGGGTGTGGAGGAAGGCGGATAAGGAGGAAGCAATGATCGATCATCTCGATGGAGGCGGTGAAGGGCTGGGGGGGAGGGGGGGTGCCATGGCCTGTGGTTGTGTAGGGTACCAATTATTGCTCATCTCTTGCCATGGAGGCCCCCCCCCAAAAAAAAGGTCTGCTGTGTCCTTCTAAACAAGGCAAAAAGCCACCAAACTCCAATAGGGTCAGAAAGAGAACAAAAATAAATTGGACATGGTTGTCTTGGAAAGTACAGTTCAGCTTGCTACAGTGCAGTGATCTGGGACACTGGCTGAAATCCCCCCCTTCTTTTCATTTTTTTCCTCTCTCTCATTTTCTCCCACTCTCACACGCACTTTCTTTCTCCCTCTCTCATCCACAGATGGCAATAGTAGTATCACAGGGGAGCTCCTAGGATGCTGGTGTCTTAGCTTTAGTGTTCAGGCGGCGTGCCAGCGTGGCGGTATAGCACCGGGCACGAGGGAGAACATGGTCCCTGTGGGCACTGGCAACAAGGCCCTGAGCAGACCCGAGCGGGCCAACCGTCTGCCCTGCCTGAGGGGGAGCCCGGGTACATCCTGCTTCGGGAAGCGAGTGGGCGAGCGGTAGTGCTAGTGGAGGTGGAGCTGGCAGCGGTGGGGGTGGGGGTGCGTGCGGGGCTGGCATTGGCAGGGTGGGTGTGGGAGGGCAGCAGGCCAGAGGGAAGTGCTGGTGGTGCCAGCTGTCTGCCCTCTGTGGGGTCTCTGGCCCAGTCTGCACAGGGTGAGGAAGAGAGAATTAGAAGAGAAAGAGAGGGATAGAGAGACAGGCAGGGGAACAGAGAGAGAGAGCAATATATGTAGTGAGAGAGAGAGAGAAAATTAGTAAAGAAGAGACAGAGATACAGAAAGAGAGAGAGGGGGAGGGAGAGAGATGGAGGGAAGGAAGAAGAGAAAAAAGAGTCCAAATTCCAGGCAGTGCCAACACGGAGCGTGCTCACATCTCCATGCATGTATTCCGTCTAATCTTGAGGGGATGAAAAAGTTTAATGCTCTCCCGTCGACTTTTCTGGATGGCTGAAATTTGAAGACTGCCGTGTCAGTCATCCTTGAGAGATCACACAGCTGGCACACACTTTTTCCGTTGTGTCCGCACATGCATCACCTTGGACAATCCAATTAAAGCCACTTGGAAAGAACACAAGCTCAGGTAGAGGCAAGAAAAGGTAGCAATTCTTTCATAACAGTGATATGGAGATTAGCAATGAGTTGTGTTCATCTGAGCTAAACCCTCGGAGATATGAGTGAGTGTGTGTGTTTGAACATGTGTGTTTGTGTGTGTTGACTGACACAATGAGTCATCACAAAATCAAAGACATGTAGATGTAGCTATAGCCCAACTCTCCTGCAGAAAGAGAGAAGAGACGGAATGGAAGAAGGCTTCAGAGAGAGAGAGAGAGATGAGAGAGAGAGGGGAGATGAAAGATGATAGAGAGAGCGATAGGGAGCTGTGCAAGGCAGAGCAAGGAAGGCCGGGAGTAAGCCAGTGTGTATGTGGGGAGGTAATGGTATTCTCCTGTGGCTCATAAATCAGTGGTTGGATGGCTCTTAAAGAAGGCCACTCACCTTCCAGGGGGCCTCTTGATGGAGGAGCCGTAGTAATCTCCTCTGGACCACCGTAGTAAAACTCCTCTGGACCACCGAGAGCCCCGCCATTACATTAAGGGCTCTCACCTTTCTGCTTGCATACGGTGGCACTCACCCCACGCCAGCTCACCTATGCCACTCCCTGTCTCTCTCTCCCTCCCTCATTCTCTGTCATTCCCACTCTCTTAATCCCTTTCTCTGTTGTTATCTGTCGCCATTGTTATCTTTCACGCCATTCGCTGGTCATTCTATCTCTAAATTATTCTCAATCTATCTTTCTGGCCCTCTCTCTCAGTTTATCCTATTCTGTCCCAGACTCTTTCTCCCTATCTGCATCTCATGCACAGACATTCACTTCATGTGCCTTTGCTGTTAGCAGTAGCCAATGAGTGCTGTCTATCCGCTCCCTCCCCCACCCTTTGCCTCCCTTGCTCTATGTCACCCATGCCCACGTTCCCACACTTTGGCAAACACATTACACGGATGACCCCCCCAAACAAACATCACAACACATCATTATCTCTGTCTCAAACACTCCCCCCACTCTCACTCACACACGCATACACAAGCACACACACACACACACACACACACACACACACACATACACATATCACTCCTTTAATCTTGTTGTATACTGTTGAATCACTGCAGAGCCCCCTCTCCTCTCGCTCATCTCAGGGCCGTGCCGGTTAATGCAGGCCCCCCATTAAATGCAGCATCTGTGGGCGGAGGATGTTCCACTCTTGCCCCGCGGTGATGGCAGGCAGCCGTGGAGGGAGAGAGAGAGGGAGAAGACTGCTCTGATGAACCTCTGACGCTACGCTTTTATGTTCTTTAAATCCTCCCCTCTCTCGAGTCCTCTCTCTCTCCCTCTCTCTCTCTCTCTGTTTCTCTTTTCACCTGCAGCAAGAACCTCTCATTCCTTCTCTCTTCACCTTCTTCCTCCCTCCTGCTCCCTCTCTCTCTCTACCACTTCTTTCATTTTCTCAAAAGTTGATTAGCAGGGAGAAGGTCATACCGTGCAAACTTTGGGAAAAAAAAATGGTCGGGTGCAACCTTGTGACTTTGACTCCCCTCGCCCACCCGAAAAAAACTCAAATAACGACAGCTGGGCACTTCTCTCTTACTCCTTTTAAACTCAGCTAGAAACAACAATCCACAAGTAATCCCTCAGCGTAATAGATTCTCATTCTTCCCCCTCCCTGGATTCCTCAGACCCTATCAATCTCTTCTTCGTTCTCTCCTCTCATAAGGGGGTAGATATCCTATTAGACAACAGGCGGCATAGACTTCAGGTGGAGGCCTTAAGAACTGGGCAACTTAGAGAACGTCCTTAAGTATTCAAGTCTTTCACTCTCAAATCCTAATGAAGTAGAGACAAGAACTCTCCTCTCTCTCTCTATCCCCCTCTCTCTCGGTCTCTTGTTTTTGTCGCGGTGGCAGCTGCCTCAGTGTCATTATCTGCAATTAAGGGAGTGCTGTCGGTAGAAATTACACACAATTTGTAGCAGGGGGAAACGTACGCAGATATCCAATAGTGCAACGTTTCCTCGTCGACTGATGCTGTAATGCACGCACACACACACACACACACACACTCAAAAAAAAAAAAACTGTGTGTGCCTGGTCCCTAAATCCAAAGTGCCTTTCACACACATAGTTGCATCTTTGCACACAAAGACTCCCGTATATGTCGCACATACAAACACCCAAGCGTTAACACGCACACACACACACAAACACATACACACACAAACAGGTACACACATGAAAACACACACACACACACAAACGGGTGCACAAACATGGTGATTAGTCCACACATTCGCACACAGCAGTGTGCCTACCATCATCCACCTACACAAGCACATGCTTTGGCGCATGGCAAAGCTGTCTCATTTTCTCACTTGCTGACAGACAGGCTCACATCTATGGTGCACACACACAAACACACACACACACCTCACTCACACTACCATAAGCTGGGCAGTAGACAGCTATTTCACACATACCTCATTGGTGAGCGGATTGTTTAAATACTCCTAGACTGAATGTGTTACCTGTTTCATCTCCCACCCAGTGTCTCTTCCCATATGGTGTTATGGCACTTATCACAATGCTTAGGCCTTAACTGCAGCCACTATTGCCCTACCTTTAGAGTTAGTCCTGCAGCTTTCCACCAGATAGCAGAAAAACTGAATCTACAAACAGAATCTACAAAGAAAAGCTGAAATCCATTTTGTAGAATACAGTCGGCATCCGCACTGATTTAATGGCACATTTAGCTAATGGTTTCAAACAAAGGGAGTCGTCTAAAAAACAAATAAATAAATGAAAACCTCACTTCGCCTTTTTTTTCACTGAGGCAACTATCTCAGTTTTAGATTTTTTTATTGTTTTTTTTTTTAACCCCCACACATCAATGAAAATGATGCAAGCCTCTTTGAGATTCTTCCTATTTTCAAATAGTGTATGAAGTCAGCAGGAGGAAAATTACCTGGCAACAGCATGGGTCTCTGAGGCTTATCTGTTGCACTCACACACCCCAGGTAGCGTTACCCCTCTCCAGGCAGAGAAGTCTAATGAAGCACTGCCCTGTCTTAGGGCTCCAAATTGATGGTGACACCCCGCGGACAGTCGCTCGCTTCCTTTGCCTGGAGATGGAGGCGGTGGAGGCAGCCTAAACCGAAGACGGTGGATCTGTGACACGTACTTAAGAGGCAGGCGTGCAGTGATGGCGGCAGTCACACTCTCCAAATCGAAGAGACAGACAGACTTACCAGACCTGTCTCTCTCTAACAGGCAACACAATTGGCGACATGGACAGGAGGAAGCACGAAGACAGCCAGACACTCACAAACACACGCATGAACACACACACTACACTCACATAGCTATGCACAAACACACACACACACACACACAGCTTCCAGACACGGGACAAATACTAGGGTTGGCTGAGCACATTAGGATTCTTGTGCCACTCTAGATTTATTAGCCACGTAGCATAGCAGAGCTGGAGCAAAAATTGCCGTTGTCAGAAAATTTCATGGTGGTGGGAACAAAAAGTGTCATTTCAAGGGGGTGGATGGGATACGGAACAAAAACGAAAAGAAACGAAGACATGGCGGGCGGTGGGTTGGGGGACTGTTTCTTGTTCTTCTTCAAAATGAATTTCAAGGCTCATCAACTATTCTACTCCCCCCCCACCACCCCCCTGCTTCATCCCACCCTCCGGCAACAAATTATTTTCCCAAATTTCTCACCCCAACCCACCCCATGCACCGCTCGCAAGGTGGCTAACACCCTGGAGCGCCAGTGAAAACACTTAACCACAACGGTCTGGCATCTGGTGGTGGGCAAAGACAGATCCATGTCATCTGCCAGTCCACTGGAATCTCCTGGAGTGGCAGAGGAGTCTTGATTGCATTCCAGGGGTCGTGAAAGCCTCTTTCCATGATATGTTTTCATCTGCGGGCTGCCTGCCTGGAGTGGCGCGGCCTCTTGAAATTTAAGAACTTGAATAAAAATAAGACCACAGGGGCCATGCAGAATTACCCCTTGGTGAAGAGCCCAAGTTCAAGTTTCATCTTTTAGACAGACAAGAACCCAGGCACTGCCATTTTGCTGTTTTCTGATGATGACGGGCATATAAAAAAGGAACGGTTGTCTTTTTTTTAAATAGGAAGAATAGAATGAGGGTATCGCTGTGCGGTTAGAAACTATGCCCTTTAATTGTATCTTGGTCTCTGAAGACGCCGAGATGCATTAAAAAGCCGCCAAGGTTGTGGTTGAGGTAATTAAGCCAACTCTAGTCATTTATTACAAAGAGCATGTGCACTTCCCACGACCTCCCGGGGTCCAAGCAAGAGTGTTGGAAAAGGAAACCAGAGTGAAGGGCACAGCGAAACTACCCACAGAGTGTCTCACACCCCATTCGGTTTGATGTCAGTCATTTAATCCAGAGGTGGGAGAAAATGGGAATCTGTGGCATCAGGGCAAGGGCACGGCATAAAAGTCTGTCCTCTTGCTAACTTCGCAGATATGGTAAGCATCAGCAAATCACATGGAAGCCATGGGGAGTTTTTTCGATGATATGCGAAATCCCTTAGCGCTGTGTTATGAGGTGACGGGAATCATGAAAGCCATTTAAGATAATGGGTCCCAATGGGTGTAGCATGCTGAAAAATATGCCCTCTTTTCCTTGCGACAGCAAATCATCTCTTATGAATGAATAAAACCCATGCCCACGGTATGTCATGAATTCTCAACAACACTTGTGACACACACACATGACTGTCAGAGAAAATGGACTGTGCTGATGCAGCCACCTCTTTCTCAAAGTTTCTGGGGAAAGATTATAAAAAGTGCACCCTGATCCCCTGGAAGACCAAAACAGAGAGAGAGAGGCATTGTACCTCCAGTAGATTGCACCATTTCACAGCCGATTTCACAATCCGCCCTGAGACTGCATGACAATCTTCTTTCGCATGCCACCCTGTATACTGCCAACTGCAGCATACAAACACACACACTCACACCCACACACAACACATACACCCAACTCAGCCATATTCCCTGCATTGTTTGCTACAGTGAAATAGTGCTCCACATAATCCAGAAATCCTCTCTGTTGATGATTTTTTCAGTCTGTTAAAAAGGTGTGGGGGCCATTTGGCACTTTCCCTTTTGTTCCCACAGCATAAATATTTGATGAGCTAACTAACTCAGCCAGGCATTCTTCTGAGCGGAGGATGTTTAGGTCATTTTACAAATCACCTGCATTCCGTAAGTAAACACCACATATCACCTCTGGAGCAGTTCGCCAGATACGTTAGCACATTCTAGCCCACGCTTCGTTTGTTTATTCCTCTCAGTACCCTCACACACACACACACACACACACACACAAAAGATACAGCTGCTGAAGAAATTTTCACACCGTTCTACAAGAAAAAACACACACAGGTATGCACGACATGGTGCCAATTAACAGGTCATAATAACCGTTGTAAAGGGGAACCATAGGAAATGAAGAGTGGGTTTTCTTTTTTTGCCTAAGTAGAATATGTTTTTAATTCCAAAAATAAACCTTTCATTGAAG
The DNA here is from genome assembly GCA_027481765.1 of Tenualosa thibaudeaui. Classification (NCBI taxonomy): domain Eukaryota; kingdom Metazoa; phylum Chordata; class Actinopteri; order Clupeiformes; family Clupeidae; genus Tenualosa; species Tenualosa thibaudeaui. The sequence goes on from JAIFZK010000022.1 coordinate 1,231,387, forward strand.
TGTCTGCTGCTGAGGGTGGAGAGGAAGTCTACTTGATTCTGGCAGGCTTTAATGGCCCCCCAGAGCATGCTGGGAAAGGATGGGAGGACAAGCGGATGGATGTTGGGATGGTGGGAAGGGAGAGAAAGAGAAAGAGAGAGAGAGGGAGAGAGGCAGAAGCTCTCCAGAGAAAGCAGGCGTCTGTAGCAAAGTGCGACACGTCTGCTATTAATTGGACAGGAGTGTCGCCGGGAAACGGTTCCTGCAGAATGGCGCCTTGACGCATTCGCTGCCGCTGGCTGGGAGAAATGCATCAGAAAGGAATGCACCACTGACTCTCCCTCTTTCTCTCTGTGTGTTTGTGTGTGTGTGTGAGAGAGAGAGAGAGAGAGAGAGAGAGGGAGACAGAATAACATCATTACAGTGTGAACGTGGGTAAAGTACACATGGGCAACCAAACTGGGCTGTTCCCCTCTGCTTGCCACAGCCTGAGAGAGAGCGAGGGAGCGAGTGAACGGATGGAGAATTTCAGGCAACAGCGAGACAGCTGTGGGCTTAGCAGACATCAGCCTGATGTTATGAGAGCCAAGCGCCCTAAGCCAAAAGACAGCAACTTGGAGAAGCACAATAGCATCTTTGGCAGGGCAGGAAACAGCTACAGTTAGACATTTGTTGGTTGCAATCTTCTTCCTGCACCGCTAACCTCCTGAGCATCATTAGTGTGGCTTCTTAAGAGGTCATTAACGGCTAAGATGGTGGAGATATCACAGCTCTGACATGAAAGACTCAGTTCAAAAGTAGGTTACACTAGGAGACAATCAGCTATCCTCCCTGTAAAAATGGGAATGTAGGCCTTCTCCATATGCACGTGTAGATTTGTTTCTGTGAATGGAATGAACTATACTTCCAAGATAAATGCATCTTGTATTTAAATGAATAAAATAAATGCATGACTGCAGCTGTTTGTTACAGTTAAAAAAAAATCAACTGTCAACAATAAAGATGGAAACAATGTATTCTGCCTATGCGAGGACCATAAATCTTGTTTTTAAGAAAAATTGGTCTATCAGAGCAGGACCAGCAGAAGTAATTGTTTTGTCTGGGTAAGAGGACAAAACGTTTTCACCATGCCATAGCACAAATAGGCCGATATTACAATATCCCTTGTGACCTGAGAGCCATGACTGCTACTGTACAAGCAGCCCTGAAATATCCATCTGAATCAGTGAGAAGCTCTAGCAAGGCAAAGAAGAGGCATTTGCATGTACAATAACAATACAATAATACAGAATGGAAATTCAACCACCAACACATTCAGGTGTGCAACAACATTCCTCTGTGGAGGCAACCTTGCTATGAGCAAACAGGAGAGTGAGGAAAGAAAAAAAGAAGTGACAAAAAGGAAATGATAAGAAGAGAAGGGCAAAGAAGAAAAAGAGAGAGAGGGGGGGGGGACGAGAGACATGAAAAGAAGGTAAGAAGCCAACCGTGCTGATGCAAGGTCTGGGTCTGAATAGCCCTCGGACCAAAATATCAGGCATAGGGCCAGGGATGCATTGCAGAGGTGAAACACACTGTAGCTGATCTGCAATCTCTATTCAGGGTCTCTTATGAGCTGTCTCTCCTGTGAGGTGGAGAGAGCAGAGGAGGCTCAAACAGGTCGGCTGGGCAGCCAGGCGGTTGGCTGGCCTCCCCGACAGCGGAGGACTTATCAAGGAAACAGCCTCTGCATTCCTGCATTTGGCCAGGGGAACAAGAGAGAAAAAAAAAACACCGGAGTCCTGCTAACATATTCATGGCCTTCTCACTTCCACACATCGACCGGGAGAGCGCTGTCATGCATGCGTTATCAAAGCTCTCTCCCTGGCACACACACACACACACAAAACAAAGTTTTTTGAACTGCGCTGGTAATGTGTGTGCCCAGTCGTGTTTGAGCGATTAAAAGGCCTGGGTGATGCAGGGATCTCACTGCAGCAGCCTCCGTGAAAAGTAAAGAGTGAAAAGAGGTTCTGGGATGGAGGAGACCAGGAGGATGTGGTGGAGACGGGGTGTGGAGGGAAACAGAGGGGAGGAGATGGTGAAAGAAGAAGGAGGGAATCAGAGTGCTGGAGCTATCCGGTGGGGTGTAATTAGCGTGTTGTGCTAACAGAATCCAGACGCTCAGCCTACAGACTACTTGACAGCCAAGGGGATGGGGCCCTAATAGCATCCAGCACAGGGATCCACTGTGTTCTGCGAGTGAGCAGAGCAACAGGGGGATCCATGCCAGATGGGCTGTCTTTAACCTCACATTGTGAGAGGAGGAGAGGTGGTGGGCTGCCGCAAGAAAAAGATGATGCTTAGCCCAGGGCCTTTGGCCTGTGGCCTGTGTATAAACTCATGCATTGGAATCTCGTTGAAAATTCTCCACTCCATCTCAAACCGCTGCACTATGGCAGGGAAATGTGACCAATCTTGAGTGGCAGAAATCAAAGAGAGCGGAAAGAGAATATGTGGGGGGTGGGGGTTGGCTACGGTTCACTGTGATGCCTGCAATCCCCACGCAATAGCATTTCGCTCAAAACATCTAACCTCCAGGTGAGAAATACCATAAGGCAGTGCGAGGGATAGAGAGGAGGTCGAAAGGTACGTGGGAAACGGGCGCCGGTAAAAAGGTGCCCAGTGAAATCACCCCATCAGAACCCCCACAGTCCCCTGTGCGTCATGCAAGTCAGAATGAAGTGATTCATTCCTAAACAGCCAGTGCCGAGTCGACGGACCACAGAGAACAAGCCCAGCATGCCTATGGGTTGCTCACAAACTCACAAAAGAAGAGAGGAAAGAAAGAGGTGGGGGAGGGTGTTAAAGAAAAGACATAGAAAAATAGACTCTATGAGCTCTTGAGCACCCCCTCTGGGCCTTTTGAACAAAGCGAACAAAAAACAAAAAAGACAGAGAGGTAAAGACAGTGGAGAGAGCAAATTACGGCAAGAAAAGGAGGCACGTCCCATGGCTTTGGCCATTTCTCAGCTGGGGTTGTCGTTAAGGAAATAGAAATGAGATTTACGCAAGTGGAAGGGGTTGCTGCGAAATACCCCCCGCCACAACACCCTTTTGGGAAAAAAAAATAAAATAAACAGCCTACACACCACTGCGTCGCACCGGGTGCTGAGCATAACTCAGAGCTCACTTCACACCGGGAGCTCAATAGGCACCCAATTACCATGTGCTTAAAACTATTACTATGCACTCAGAGTAATGGGTGTCCATTAGCGGCGTTAGCATTGTGTGCACTACTGAAGAACAGGCAAGTGGCGCGAATGTCTCTTGTTTTCCCGAAGCGTCACTTTCCCCATTTGCACACAAACAAAAGAAGTGCTGTGACACGTTGAATTGCAGCCATCATATCCTGTCTTATATGATGCCAATTTGTTATTGTTGAGCACAAGATGAAAGCTGTGGCTTTTAACGTGTCACGGAAGACGAACGTGTTTCTGCAGTAGCTGCAGCAGCGGTGGCGGCAGCCGCAACACGCGTCGTTCATAATTAAATCCGTCCATGGGGCAAACAGATAAGAAAGCTAAACTCATTTGCTTCTGTGAGCGGGTAGAGATGTGCATGTCTGCATGTAGGAAATGCATGCACATTGTTGTCTCTGCCCTGTACTACCGTAACCATCCATCCATTCATTATCGAACAATAAATGTCATATTACTTTGTATTTTCCTAATGTATAATATGCATTATAAGCCACGGGGCGTGGTGGATTCAATTACCTAGAGAGCCCTTGTAAATCAATCAGCCATAATTTGGTCGGAGACGTCAATAGGTCATGCCACAGCCTATTTATAAGATGCTGGTCACGTCTTGAATGAGTTGTAAAGCAGGTCACAGAGGGCCTCCATCCAAGGATTGGAGCAGTGGAAGACACTGTCACAATGGACTCAACTGTTTGAGTGGAGGGGATATGGCTCTCCATTTACCTCCTATCCAATGTGAAGAACAAGTCTGTGGGTTCACTCAGAAGTAGTTAAAATAGCTCATTCATGACCTTTTCCACTGCCACCTCAATCACTGGCTTGGCAATAGGCTGCCTATAACAACCATTAAATGTTGCTAAGGGTAAAGTGTGTAAGCATGAATGTATTTGTATGTAGGTATGGTATAAGTGTCTGTATAAGTGTCTATCTATCTCTATATCTATCTCTATATCTATACCTATCGTTCATGTTGTGATGGTAGCTTGCCAAGAGTTCTTGTGTGTCTCCATGGAGTATTGGTGACAGGCCAAAGTAGTCCCTTGATGAGTTCAGCTTTAATGGGAAGCCGAGTTTATTTGTAGCTTATAAATGACAGAGGCACGTGGTGTTAAAAACCCATTTCCAAGATTCAAGACGAAATGTTGTGCCGAGGCATTTCAAAATGCAGCACCTACTTATTTGGGGCAAGGATGTGAGAATTAAATGCTTTCTCCATGCAATTCTGCCTGTTGAACTTAGACCAAATGGTTCTAGCCTGTGCCAGACCTTTTCAAAAAACAAAAAAGAACCTGTCTCATGTTTTCTGAGGCACCAAAGCAAACATGCAGAAAAAACAAGCGGTGGAAAAGAAGGAAGTGATATTCAAAGGCAACCACCTCCTCCACTCACAGCTGCTCCTGGCCAAAGCATGCAATCCAACAGGAAAGCTTAAAACCCTTTGAATATAGATTTCCTGCTTGTTTATGTTGTGCATGTCTGATGAAAGCAAAGCAGACCACTCAAAAAGCAGAGCACTTAGCTCAGTAAGATCTTGGCATGCAAACCAAAGAAACATGAAGGACTAGAGGTGGGCGGTATAAACGATAGGCCTATAACTTTAGATTTTGATTATACCGGTCTATGGCAATGGTGCAGCTGATTTTTTTTATGTGCATTTGCCTATATTCATGTAATGTAGGCCTCCACTTTTAAACTAACCCTAACAAGTACAAATACAAGACATATACTTATGTCATACAGACATTATTATCCATGTATCCATGTAACAAAGTAGCAAACAAGTAACAAGTAGCAAAGATGATTAGTCAATGCTATCTTACACGATCCCAGATTACTGCATGTAGTTGGGTCAATTTATGGGAGTCTTATGTGGGCCTAATCATTTATGGGTAATTTACGTATGGTAGCCTAATCTATGTTCTTGTTACCGTGGTGTTGCTCGTTTCCGATCAAATTGAAGAGTTTCAGGTGTGCTGAAGAGAGCTTTATGGTGCCCGAGTGAAACGTGTATCCGTCATGAGGGGCCCACACATTCCACAAGCTTAAATATTCCCCACCCATGTTCATGTGTTAAGTTGCTCCCTTTATCAAGGAGGATGGATGCGGGAACATTTTGGGACATCTTTGCTTTTTATTCTAAACTGATTTGCAGTTTTTTACAGATTTAAACAACCTTGAATTTGTTGTATATTTGCTTTCAGTTAGTAGGCTAATGATTTGACCAGCCAAAGCTTGTTTGACCTTTGACTCATCTTGGAGGTTGATGTTGGAGCGTTCACCTCAATATTATTGTGGGCCCAAAACATAAACATTCTGAAATCAAATTAGCTCATTATTTTTGGAGACACATACCACTTGCATGTCTGTGTGTCCTGACCATTACTGTGCATTACTACAAATTGTGTTTTATGCAGAATATATATTTAGGTCATATTAACCAGCCAACTCAAGTGGACATAATTATAAAGATGATGACTCAGAACTGACTTTTCATAGAAATACATCACATATACATCATAAATACAGCATGGGCTCCTCTTCAGTGTCTGATGCAACTAACTCCCCCAGCCCCCCCCCCCTCCACAGCCCTAAACGGACAGACTATAATTAGGATCTAGGGGTGATGGTAAACAGAAAATTAAAGATGTATGTTTACCTCAGTAGCCCTAATGAAGCCTGGCCTGAGCTTGCATAGCTGATTTATAAGCTCTAGACCTCAAGACCGATATGAATTGCTAATTCCACTATTGCTGGAGAGCTGCCTTCTGTCATTAATTACTTACAACATTAAATCACTCTCTTAATAAAATGATTTCAATCATCAAGTTGCATTCAGCTCCACACAGGCACTGCGCTGCGCTCCGACAACCAACATCTCCCTCTGATGCAGTAGCAAGTCTAACTTGTGGCCTGCAGGTAGAGATGAATTAACAGTAATGCGTGTGTAATGGGTGTCGCAAGCATGTGACCAACTCGGCGCGCACACGATAATTAATTTGATTCAAACTAATCTCTAGTCTGCATGGCACCTCTAAGTGGTCCCAAGGTATTTTTTTTTTGCCAATTTAGCATCCATTATGTTTATGAAATTACATGGAGATGCAACCGTGTTGAGTGTGTGTAATGTACACCCAGAGGCTTTAAGATGGCGAGTGCAACAGTCATCTCCATGTCCGCCAATAATGAGGGAAAACATAGTCTGGTTAATAAGGGAGAAGATGTGAACATCGGGCTTTGAGGCTCGGATATTGGCACACATCAAAGCCTCCATTAAGTGGAGCTGCTGTTACTCCTAAATGAGCAGGCTTTAAGTTTACCGCTTATCTGGAGTCTACGACCACAGATCTCTCTGGAATTCTTAATCACCTCGGCTGCTGACAATGAGACGACAGGATAATTTTTTATGATTTTTTTTATAGCAGCTTCCTCTTTACTGTTTACTGCACAAAGCTTTGTCTCTTTGAGCTCAGTGTAGAGACAAGAAGAAGTTTGGGTAAAAGCACCTGGTTTGGGATTAAGATCCTAGTGTGCCCCCCTCTTGGACAGAGAATAGCTTAAAGCGCACCTCCTCCTCCTCTCTCTCTCTTTCTCTCTCACCCTCTCTTTTTCTCCTGATCAAAGACCTAAGATGTTATAGCGCAGCACCTCTCCCATGATGAAGGACAGTTTCCTTCACCCATAGGACAGCCACAGTCACAGTTCAGTGAGGCTACATCCAACTAACTGGTTCATCAATGGTTTGTCACTTTCTTTGAAACTGCCCACCAGGGAGTAGCTTATCTGCACACATGCACACACAGGCTGTCAAAATGAGAACATAGGTGAAAGTCAGTTGGAGCTGGATTAAAAGCCATTATGACTTTTTAGTCATAACAACCCCCCTGGTCCATTTTTCTTTTATTCATTTCACTGAGATGACTTCTGATCTCTTGATTGGAGCAACATGACGCTTATTTTCTGATACAAAGTCAATGTGATTCATTTTGTTTGGCTACAATGGGGCCTTCCGCTCCTCATTAGTGTGAAAGCGTTGCTTCCACACAATGCCATACATTCACATGACCCCAAACACAGTCCCGCATCTCTAATTAAACCCAGGAAAAAGGAGGGAGTGCCTGAGGCTACCGTCAAGCTCCAATTACTTGGCTCCATGTGAGCCTTGCCCCCCAGGGCGAGAGAGAAAGAGAGAGAGAGAGACAGGATGGAGGAGTAGAGTGGAGATTTGAAGGATGGAGTGAGGGTGGCTGAGAGTATGTATTGATCAGCTGTGCTGTGTAAGTCCACTTCCTCCTCCCCCCCCCCCCCCCACTTTTTCTAGCCGTAATGAAAATCCTGGGGGGTGGTCGTCATGCTTGCTGCCAAGCAGCAAACCGCAGGGATCAGTGAAGGGTGGTGAGTGAGCTCTTCTCCTGTTTTGCTTTCTTTTGATTTCCTTCCTTTCTTTTGCTTTTCTTTTGGTTCCCTTCATTTCTTTCTTTTCCCTTTATTTCCTTTCATTCTGGCATTTGATTTATACTATATTTTAGTATTTATATTTTAGTATTTTTATTTTTTCTTACTCTACTCTTTGTTTCTTTCCTTCCCACTCTCTCTCTTTCTCTCTCTCCACCCATGTCTTTCATCCTACCTCTCCTGTTTCCTCCTCTTCTTCAAGATGTCTTTTGGCGGCTGACACAGAGTTACTGTTGGGCCCCTGCTGGCCTCCGGCACTCCTGGGATGAGAGCACGAGTCACTCCAGCGGCTGACCCTGCTCTTCCCACTAACACCCCTCCAGTCATGTAGCCCCGGCCTCCACGCTCTCGAGACTCTCTCTTACAAACCCCCGCCGCCGGTTGTTCATTCAGATGGTCGGTCGGTCAGCCTCCCTCCTGGGTGGTGGTGAATAATTCAGCTGGACACTCCGAAAAGAACGGCAGATTAAAAATACATGGGCATGCCGCAACCGCGTTTGAAATATTCCTACCTTCCTTGTAGCTCTCTCTCTCCCACTATTGGTTCTGATACTGCTGGGCACAGAACAATTAAAGCAAGTCTGTTTGAACTTCTTCTCTTATTATCTCTCTCTCTTTCTTTTATCTGGGAGACAATGCCCTCTACTCAGATAAATATCATCTGAGACTCCAGCCTGCTCTTGAAACTGAGAGATTATTGCTATATTTCTGTCTCAAAGCCAGTTGGATGGAGAAGGTCAGGTGCCCTCTCACAATCATATCCCAGCAGCACTTTCTCAGCTCGAACCGTTATTTTTTTGTCTTTCTCTCTCACTGCACATGAGCTGATTAACCTTGAGGCTACACTGTGTCGTGTTGGTTGCTTGCGTTGTGTTTTTTTTTTTACTTAACTACATAAATGACATTTCATAGGATTTAAAACAAAAATGCGTAAATTGCTTACAAAATAGTACTTACAGAAGCAATATGAGACACAGTCATCCAATGGAAAGTAGTGTTACTTGACCTCTGGGGGATGTGAAACCAGTGGAGAAATACTACGACCAGAGAGGCTAAACAGTCTGCCCTGGGGCACTGGGAAAATGCTGATTGTGATGTATTGATGCCTATTGATCTGCCACCACATGTGTGCCAGGTGCATACACATTGCATGTTTTTCTCAGACAGAGAATGGGTGTATGGGGAGCTCAGCTCAATTCACTATATACACAGCTAAATAAACTATTCACAGCTTTCTGTAGGGGAGTTTCCACCCTCCTCCTGCACTAATGTTTTTCCTGTGTCTTTTATAAATAATGCCCTGGTCTTAATAAACCTCTGTGAGAGGCCCCCGGGGGAGAGGGAGGAGCAGATGATTTCAGGCTATCGGTGACAGACTCCCCCGCCCCACCCCAGCCCAACACCCCCCCACCCCACCCCGACCACCACTTTCTCCTTCTCCTCCTACTCCTTGGCCACTGAGCCAGAGGAGACGTGCTGCGCTCCGTCAGGTCACATAAGTCCTGTCACTGTCACCCCCAGCCCAGCAGACGAAGAGAGAGAGAGTTATTATCATTCAGAGGAGGTGGGGAGAGAAAAAGACAGTGGGAGGGGTGGAGGAGACGAGGAGAGACAGAGATGGACTGGGAGAGAAGACGTGGATGAAGAGGTCAAAGGAGAGGAGGCGGGAAGTTGAGCTGAGCTGGAGAGAGGGACTTGCAGGAAGAAAAAAAAAAACGATAAGAGAGGGATAAATAGAGGACATCACAGGACAAGACAGGAGAGGAGAGAATAGCTCGGCAGAAGATCAAAGGAGACTTAAGCCTCTGTCAATATACAGAATCTACACTTAAAAAAAGAATGGTTTCAAAACTTAATTAATGGAGACTCATTCTCTTTTACATATTTACATTAGTGTTCACATGGGAGCTGACAACGGCAAAATGTGCACTTCAGGGTTGTCTCAGAACAGCCAAGCAGAGGGAATCACTTTTAATGACCCTTGATGGAGATATTCTCCATTTACCAATCTCCTTTATGAATACATTCAACACTGCACACAACTCAACTCCATATGTAGGTTGTGGCTGCAATACATTCTCGGTACTGCCAACGCAGGCTCATTTGGGGGTCATCATTACTCAGGCACTAGTTTTCACACTCTTCTGACAACTGCCCTAGGGGCCTACCTCGGGGTGGGCGAAAAAGGTTTCTGTATCAGTCAAAACAAGACTCGTTTAACGCTCTCATATTATGAGCCCCGTTTCATGCGGCCGCCCCCAGCTTCACTTATTAGGCTATTAGAGATGTGTGATTATGCCAACGAGCGAGCGATGTGGCCGACTTTATCACTCCACTGACGAGTAGCCATCGTCTCCCCCTCCTCCCACCATTCCCTCTCTCTCTCTCTCTCTTTCTCTATCTCTCTTTGAGTTGTGAGTCATCCTCTGAGTCTTGGATTTTTTGAGGTGGACAATTAGCATTCGGAGAGCCAGAAAGGTCAACCCAGTGGTATTCGCAGACGATACTTTTGTGTGTGTGTGTGTGTGTGTGTGTGTGTGAGGGGGGGGGTTGTTGTTTTGATTTGGGGTATTGTGCTAGTTGATGCTCTGAGCCTCCCGAAACCCACCCCTCCTCCCCACTCTCCTCTCCTGCACTCCTCCACACATTTGCACTCCCCTTATACACACCCTGCTTCCCACACTTTCTAATGAGATCCTCTCATGTCTGTTGTGCCATGTGCCCCATAGGTTCATTATCATCCACTTAATGCATCCGCTGAGGCAATCAGCCGGCGGATCATTAATAGGGCTTGTGTGGCCTCGCTCACCCACGTGCCTCTGCACTTCAGCACGACGCATCACGCCGAGGCCACATCCTGTCTGATCCCAAAAACTGCTAATAATCCACCCCCCATCTCTCTCTCTCTCTGTCTGTCTGTTCAACAAATTCAGGTCAAGACCCAACAGAACAAACACTGACTTTTCTCGGAGCTGGACCATACATAGATCAACCTGATGGAGTGACGGTATTAGGTCGCGTTATTAATCTGCCAAAGTCTTAATGAAACGGGGAGCTGTGTGGAAAGAGCAAGCAGGCACATACCCTGTGAGATGAATGGGGGATAGCCCTGAATCCTGCACAGCAAGTATGTATTTACATGAGAAACACTGCTTTTCATAGACCTTTAGACAGATCAAGGACATCTCTTATCATCATCTCCTATCTCAACACGACACAACAAGCATCTGCCCGTTAATAACGCTTTAACCTAATTGTTGTGTCTTCGTTGTGTAATGAGCCACAAAATTGATTTATAATGCACTCATAATGCACACATTTGTGGGGAAACGTGACTCGCTTCACTTTTTTGCCAAATCGTTGTTGGTGGGTTTTTTTTTTCCCCAATACCACCAATGATAAAACCATTGTAGTTTTTCAAAACATTTGCTCTCACCAATTTAACTCCCAGCAAGACACTGAAAATGATCTTGGTTTTGTTCTATTTCTTTCTGCTGGATAAATCCTCAGCTGGGAGCAAGAGGATAGATGGCATTTAAAAGTGTAGAAATTCATTCTCGTCTTCTAAAACCCTTTGTTTATCTGTGTTTAGACACATTTCAGAAAACATCCGAGGCAAATTCTCCAACAGAATTTGCTCCAGGTAGACTGCTGTGTGTGCGTCATTGTGTATTGGAAAGCATCATCACATTCTTTATTCCGTCAGTCGTGTATAATCCACCCCCCACCCTGAGAACACCAGTATGAAAAGAGCCAGCCATCCCCCACCTGCTGTACCCATAAAACCACACAGACACACACACACACACACATACAACACAAAGACAGTGTCTGAGTTACATAGTAACAAGAATAAGCTCTGGACACAGCTTCAGTCTCCCCGGAGACCTCCTCGCGCGAGTGAGTCGAATGCACACAAGAACACACGCACAGTCATTCATCATAATTAAAATGTCGCCTCCGCGCGATGATTCCTCTCAGGTGCATTTTGTACACGCTAAGACTTCTGAGAGGCTGCGGCTTCAGCGGCATTATCTGCACACTTGACACGGAGTCTACAATGAAACTGGGAAAGATAACATAGCCCACTGGGGGATTTATCAATATTTCACCATTCCACTCTTGTACACTCAAACGTAATGAGTTCATTTTTAATCGTTTATGGTTTGTATGGAGATTTCTGACAATAATGCTATCTCACGAAGACGGTGTGGGGGGAGGGATAGTGCTTCAGACTTGGGGAATCCATAATCAACAATCCAATTAACAACGCCGCCTCTCCCCTGAGTCCCAATCAATGAGCAGGGGGAGCCAAGTGTGTCCGCTTACACAACTCAATGGAGTGTGAAAAGTGTGCCTCCATGTCCAGTCAGTGACACCCTATTAACAGACTATGCCCTGTGGGTCCACTAAAGGGGCCTGCTTGAATCACACACATACATACACACACACACACACAGCGCCAAGAAACTGCTGAGCACACGATTGTACCTTTTTCCCTTTCCACAAGGGGTGGAACACAAGGGGTAGACAAACACCAATTCCAAGCGGATTGGAACAAGCCAGCTGCTGTGACCATGACAGGGCAATACTATGTGGCTTTAACAGAGTTTGGAAACAAGAGGCCTGCAATTGGCACTGCCCCCTTCCCTGACAACACAGACACATTATCTGTGCAGGCAAAGCCTGTTAGAATCTAGCATTTCCTCCATCCCCAGGGATGGTGAATTCCTGTATTCCAGGCACATTCCCAGTAAAGGCCCCAGTCATGTAACCCAATCCCTTTTTCCAACTCCCTCTCACTCTATCGCTGTCTTTTTATCTACCCACGTCTCTCCCAACCACTGCTGCACATCTGCCTTTTTTTCCTATCTTTCAATCTTTTGAATCTTGCTGTCTTGGGGTTAATGCTGAATGCAACAATCTGGGGGGGCTCGGTGCCAGATTAACTCGCCACCCATATGTTTATCAAATTTCAAACCAGCTATTTTCAGCCCCCTAACAGATGCTGCATTATTCATGAGACATGAAACACAAGCTGAAGCATTGACTTGTAATGTGATAGCGATGGCAACATCGCTCCTCACTCTAAATATCGAAAATCCTGTTAGCCAAATCAACGATTTACTGGCTTAATGCGACAAGCAGCAAAAGAGATGCTCTGGAAACCTTGGAGGAGAAAAGCCAGAACAGGGGCAACACGTGCCTACATTTGTCGTGACAGATTCCTTATTTAAATCCTGTTAACTCCTGGTGTTTCACAGTCCGATACAATCACCTGATGGTTAGCATTCTGTTGAGGGAGATCTGTGTGGGTAAAATGTCACACGGATCATTAGCTCACTCCCATCTAAGCACCGTGTTCGCATCCATCAAGCCCTTTTCAGCTAATGAACATTATGTGCACACCAACAGACAATCCCACACACATCCAAACCGACTTTCAGTCTAATAATAAAAAACAATGACCGATGAAGATCATGGTATTGTTTCCACAGCAGTTCTCAATTGAATGTGCTTAATTCCTCCAAAGGCCCAGCAAACGGCAGTTTGATTATCACACCAGGCACATTTGTCTATCCCTCCCACCCCGTTAACACAAACCTATCTGGCTGAACTGCCAAAATTTTAAAAAGGCTTACTAAGGACAGCATATTTTTAGTAAGATTGAATGCTTTTTAATTGGTTGTCATAATTGAACTTTATCTGCTGCCAGCAGTGTTGTCTGCAGCACCTCCATGTTTAATGCCAAGGCTGTGGTGTCGTGGGCCGCATCGCCCATCTTCTCTTATAACCAGTGACAAGCGTGGCAGAAACGCCGGAGCTCATTTTACAGCAATATCCGGATGGGAACAATAGGCTGCCTGTTGGGGCAGAAAGTGGCACAGATAGTCCTAATGCTGCCCTCCCAGCATTATTCTCCATTATGCATGCTTCACAACAAACAGGGTATATATATATATATATATATATATATATAAAATGCCTAAAACTGCATATCACTGCAGGTCACTGAAAACATTCATGTGAAGTCGTGCACACTAAACACATGACCCACACGACTCCAGTGCTGGTCAGATGAGGTCAGGATTTCCCACAGACAGCAACAACTGTCAAACAGTGTCCTGAGTGCCATGGCTGTGGCCTGGTCTGCTTACCTTGAAGAGGCGCAGGATGTTGGCCACCATAATGGAGACGGAGCTGGCGGCAGCGCCAATCACACCCACGATCTTGTCGGGCTTGGTGAAAATGGGCGGGTCGCCGTTGGCACAGCGCACATCTGAGCCGTCACGCTCGATGAGCGCCTGCACAAAGGTGAGTGACTGCTCCAAGGCGTAGGTGTCGCGCGAGCATGTGTCCAGGATGCGTGCACCCAGTGTCACGTTGGGCAGCAGCTCTGGGTCTTTGTTGATGAGGTCGATGGCGAAAAGCATGGCCTCGAGCCGGTGGATGCCCTTCTCCTTCTTAAGCTCGCCGCAGGCCACACCGCGCTCTCCGCGCGCGTGTACAGGGAACAGGCCGCCCAGGATAATGTCCCCGTCGATGCGGATGGAGTGGGCATACTCCGAGGGGGTGTCAGCAGGCCTCTGACCATGCACCAGGAGCCAGCACCAGCAGCCGGTCGTCAGGAGAACCAGTAGGCTCTGCCGCGAAACCCGCTCGTATCTCAGGCCTGCGGGCTCGCTACTCGACAGTGCTGCCATGGTAACAAGGTGGTTGGGGGCGATACAAAGGATAGGGTCCAGCAGATTCTGGGTTGATCAGAACGGTGGCAGAAGGGCCGGCAGGTGAACTCGACCATAGGTGCCCCAAACCCTCCCCTCAGTGCTTCGACAGACCCCCTAATTCCAGTGGGGAGCAGCTATGAGATAGAACCATGGCCCCAACCCTCGGGGCACACATGCCATGGCACAGGCGGTGAAGGAGATGGATAAATTGAAGGACAAAATCACTAGTAGAGGAAGTCGCAGAGGAGGAAACAAGTATCTTGCTCTCAAGCACGCTGCTGCAGTGATCTCACATCTTCAGCTGGGGCCTATAAAGAACATACAAAGAGAGAGAGAGAGAGAGACATACACACACAGACACATACAGACACACACACACATACACACACACACACACACACTGTCTGAGTGCCTCTGTCAGCCAGCAAATGCTGTGCTTCACAGAGGCAAAACAAATGCATCCAATAGACACAGGGGGCATCTGTCCACAGAAATAAAACACAGATGGCATGCATTGCTGACATAACATTTTGACAGCTCCAAAACTACAGTCTGATCAGTTGGGTAAATTCCCATTATGTCTCATTAAGTCTCTCAGGGAGGAAAGGATAGAAGGAAATAGCAAACAAGAGATGCTAATCAGCACTTCTGTGGGCCAACAGCAACTAACGCAACTGTAAAATGTCCACAATGAACAGTGCCATAGCATCCACTATCTCTTGAAGCCAGTGTTAGTGCAAATTAAATGTATCTTTCACCAGACAACCTCTTTAATGTTAGCTCGTTCCAAATTCTAAATGCGAATAAAGAAAAAGGGTAACTGGAAAACAACGGTGGGATTCCCACTTCCCATTTACATTTGATTGTTTTGGTGATGTGCACACCGTCTTCTCCATCTTCTCACTGCTGTGCCCAATTGATTACCGGCCATTCACTAGTCTAATTTTGAGAGTGTCGATGTCAATGTCACTTTTTAGGCACGGTTCCAGTTAGGGGCCTAAAGGTATTGGACCAATGTTGGTCTTTTTCCAACATTGTCACAGCCTGATATCCTACGTCGACGGCCTTTTAAAAACACGCTCCACATTTTGACATTTAGGCTATGTGTAAGCACACTGATATTAACCGACGTATGCTATTTTGTTATGCCATGCAAGAATCATCAAATGTCCATCTTTATTTACAGACTACTATCACCATCACCTTCCTGTGTTCCAAACGGCAGGTTCAACTAGCTGCCACCTCACGCACACAGGGAATAAAACTGCTAACTGCAAGGTACGAAAACCATTGCTAGTTTCATCAAATACGAAAAGCTTATATGTCGAGGCTATTAAAGAATAATAATCTAAAGTAAAAATGGAGGGATGTGCCAACTTGTTTTTTTTTTTTTACTGTGCCTCCGGATGATTCAAAAACAGCCTGACATCACACTCCGCACTATATTGTAGACTAGACTGCCGTTTGACTGTTCTACACAAAGGAACAAGTACAAGTAAAGAACAAGAAAAGAGACATTTTGAAATACCTATATTTTTTCTAGTAGTTTGTATGACATTTACACGAATCACTCACTCCTATAATCTCGGCTGGTCGGATAACAGTACATTTCTGGACTCGACTGTCTTTGAGAAGAAAAAAACGGGTTCACACTGCCTGGCCCAACTCTTTTTTTTAATTTGCATGTGTCAAGCTTTGCCATCATCGTGTGCTGATCCTATTATATTTTTTCCATTGACGCTAACTCCTAGGGGATCTCGCTGCTCCTCTGGTTTCTGGTCTACTCTTACAGGTGCTGACAAAAGTCAATTTCTCTGAACTCACCTTATCTTGCAGACATGGAAGGTGTTGTAACGCATTTGTATTTTCCACGTTGAATATGCTATCGCACTGATCTAGATCAAAACTGAAACACGAAACACCGACTGCATTCCTATGCATCAACCAGTACGCAGTTTATGCTGCACTGGTGAGTGAGTCTGTGACTCCCCAATTCAACATGAATTACATTGTTTCTCTCAAATAAAGTAGGTTAGCCTATGGGTGGATTGTTCAATGTGCGAAGTAGGTTAATTCCAACTCTTCCTCCCAAGACGAAGAAATGCCTCATTAACACATAATTAATTGCGTGCTGGGTTGTTTCACGATTACAGCGATATCCTAAATCTTACTGTTTAACCACCAGCCTTCTCGCAAATATTTCGCACTGATGGGTTTCAAGCGCAGAGCGTCATGTTTAAGAAATATGAAGGTAATAAGGTGCATAAGAATTCTATACGATCCTAACAACTTCCCAACGAGGTCCTCCGTTTGCCAAATCTTCTCCTTATAGCCGGGTAAACAGCTATGCAAAATTGCCTTATAACATTTATTGCAGACAATAGAGCATGGATGGATAATTACAATATCTATATAATATTAACATACTTTCATCAATGCGCAAGATGATGCGAAGAAATGGCAGATTCGGAACTATCCTAAAACACATAAAACCAACCAGAGTAGTCTCACAGTGACAAAATTCCACTCAAGACAATTAAATGAACATCTAAATCAAAGGTCCAACCTACCTTCTTCGCAGACTTGCAGATTTTAGCTCTCAAAAGGTTCGCGGGCGCACGCGCCTTGGGTCTACGGTGCTGAAACGAACAGCGCATTCGGGGACCGAGAGCGCGTCTCCGCCAGATGAATCACAAAAATACTCCCACCGACCCTGATTGGTCTTCCACCCCCCCCCCCACATACACACACACACACACACTCATTCTGCGGTTTATTCCTCTGCAGTTCTATATGTTAAGTAGTCTAAAAGACAGATTTAGTTTATGCAGTGCATCAGAGTATCAGTTCAATCATAAATTACTCTGAGGCTAATAAATCGACGATATAATGATAATCTTAGGTACTCTTAGTTTCTCAAGTAAGCAAGTCTTTCAGGATATGTTTTAAATTCAGAGTTGGTTGTTTTTCGTACACGCCTTGTGCCTAAACACAATTGAAAGAACCGTTTCAATAGCAGCTATAAGCGCTGGTTGAAAGGATTTAAGATTATATTCGACTATCTATTCATTCGGGATAAGCTTAGGTTCCAGATTTGTGGGAAATTGTTTGTCTTGCTTGAATGCACATACTTCGTCTCAGTTTTAGCCAGTTTAATTCTTTATTACTCTATTTTTTTCATTAAGCCAAATTTCTCGTCGTAATAAGCCATTTTCTTTAACCTGATATTTACCATGAATCCGCAGAACACTCGCCTTTCATTGTTCCAACCTAATACAACACTGCGCTCTAGTGTCACCTACGGGTTAAGCCGTTTATTGTGCATCGTAACCAAATGTTTCAGCAAACACGTTGCACGACGGAGTTCTCCCATAAATTAAGATGCATCTCAAAATCAAATAATTTACTTCATTACATTTTTGGAAATGCAAAATCCTGAATTGATTGATGTAGGCCTAACAAACTGCAAAACTCTTTATCCTAACAACTTGCAATCCAACTCCAGGCAAAATTAGTAGTAGTAATAATAATAATAATAATAATCACAGCACCACAGTTTTGCTGCTTGGTTTATTAGGGGAAGCGGGTGGAAGCTGGGAATACATTCATTTTTAGTAAAGAACCATTAAGTCACCTGTTTAGCCTATCTGCTGTACTTACTGTGTTGGGAGGTAAAATAGCCAAGGAAGACTATAAAACTAATAAATCTAATTACTTGAGCTGTTGAATGGTTGAATTATTATGTAAAATAATGACCTCCTGTCAGTAATATAATCAAACTAGAATATTCTCCAACACCGAAAGCTTTAGACTAAATGGTGACACTGTCGGTAGATCCTATGCATGTGTTAGTTTTCTTACTACACACAAGTCAAATAATAATATGCTTGTAAGACCTTGGTCAATGAGCCCCTTCATGGCTGAACAGCTGAGCTTCAACTGATGGTAACTTAGAAGTTATCATATTAAAAAAAAAAAAAACATGAACAAAAACTAGTCATTTTTTGATGTTTTGCTTCTGGTCGATCCTCTAAAACAGGATTTGTTTTGGTATTTGAGCATGCTCACATCTGAGCAAAAGGTAAAGGAAACTAGGGAAATCAACAGGCAATGGAGTCAACATCCACAACCCCACACTATGGTGTCTCCATCATGTACTTGACTTTGCTCTCTGCTGCCTCCCAGTGGAAGGAGCAGTGCGGTACAACTGAAGGGCCTGAATTCCACGGCTGGAGGAGAGGAGGCACCAGAGCAAAGGGTTTTGATCTGACTGGCTGGTCCTGGAATGAGTTTCATCAAGTTCATTCAAACAAAAAGGAGTGACTGTGGTCCTAGATATTATAAAACACACAGGCAACAAAACAATCAAACAAACAAACGAAAGCATAGCCTTTGCTGACTCACAGAGTCCTATTATGCTGAGGGGAGTGGGCGTGTGTGTGTGTGTGGGGAGGGGGGGTCAGGGCTTAGGCTGGTGGTCTGCAAGAATAAATGATAATTATTTCCTGTTCATACGATTCACAAACATTCAGCCGCATGGCAGATATTGAGATGTAGAGTTCCTTAAAAAAAACATCAATAAACAAATGAACCAACAAACCAAAACAGAGGTGGGTTATGGACTTCCTCTGAGATCTGTAAAAGCTAGAAACCAGTCCCTTTGTACATAACCTCACCATGCCTCCCTCCTTCACGATCCTTCTGTGTGTTTCTTTTGGTACTATTTACAATACAGTGGCACCAACACTTTTCTGTCCAATGCTGGCAGCTTTTCCAAAGCTTCCCTCTCTTTGCGTCTGGCATGACGTTGAGGGATCCAGTGTGAGATCATGAGGCGCGTCCTCTGAAAAGATCTGAGGGAGGGGAAGACAGGAAGATGGGGGGATGGGGAAGAGAGAGAGGAAGAGAGAGAGAGAAACAGCTGTTAGGTCTGTGGTTAATTAACAGATGTGTCTGAAGCACGCAGAAGCACAAACACACACACACACACACACACACACAGCATCAAGCTGTGACTACAATGCATCTCTCCAAATGGGTCCCAACGGCAAACTGAAATATTTTGCTGACAAAACAGAGACAAAACAGAGCCTCATGTTCAAAAAATGTACAGCAGACATCACATCTGCTGTTAACAGCTCAGCCCACATATAGCCGCAAATGCAGCACATAAGACGTCTGGGGAGAGCTGACGATATATGACTTTGCTGAAGCTTTGCTGTTGTTTCATGTCACAGTCTGTGTCACACTCTGTGGGCCTTTGGCATAGAGAGAGGGGGAAGAGAGCTCCCCCTTTTTTTAAAGATATTTTGGGGCTTTTCTGCCTTTATAATGCCAGGATAGTGGAGAGGGCCAGGAAATGAACTGGCGAGAGAGATGAGGAAGGATGACGGCAAATGACCTCGGGGCAGGTTTATGGTGTGACGTCTTAGCCCACTGAGCCACGGCGACCCCTAATTGCTTCCTATTAAAGTGGACCCAGTCGAGATCCACATTCATTACCACAGCTTCTACTTCATCACAAACTACTCATGGGGACCCTTGAGAGAAAAATGTAAGAAAAGGTGTGTGTGCATGTGCATGTGTGCTTGAATGTGTGTGTGTCTGTGTGTGCATATAAAATAGAAATGATATATATAAATAAAAACCTTGAGGTGAATAGCGAGGAACCGCATTTCCTGGCCACTGGATCCATATTTCACCGAGCGGAGCGGAGCCCCACTGTCTGCTCGCCTGAGCTACAAGGCCTGCTCATTAAAGCCTGGCTGGTGGAGCTGCTCGACGCCCTCTTGAGACGGCGCTGCTTGACTGATTCGAGCCAGAGCGATCGTGTGTGCAAGAAGAACCCCGCCACAAACCCTCTTTAAAGGCCACGGTGGCCGCGACCCTTGGGGCTGACCAACCCCCCTACACAAACCATTTAACCATTTAAATCTGGCAAACAGGAAATGCTCTTGAACATTTGTTCAGCCCAAGTCTCAGAGGCACTGCTGGGAGAGTACTGTTTAGCTGTAGGTAAATAGCAAGCTTACTCTGTACAAACTATCAGCAGAAGTGGAAGAGACTGAATAAATCAATGAATACAAAAAAAGCAAAGAAAACAAGCAAGCAGGCAAACATTTCAGTCTGAGAGGCTGGGAAAACAGCTCTGTTGTCAGAGAAGACGTACCATAGCAGGGCCTTCGACCGCGTGCTGACCCCTTGAGTGCGGTGGTCGTCGGCACCAGAGGCGGCAGCAGCGGCGGCGGCGGCGTTCCGGTGGCTGCGCTTGTGCGTCTCCAGGTAGAGTTTCTTGGCGAAGGCCCGGCCGCACATGTCGCAGGCGTGCAGGGAGAAGTTCTTGGTGACCCGCACCTCCGTGCTGCTGCTGCCACCACTGTGCTGGGAGTCGGCTGAGGCCAGGGACTGGGGAGCCTCCTGCTTGCGTGTGTGTGGGGCGGAGGAGTGCTGGTGGTGGTCCGACTTCCTGGTGACGGGCGGGCTGGAGTGGAACAGGCTGTGTTTCCTGGTGACGGGTGGGGTGGGAGGGGGCAGCTCGTGTCTGCGCGTGACCGGGGTGGAGGGGGCGGTCGCCGTGGCGGCAGGGGCGTCGGCGTGCTTACGCGTGCTCTGGGGAGTGGTGGCAACGGCCGGCTCGTGCCTGCCGTTCATCTCCTCCTTCGGGTGCTGCGGTGTGGCGGGCGGCTGGGTCCGCTTGGCGGCGGCACCGCTGTTCCTCAGCACCAGCTCGGCGGGCTTCTTGACGGCGCGGCTCTCGATGGTGGCCATGATCTTGGTCAGGTAGGTGCCGGGCTTCTTGTGCACCACGGTGATGTGGCGGAGCACGTCACGTTTGCGCCGCGTCTCGTAGCTGCACAGCGGGCAGCGGTAGAACTTGATGAAGATCTCGTTGTCGTTGTCCGTGTGCAGCTCGATGTGCTTGTCCAGGTTCTGCCGCGAGCTGAACTGCCGCTTGCACAGCTTGCAGTAGAGCAGCTTGAAGTCGAAGCCCAACGCCAGCTTCGGCCGCCGCAACACGGGGTTGCCGTCGGCCTCGTCGCTCGCATCCTCCTGCGGTTTCCGGGGCTTCGTAGCCTCCTCCCGTTTGTACTTCTTTGGCCGACCGCGCCTCTGCACTTCCGGAGGAGGAGGCGATGCTGAACGCTTGACCGCCTTCTTGACCACGGAGGACGATGGCATCTGAGCGGGACTGGCGTTGGCACTGGTAGAGACAGCCAGCTTGGGACGGATCTTGTGCACGATGCGTAGGTGTCTCCTGAGCCTGGCCTGGCTGCTGTAGTTCCTCTTGCACAGCAGGCACTTCCCAGAGGCCAGGTTGTACTGGGGCGTCGCTGGCGCCGGGTTCGGCTTGCTTTCCAACGACAGCGGCTCGCCGGGCTTGGTGGCGATGTCAGGTGTGATGAGGTCGCGGCGTAGGCCGCGGTGCACCTCGTCAAAGTGGCGGCGCACGTTGGCCTTGGTGGCGAAGGTCTTGTAGCAGACGGGGCAGCTCTTGCCGTAGGGAGCCTTGACGGGCGAAACGCCCGACGGCACCTTGACCATGGAGAGCAGGCTGATGGGCACGGTGCGCATCTCTGTGAACTTGCGCAGCTCCTCCAGCCGGTTGCGGTGCATCTTACGGCAGTGCCGCCGGATGCTCTGCCGCGAGTTGAAGTCTTTGCCGCACATGCAGCAGGTGATCGTAACGCCCTGCACCACTGGGCCCGACGAATCGCTCATGTCCAAATCAATGTCCGAACCCTTCTCGGGGCTGTCCTGCTGGTCAGTCTCGTCCTCCGTGCAGTCATCTCCGTCATCCTCCTCTTCCATGTCCTGCAATTCATCCTCCTCCTCTTCCCCATCATCCTCTTCGGTCCCCTCCTCTTCCTCCGTCTCCTCCTGTTTTTCCACCTGGCTCTCCAGAACGTCTGAGTCCGCTTTTTCCACCGGAGTGGTTTCCGGCTCTTTCTCCTTGTCCTTGTCCTTCTCCTTGCGGTACTCGACCCCGGCCTGGCCGGCGGCTCTGTCTTCTCGCGACACGTGCTGAAACACAGCGTTCTGGTTGGTGCTGATGGGTTCCAGTCGCACCACGTAGTCATCCTTCCGTGGGTAGATGGCCTCGATGAGCTCCTTCATGGCGGAGCTCTGTCTGGCATCTCTTGAGGAGCCTGGCCCGAGACACAACAATGGAAGAGACAGGTGGAATGAATATTTTAGAGTGCATGACAGCTCTCGTATGACACCCAAGGGTCTTTCACAGAGACCTGTTTTTTTTTACGGTTAGTGTGGATAAGTGGATTTATGAGAAAACTACACTACATGAGTTGAGGTCACAATCTCATTACACCACGGGGAATAACGCATCTAGTTTCAAAGTCAAACTACTAATCAGCTTCAAAGAGCGTGAAAGACAAATTTAGGGAACACAAACCACAGTGGGTTCCTGAAGGTTAATGAGCTGTATTGTCAGAAATGCTGTGTATGAGTGTGTATGTGTGTGCATGTGGGTGAGTGGGTGTGTATGTGTGTGTGATAGTGAGTGAGTTTGCATGCAAATGTCTGTCTTCTTGTTTGAAACTCTGTAAGTAGGTGTGAGAGTGTCTGTCAGTGTGTGTGTATATGAGATGCTGACCATCAGGCTCGTGGTGCCTGGGAAAACAGTAGAACTCCTTGTGCGTGATGAGGTTGGGCAGTCCGCGGAACAGGCTGCGGCACAGTTTACACTCAAAGATGGTGTCCACCTCCTTTAGCAGGATGTGTCTTAGCTGTGTGGTGCCTGCAAGAGAACACAAGGGGGCAGCATAAGCACCAAGACACCTGGCCATGACAGAATCATTTTAAAGCACTTGTAGACACTCTGAGCATATACAATGTCCTCCTCCACACTGTCACTTGATGTTACCACATGAGCGTTGGTAGGTGAGCCCTTTCATCTAGAAGCCAGTTTCACTGTTCACTCCATATTGCTGTACATCTGCTTTATGAGCTTTGACCACCCACAGCTGAAACTGGAGTGTAAAAGTAGTGTCCACATCAGAATACAACCCCCTATTCTTGTTCCAAACAAGATACATTCTCCCTGGCTAAAGAAAATCGCTGCCACTAATTTCAAAAGCAATTTCATCTGCAGTAACCTAGCCAACACTCTAAATCCAAATCTAACCACTAATTAAATCTTGCTTGGACCAGCTCATGCATGTCCCTTTACCCTGACCATATCTCCTTTTAATAAGTGGGTACTCGGGTAATGGCTGGAGTACACTAGCTACCTTTACTTGACATGCGGGTGGGTCCTTGTAGGCCTTTGATAACGGCCATAATTAAAGAATGCCCATTAGGCCCACCTGAAAACTGTTAGAGTGAATAGCTATGAAATCCTATTTAGAACAGGTGGAGACCCTTGTGTTCATGCCTGTAGTGACATATGTAATCAAATTACACACTAGCTGATGCCACTTGAACCTTCTGAGTCCAATTACGCTGGTTGAATAGGAAATGGCAGTGTGATTTGTCACAACCTATGGCCAAACAGATTCCATCTTATTGAATAAATAAGATGCACAGCTCACTCGTTTTACAGCACTTCACTGTTTATTCTAAGCAACTCGCTGAAGTGCTTGGTCAGTGGATTTTCTACTAATGTCAATTCAATAGAGCAATGTAGACTAGTTGATGTAGCATCCTTACTTACTTCAGCTTGTTTTTCAGGCTTAACAAATTTGCATCCTTACGGCTATTTGCAAAGCTGCAGAGAATAAGAGCCACAAAGCTACTCTAGTTTTTAAGAATAGAGTGCTGTCATTTTCAGTCAGTGTCAATACTGGACTTGAGTTTGTTTTGAGTCTTGCTATATTTGTACTGTACTAAGAAGGGCCTCTGGGTCTCCTTCTTCAGCTTTCCTTCAGAAGGTCACGGTGGAGGATAAGAATATGGAATGACCCACTTAACTAATAGAGGAGACGGAGTGAGTGTTTTTATTCCCTCTTCCTTTTTAATAATGCTGTTGCTTTACCTATGCAGACAACCTTGCCTGATCCAAGCTTGCGCTTTGAAAGGTCATGCAGTCTTTTTATATCTCAGGGGTCAGGACCAAAGAATTGGCTTTTTTTTTTTGTCCCACATAGTGTCTGGACAGAAACTCTTTGGAGTGTCACTCATGGGAGAGAGCCCCAGACTGGAGTGGTACTATGCACTGTCTGGAGGAGGGCTGGCTGGAGGATGCAACCCAGGAGGAAAGGCGGAGTGAAATAATGTTGGGGTTCTCACCTGATCGGAAACATTCGATAATCTGCTGGATACCAGACTTGGAGGTCTGAATCTGCTTCTGCAGCAATGGAGGATCTCCAGGCTCCATACAATACCCTGCAACACACACACACACACAGAGGAAGAGAGAAAGAGAGTTCTGTCAAAAACATTAACATACATACATAAACCAGACCACAAGACATTGAACTCTTTTTGGCCTGGCGTTGCTCTTCCACATTATGACAGACAGGTGCACTGTGAACAACACTTTGTAACGTGACATCAAAAGAAAAGAGTATCAGAATTGTGAAAGGCTGTTAGTCAGGTTTCTTTTGCTGCTAGAACAAATCTGCCTGGTCGTATCAAAGTCGACAGATAAAAGACGGCGATCAGATCAGCTGTGAAGAGGAGGGATAGGTGGTGTGTGTGTGTGTGGGGGGGGGGGGTGGTTGGCTGGCTGAAGACTTGCGCGTTCAGTATGGAGAGCCTCTGCTCTCCTTTGACAATTTCGTTGTTCTTTACCATCAAAAGCACAGGCCTTTGATATGATCAAACTATCTGTTCTGCAGACGCACGCTGGCAGTTAGGTGACAGAGTTCAAGCGGAAGACAAGCGAGAGGGAAGACCTGAGCCTTCACAGTACTCGCTGGCGTGGATGCGTCTGGATTTATTTGTATCCCCCAGTTACAACAGCAGCTCCCCACACAAGTGCCTTGAATGTCTGTAGCAGTGACTTGTTGAGAATTGAGATTTGTCATCACAAAGAGATGAAAGGAGGGCGGGGTGGGTGGGTAGGGGTGGAGTGTGGGTGCTAGTCTGCTGTTCTCCTCTCCTTCACTCCAGTCACAACTGTCCAGGGGGAAGTCAGATTTTCTGTTTTTCTCTCCAAGGGTCTCTCGAGGGTTCTGGAACTTCTGGTCCTTCAGCTCATCCATTCAAACACGCCTCTCACAAACCCCACAAACCCCAGTCGTCTTTCTTTCTATTGCTCTTCCAGCTCTTTTCTTCAAAGCTGAATGCTCACCATCGGATTGCCATGACTCAGAAATTAGTCATTGACACATTTTTCTAAAACATATTTCAGACATTTCCCAACTATTATTGCTGGCTGTGGGCAACACTGTCCCTGTTGTTACACACACAAAGCCGACAGCTAGGACTAATAAATCATTTGACACAAGATCTACAATATGAACACTTCTAGTGGATGATATTTGTCCTTCATAGTGGAAATATCAAAGTGGAACATTGTTTTGTCTAATTTCTTCCGTTTTGAGACCCCTTCTCAATTTATCTGATGACGGCAGGATTGAGTAAAGTGATGCTGAGACTCAGAGAGAGAGAGAGTGTGTGTGAGTGTATGGCTAGTGTTTGCACAAGAGGGACACTGATGGCCTTTGGGAGAGCCGGGGCTGACAGGAGCATAAATGCAATTACAGATACAAAAAACAGAGACAGCTGCTGGAGACTGATGCTTGCAGGGCGTTGCAATTTATTGGCTTGTCGTCTCATTCACGGGGCCCCAAACTGATGCGTGTTTTTGGGATGTTACTCCCTGGTGCGCTTTGAGCACACAGTTTATGGCAGTGCCAAGGCATTTCCTCTCTGAGACGTTAACCTTGACCAAACACATCTACTACTCTGGAAAAGTCCGCGTCTACACACACACACCCACACACTAAATTTTACTTTGTGTCCACAATGTGTAAAAACTGCCACTTGTGAGCACAAGATATTACAACTATAAAAGACCACACCTTTTGCTATGGGAGAGGTTGATATTTCACTAGCTTTGTCAATTAGGAATCCTTCATGGATCAAAACACCCCCCCACACACACACACACGGCCCACAAACCCACATACGACACAGCACATCAATTTCAAAGGCTTTCAACAAAATGAAACAAAACAAAATTACATTTAATTACTATGTAATTACACAGCAACAAAAAGACATTGCAGATGGTGTGAAAATAATGAACTTTAAGAGGAAAACAACAACTGTAAAACTGTTAAGTGAACAAACTGAAATTGAAATAAGATAAAACAACTCTGGTGTCTATTTCTGCGAGGGTAGAAAATGACACCACAGAATGTAGACTGGTGATGGTATCTGACGTTTAGTTGACTTTGTGCTTTAGGGATGATAAAGGACTTCAGTACTGCTAAATATCATGTGTTTAAACATCTAGTTCATCTCTCAGGATATAAATGCGACACACCTTCTGTTGTCATGATATTTGCAGGTCACTAGTCAAACGCTGCAGTTTAATCAAGGTCGTTCTCTCCAAAAGGCAACTTCCTCCACAAGCACCAAAAGGGAACACTGGCTGCTCAGTCTTCACTGCTCTGTTTCATTACTTTTATCTAAGTCAATAAAGTAAGAAAGTGCTGGATGAGAGACACAGCTGCTGTGATGAAGTGCAGATGCACTTGAATTTATCAGCCTATTTAATACACAGATTTAATGCATAAAGTGTGTACACACCACACAGCTACATCCACAGCTATACACACACACACACACACACACACACAAACGAACTCTGTAGGGTGGCCCCTCCCCCACTTCTGCAGACATGCTGGGACTTATCAGAGGGGGCAGGTCCTCCAAAGCTGAGAGGTCAAGGGGCAAAGTTCAGCCAATCAGACTCCATCCCACAGGCGGGCAAAGCTGCATGTTTAACCTTTTCCTGCTGGCAGAGAGGCCAGAGGCTATTCAACATGTTCTTTTTTTTTGCAAACTCTACAGATAATATGGGGCAATATGACTGTGGGTGAATGAGAGGTGTTTAGTGCCTTTTGAAACAGAACTGCCTGCTGTTTCATGATTAAGTAGCATGCAGTGCATGTGATCAAAGCAGTAAAGTCAATAAGAATAAGAACCAAACACAAACTGGTTCAATGATATCAAAGGAGACTTAATCAAAACAACCAGGCTGTCAACACATACCATTCTGACGCTGTGTGAGAGAAAGAGAGAGAAAGAGAGAGCATATTCCATTTTCAGCTGACTGGTCTGGCAGCCCACATGCTCAGTTTATGCAACAGGCGCCTCACATGGACTCTAGTTAATTAGGGCTTATTTATAGCACAGCTTTTCCTGGGCTCACTCCGTCAACTCCACATCTTCAGCACGTCACCAGTGGCACAGCCACAGATTAAGATACCTCATCCGTCCCACCCCACCCCATACCACTCCACTATCGTCACATGACTGGGGTTTGTGTGTGAACATGTGTATTCCTGTGTGTGTGTGTGTGTCTGACCCACTTCCTCAGATGAGACTGGAGTGTCCCTCCCTGCTCTTCTGCTGAGCCCACAGTGGGGAGAGACCTGCCTTGGTGAGAGTCACAGGCTTCTCTGATCCTCATGGATTGTGGTGGTGGTGGGAGATGGGAGAAGGGAGGAGGTTCCCATAATCCACCCCGACCTCATCATTTTAGGAGGTCATTAGACAAGACACTTCCATTAGACAAGACGACTCCCAATTGTTCCAAACCTCCAGAGAGAAACCATAGGCAATACAGTAATCTCAGTGTTTGTATGTGTCTGGGTGGACTGGGCCATACCTGGTGGGTGGGCTGAGCCAGAGGTGGGTCCAGTTGGTTTGGGGCTGCCATTGCAGATCTCCTCTGTCTGGCATCCTTTGTCATTAGTGGAAGTCTTTTGTGGTTCAGCAGTGGGCTCCTCCATCTCCCAGTCGGGGCAGTGGGGTCAGGCTGCGGGCTGAACACACACAGCAGAGACGCATTTAAAAACACACACTCTTCTCAGCAAACTCCAGTGTTTTGTAAAGTCGGCTATTTACAGGATTTGTCCTTCTATATGGAGAATCCCAAGGGGAAATGCCCTCTGAAGGTCACACCTTACTGTCCCTACACTAAATGACACCCACACTCACTGTCTTTATCTCACTCAGGTTCACAAGCGCAAAAGGGAATTCCAGAGGTCACCATCCAGTTTGCTACGAGTGCCACCAATTCATTTTTGACAATGGCACACTGAATCACCGGTTCAGAACAAAAAAAAACATGTGATTCCTTAATGGTTAATAAACAGCTCTTTGCATTTCCACTTCCAAGGAACACTTTTACTTTTCACAATTCACATTTGCAACAGTGAGCACTGGTTTTCAACAGCAAACAGTAAAGGCAGCCAAAACCTACAAAACACACTGGGACAGTGGGTGCATGATTTATGGGCCTGTCAACCACGCATGTGCAGCGCTGCATGGTTATTAGATCACAGCGGTCTGGCCGAGACTCCCCGAGCCCATATAGATAGTCAGCCCAGAGTATCAGCCCCGCTGGCCGAGACATCGTCCGACCTTCGCCACTAAAGTGGACAGGGCCTGCCATTGATAAGGGTCTCTGTATACTAAACCTGCTTGCCTTGTCCTCCTGCCCTGACCATATCAACACCCCTTTCCTCCAGCTTACTGCCCTTGGAAGAAACAACAAAAGACAGATTACGGTAATGTGTTGATTAAACACACATACCCCGCAATCACGCTCAAACAAAACAAAACAAACAAACAAACAAAAAAGCATGTGACTGATCATTGTCAGCTCTACACCAATTTTTAAATGCAAAGGAAATGACACCTGAGCCACTGAAGAGTCATAGATAATGAGATTTATACTGGAAAGCCTAAATGTGACAACAAAGACATATGATGCACCACAACGCTGCTTACAACAGTGTGCTGTTGTTCTGTCCTATTATCACTTAAGACAGGCTATGTGATTGACTGGTGTCTATGGCAGCACAGAATTTAGTGATCCCGGGTACAACAACTGGTGCATTTGTGAGTACCCAATGCCAGTTGTCCATTGCTGTTATATCTTGCATCCCGTTGTGCAACTTCAGACAGGCTTAGTTTCTTATTGACCTCTTTGATAGAACATGTTATACCATAGAGGGCCTTTACCAAACAGCAACATCAATGACACAATACATTTATATACCCCTTCTCAAGACACCCAAAGCAGTTTACAATGGAAAGGGGACCTTACTAACCACCACCAATGTGTAGCTTCCACCTGAATGATGCACGGCAGCCATTATGTGCCAGAAGGTGGAGAGTGAGGAGTTGAATGAATGAGCCAATTACACTGAGGGTTGATTAGAACCGGGGTGTGCACAACTGTGGCACAATCAGACAAAACTGTATTTCTGACTGACCACTGTAGGAAATCCCATACTTACAGCATGAGAAATTTAATGTTACATCTGTATGTTTGAATACTAAAATCCAACCACTGGAGTTTTAAGTTTACAAATTATACTTTGAAATCTCTTAATTTACCTCCATTCCTTATAAATATCCCTTCAATAACTTGCTAAACTGTTAATGGAGTCAGCCACACACATCTATGCCACCCACACCAAAGGCATTAATAAACAAGATCATCACCATAACCATACCATAACCACACCATAAACAGCCACTGGGGGGAGACAAACTCCATGAATCAGAGGACCTCATCACGGCAAGGGTGAGCTACCTGCCTTAACATGACATTGCATTAGAGCAGGGGTTGGACATCAAAAAACAGCTCCTTGAAGGATCATGATTTGTTTTTACTCAAGGACTGTGAAAACAGAACTTCATCAAATCTAACAAATACCACGCTAATGCCTTGTATGGTTTGTACGTCATGAGTTGCTGATGCTTGCATAACATGTGACACTCAGAATGTGACTCAAAAGGATGGCTTCCACAGACAAAAGACCAGTGTGTCTTCATTTACTGGATTTCAGAAGTTTAGAGAGTAGACTACATTTTTCATATTCTCACTTCAGACAGACATGCACTTCAAACTCACTGAAGGAGATAGTAAGCCAAAGCTCTTTGTGTAATTTACTTTATCTGCCTAGCAAAACTTCCTTATTTAGTCCAAAAAAAATGCCACTTCAGAAAACCCTTCCACAAATGTTAAGCAGTGGCATGGCCATAAACATCTGGTAGGATGTGACACCATGTGAATGGAGACTGACAGAAGTTTGATTGTTTAAATCCCTACCCTAATCAGGATCTCACCTGATTTGGTCAAGCCTCAGAATCATAACAAGAAAATATTGTAGACATGTACAGACTTGTCAGTACAGTATTGACAGCCTTTCACCAACTGGATCCATAATAGCAAAGGCTTGCAGCCCAGGATGAAACCCAGGATGAGAGAGAAACACTGTAATCACTAAAGATAACTGGAGTACGAACAGGACAGACAAGACTTTCAGCGAGTAGAACAGAGGTCCTCTGCGAATGAGAGGGTGATGTCTACCTGAATGTCAGATCACTGAAAAGTCCATCTCCAGGAACCCTTGGACCTCCATTGATGAGTAAGAGTGATGTAATCCCCTCCAGATTAGTCAACACAACACAAAAGAGAAGGCGTAATGATTCAAGTCAATGTACTAAGATGCTCAACCTCAGAGCAACGCATTTCCATCTCCATGGACACAGACAAGCCAAAGTAGCGAAAGACTCTCAAGACACTTGAGGGAAGCGGCGCGTGGAGAAACAAGAGTAGCTTACTGGACAAAGGAGCCAAACGGCAGTAGAAAAAAAAATTGCTGAACTGAAACTCACATGGAACTGGAATCCCAATCTGTTTTCAGGGATAGAGATCTTTACCATAACCAACCTCATACTGCCAACATACCTGGTGAAACACCAAAGCTCCAACAAACCCAACAGACCCAGGGTTCCTTTTCATAACATTCTGGACTCACCGCTAATACAACCTTGTGTTAATTGGCAGGTAAACCACAAACAATCAATCCCTGGCTTGTCTGGAAGTGCCTGAGCACAATTCAGCAACACGCCATAGCCTCGTGAAATGCCACACAGTCACTTTTAGGCCATGTCTGAGAGCAGAGCAGACACAGGAGTGTAGTAGGGGCACCCTGCTGGGCAACACATTCTACCTGTCTGTGTAAACAGCGTCTCAGCTAGGCCTTCTCACTCACTTCACCAACTTTACTGAGTCATAGGCATTGGAAAATATGGCCACTGGTATGAACATCACAGGAAGTGACTCATCCAAGCCAATTTCATTCCACTACACGACAGGTGTTTGATGTCAATGATAGCACATCGTTCCCATCACTTCATCAGAATTTGATGTAACAAATGCTTAAAGCAACACTATGTACTGATCCATCACCATTTCAGGTATCCTTTTCATCAGACAATTTGTTTTAGTACCATCACCATATAAACATAACATAAAAAAGCTTTAGCATACAGCATGCCATAGCATTGCCATCAAACACCAATTAGCATCTTATAGCTTTGCCAATAAGGCTCTGGGAAATGTTTGGAATGTTTTGTGTGCCTTTCAAGTAGCTAGTCCACTAGTTTAACACCAAAACTCCATGGTGTTGCTTTAACTGCTGGTTTGTGATGGTAAACTGATCAACAGGAAAAATGTATCGTCATATTGCTAAAGGTAAGATTTGTTATACATAATTTACAGAATAATTATTCAAGTAATTAATTAACAACAGCATGTGGTGATAACATTGATCATAACATTAGCTTACTGGTAGACTAATATATCTAAGTACTTAATTCAGAAAGCAGCACATAAACTCCCATCATACTCGCATGCATGCCTAGTCAACGGGGCAGGCTAGTATATGGCTTGGCTCAGTCTGGTACATATGTGTCAAGACCTATCCAAACAATACCAACAGAAGGTAGAGCAAACCAAACCGCATGTCAAACTCAAAATGAAACAAAGACAAATCTTTGCTTCCTTCATTTTTATTGACTCATCACATCAAACTCTATTTCATTTGCTCGCAATTAGGAAGGCGATCCGTTCAAAGGGCACTAAGGTCGAGAGAGCTTCACTTTCACCACTTGCCAAAATAAACATCGATGGTCCAGGTAATACTACACCAAAAGAACTAAGAACTACACCTACAATGTCGTCAACTATACGGAGTACGACACTAACGACGACAACCATGTGCACCACTTCCTTGCGCAATAACAAAACAGGAAGCAGAAATTGTGGTAGAATCCTTTAGCTTCTTCAGATCATTGACAGTGGTAGAATCCCAAGTGTCAATGTGAGGAATCCAAATCCATCTGGTTAATCAATTACGGCCAAATCAACGCAAACAACAGTTTAGTTGCCTTGAAATTATCGATTGGGCGCAAACCTAGCGTCCTATGGGCGTACGTGAGACGTGGGATGTGACGCAAAAGGCACCGATCATATTCCTAATAGGCATTATTTAATTTGGTGATGACAAAATCTTTATTCGAATAGTCGCAGTAGATGTCGTGTTGTGGGAGATGCACTGCACTTGAACCGTTAGTCTTAGTGAAGATCAGTTGCGTAACTTCGATATACAAAACTTAATGAATTGTGCACCAAAGCGCCACATGAGCCCACACCATGTAACACGAAGTGCCATGCTCTGATAAAGACTCCCGTGATTTCGCGAGAGGAATTACTGTTTAGAAAATGGCAGTATTTTTTGGCATAGTATGTATCTTTAGACAGTACCACAGAGAAAGAGAGTTATATGGCATACGGAATCTATTTGCTCTTTCGTATGGACGGCTAGGACGCATGCACGTAGCGGCCGACTGATCATAGAGGCCAGGCACGGATGGCTCTCTCGACTCATAACAGTTCGTGGGTAACTAAATAATGCACGACAAAAATCCAGTATTTGATCACCTAACAGTTATTATTATGCACTTACGCGGCGAGGTTAACGAAGGTAACGATCTAACACAAGAGCTAGGCTAAGACCGATATGCGCAAAGCGGCACAATCGTTGCGCAGCTTCGAACTAACCTACCCAATTTGTGTGCGCCAACTCCTCGACTATTTCAGAGTCCAACGCTACTTTTGCTGAAAACCTCTCCTCGCTGACTAGTTGCAACCAGAGGCGCAGTGCACTTCTCCGTTCTCATGGCACCATTTGCACTGACCTATTATCCTCCTTAAATCTTCTTTACACGCTTATATTGTCAACCCCAAAAACCTACTAAATCGTACCACAAAAGACCAGATTAAGTTGATCAAAGGAACGGCTACGTATAAAATGCACCTTTCAAGTCGTAAGAAGAGGCCCCCTCTACAGATTACAGCATGGCCGAGAGTGCAGCGTAAAAGCGGGCTGACCCAAAAGAGATACAAAGGGAGAGTTGAATACGTCCACATATAACTAAAAACTACATTACGAATGATCTGAGACCGTTAAGTGTTTTGTAATATCGCCGAAGTAAATCACAAAATGATCGATGATAAGAAAGATTAAATGCTACGCTATGCGGCTCGGTGGCACCTTTTCCAAGAAGTAGCTTGGCGCACAGGTCCGGTGACCCTTCCGGCTTTGCGCGTCTTCCTACAGACTGCATTCAGCCATAAATGTATAAAATAACAGAGCTATGCCGTTCAATATGTTAAATACCAAACACAGCTTTTACGACTGTCCTCTAAAACGCTATTAACGGACAATATTAGCCTCCGAAACCAAACATTCGCCCCTCCATGAATGGACCGAACAAGAGAACGATGACGCCATTTTCTGCAAAACAACCACGTTCGGTGAGGTACGAAGAGGCATTTTTTAGCTTCCAAAACGACACAGGGCCTCGGTTAAGAAGTCCACAGTGGATGTAAATGTCATTACATTAGTTCTTACCAGAACAGCTGTCAAAACACAAGATTAAATCAGTTTTCGCTACGTACCAGAAAGCGTTTCGGCCGGTGAGCTACTTCGACTGTGCGTCCTCTCGGGCTAGCTGGGGATTGTTTATTACGCCTCTCAGTGCTGAGTTCTCGCTCGGCAGTTCCCTCGCCAGCAGCCTTTGTGCACAGTGTGGAGAGCCCTCGGTTGTGCGGCTGCTGCGCAAAAGGTGCTACACTAAACTTTAGAAATAGCACGACTGTCAACACGACAGTTGACCACAGGCGAACTGACCTCAACAGAAATGTAAAAGTGCTGTTAATTACACCTTATTTGGATTATATATATCCATGTATCTTTAGCGCGCGCTCACTCCAAATCTTAACTTGAAACGTGGGTTTCTCCAAATTTCAAACGGTCATGAAAGTTTTACAACAATAGCCTGACAGTATAATTTAATGATAGACATAGTGTCCCCAATGGAACTGATCGGTGAATTAATGTATAATTTTATTTCATGCAACTACATAAAAAAATGCACCTTATTCACTAAAATACCCCAATGTAGGCCCCACCAAGGTTGGTTTAAATTGCATTACTTTGACAATTTGGTAAATGTTTGTAAAATACTACAAACTGACAGCCTATGCCTGAAAGTTGCCATGCAACTTTGGGTTATGGACTTTGAGACAAATGTCAAGATTCTCAGTCACCTAGAAATTTGGTTAAAGTGAAGGACATTAGAAAATGCAAAGGTAAGACTGCGAATGGCCAAAAAGCAAGTGACACTAGATCTTGTTTTACTTGTGTTGGCCATTGGACATAAACTATCCGATATTGCGTACTTTTAGTAATTTGGATTACTGCTTTGTAGTCGCCTAGTTACCAAAACTGGAGGCATCTAAGAAAAGTAGATAGTTTCTAAAATGACGTCTATTTCAAAAGGCAACGAGAGCTAGCTGTATCAGTGTGATTTAGCTAATATTATGTGCTTGCAACGTCTGTTCCTTAACGCGAAATGTTGTAGGTGGTTTGCGAGTAATGTCAGCCCTCAAAAAACTAATTTATAGTTGTTGGGTATCGTTATCATAGCTAGCAAGCTAGTCCAACAAGCGTTAGCCTGTTAAATGCTAGCCTGCTAGCATCCCCAGGGAGAAGTGTCAGCACCTTCGTTTGCAGTTAACGTATGATAACGTTATTCGTCATTTCTTTTCAGGTCTGCCCTGTAATCGATTGATGTTGACAAGCATTCCACAAGTAATCACCAAGTGATGCTCATGTGGCTATCTTGAACATGCATCCCTGTGAAGAAAAAACGCCATTTTCACTGGCCTTTAGAAACTTTAACAGCTTCCCTTCCCTTGCGCAGGTGCTAGGGGAAACTTGGTTGCTATGATACTGTAGTCTGGGGATAGCGCGCGAAAGTCCTTACAATCTGAACACGTGCATGATGTATAAATTTTGTCTGACCATGTTTTCACTAGTCAAGACATGCAAATGCATACACTGGTCATCGTCATTGAATGGCTATAGTCAACGTCCATGCTATCAGTTAGTATACCCACAGATAGTATACCCACATATTAAGATGAGCTTTAGCTATTTTTATTAACGTTTAAGATTATTGTAAAATACAATCTTCATGCAATAGACGTCGGGGGAAAAGCTCGTTGAGCCATCGTTTTCGGATCAAAATGAGAAAGAAAAAAGACTGCGTCGCAGAGTTGTCCTGTAGTTATAATCCTTCAAACCATGCCCTCAACTCCACAGAAAACATAACAAAAGATAGCCATAGCTCTTACCCAGACTCCTAACTGAAGGGCCTGGACTTAACTATTATCATAAGAATGCTAGTTGAGGTGGCGTGGTGGGTGTGGGTGTGTGTGTGTGTGGGGTGTTATTCCCTCTGCGCGAATCGCCACAGACTTTCAAGAATATACTTCTCCATTAATTACTTACGACTAGGCTTGCTTTACCGGTCCGTCTGAATCACTAACTGCAGTGGTCACACAAAACTGGTGCAACTTTATAAATGGAGTTAGTAGGCTATCCCAAATACAACAGCAGCAGGTGCACAGCAAAACTTTTTTGTGCGTCCTCTGAAACATAATGCGTTCCTCCGTTACTGTTTTAAACATTTCACATACATTCCACTCGCAAGCACTACAACATGACACATGGGAAACAGGTAAAAAATGTATTTGTGTAACAGTTGAAATCCAAAACATTGTCAAACCCTGAAAATACACATTCTATTTCATTATTGAAAATGCCATGGGTCAAAGAAATAAAAAGAGTAAAAAGCACATACAGGACACTTTCACTGAGGTTTAGCCATTGATTTTTTTTATCTCATTTTCAAATACTTTAGTTTTGTAGCATTTACTTGACCATATAAAAATAAGGCCTTACAATGAAAAAAAAAAACGCTCACATGGCTAGAGATTTGGGGGCAAAACCATGTGTTTTAAACAAAAAGTAACTGTAGTGAAGACAGAATGTGTACAAGATACACAAATGGACAAACGGGCAGTATAAAATGTAATATCATTTAATACAATTAGTATACACAGTTACATGACATTTAACCTGAATTTTGTGAAGGAGCTGGGGTTCCAAGGAGGTCAGAAGGTCTCTATGAAACTGAAGACATTTTAATGTGGCCTTTTACCTTGTTTGATTTTTCATGCCATAGTATAGTTTGGAGAGAAAAAAAATAAGTGTATGCAGGCCAGCATCCACAATCTCACATTTGCATGATGGAAAGCACAGGAGTGGATGTGTTTTTTCAAAGAGATAATTGGAACAAATATATGAATGCTGATTCAAAAAATATATCACAGTGGACATGCCACAGAATCATGGCCTATATGTATCGCTGTTATTCAATTACCAGTATACAGTTCCTCCAACACGCACTTCTCAGAACAAACTGTTAAATGCCTATACATCTCTAAAATGAGCGGCATTCAGTTGGAGATAAAGAGGGGACAATCTGAACAATAGCAGAATCATAGGTGCAAAAGGGGCATTAAGTAATTTTTCTGTACTTGGTTGACGTAAACTCAGCTAGCATAATCATTAAATGCAACAAAGGTTGTAGGAAGTGTGCTGAATACTATTTTTTCCCTCAGTCAGTGAACCAAGTACATAGCCTGGCAACCCAGCCCACATCTGGGAAGATGTAGGGTGTGTTTACAAGTGATAGACCTCGCATATCCAAGGAGTGGCACCAACGGATGTATATCCGAATGCCTTGGTACGTAATTGGATAGCACAATGACCAATAACAGCATCTTTGTTTACCAAAACTGCTTTAATGAGCTGCTCTGTCATCATTGTGTGAAGTCTATGCCAATGACTCATGGCCATACAGACCTGCAGAGCAAATTCAAATTTGCAAGAGGTGCGATCGTGACTGGATCTACACTTAACCGCCCAAAAGATACTGATCCAAATATGACATTTTTGGACTGTAAAGCATCTTGCATCAAAAGTAATACCTGACCACTGAACTCACATTCAAACGCAAATATGGGCTTTGGTCATTTTGAGACAAAACAGTGTCTGGTGAAAGTAAAAGAAAAGGTTCAAATCAGTTTTGCTGTAGAGGCTGAACTGAGCTAATAGCTTTAGCTGAGAAACCAAAGAGCTCTCTTTGCGGAAGCAACACAGCTCCCTCAACTTGCACTACTTCCAACACCTGAGTCTTGGATTGGAAGCATTTACATAGTGAGCATAAAGGCTTGAAGGCTGAGCTTTCAGCCACAAAATACAGTGACACTAGCTTATGAGCAAGGCAGAAAGGTATTAGCCAACATGTTAATGGGTAAAATGCACACAGAACACTGATGAGGGGAAATGCAAAAAAAGAAAACCTGTACAAACATTTGTCTTTCTATGTAATGTTTATATGTGTTTTGAAATATATTTTTCTATAAATAAAACCAGATAATATCTGGTATAAGACAAAGTGCAAAGGGGCAAGTACTAAAGTTTACTATTAAGGTGATCATGCTGATCCAATCAATTCACACCAAGGAAACCTATGACTATCTGTCAAACCAAATGATTCATTATTATACATGCTTACAAACAGCAGTATTATACTTTGATTTACTCCACAAGATAAAGCTGAGTGACATTGCAACAGCGCCTTTTCAAATGACAGTGGGATCGTTTAAAAACAAACTTGCAAAAAAAGCAAAATAGATTTCTTTGGGGGATATAGTTTTTATGATACAAAGAGTGGCCTAGGAGTTGGGATTTTTTTGTGTAGCTCTGCAAGATTAATAATAAATACAAAAAATAATAGAAAGATATGTACACTTTTTCAACAATACAAACTCTATAATAATACTTTCAACTTTTTAAAATGACATACAAATATACTTTTTGCTCATCTTTAGCCCTACACTAGTCAGTTAGAAAATTAATAAAAGAAATGATAAATTATCATACAAAATCCAACACTTCCTTATGTTGTTTTCCATTTAGGCGCAAGAACTGACATTATATTTCCTTGCAATGCTTGCGGCAAAACTGAAATACTTGAAGAAAACAAAAAAACCTGAATTCATCCTATATCTGTTTCAAAATAATCTTGCCAAACAGTGTCAGTAAAGAATTCCCTTGGTTCAAAGTTCCTGTTGTTCTCTGCCACCTGTTCAACAAGGTGGGAAGAGACTTAAGTGCACTTTAGATAGGCATGGTGGAGAGGCTTTTTCCATTCCAGAGCCTTTGTGGTATGAGTGTGTGTGTGTGTGTGTGTGTTTGTATGTGTGTGTGTGTATATATACATACACATATCCATGTAGGTGTGTACACGTGCAATATGATACACGGTAGACACGTTTCAGGCATGATGTGAGAGGTCCCTCACACTTGTCACAGCTCACGGAAGAAATCCGATTACGCTCAAGACACACGGCATCCCTCCTTCCAAATCATTTGTTTTGTCCTGACATCTCCAGCAAAGCGAGATGATCCAATGGATTGCTATATGAAAGCGGCAAG
Source organism: Tenualosa thibaudeaui (assembly GCA_027481765.1). NCBI lineage: Eukaryota > Metazoa > Chordata > Actinopteri > Clupeiformes > Clupeidae > Tenualosa > Tenualosa thibaudeaui. Next base: position 1,270,699 of record JAIFZK010000022.1, read on the forward strand.
AGCCAAACAAACAAAACGAAAAAGGTTCAGCTGCAAAAGTGGTGTCAAAATAATCAAAGCCTGTCCGCTCTGCTGACGGCAGTTGGTTTTTTCCTCAGAGTCTTGTACTGTACACGTGTACACGGGCATGCTCGCCAATATCCATATCCATATCCATGGGGACCCCAAAAACCTTTGTAGCGTAGAGGCTGAAAGTGCAGACCAACTGTGGAGAGAGCGTTTAGTACCAACAGGACCCCTCTGTTATCATTCAGGGGACGGAGAGTGCCAACTGTCTCCAACCCCCAACAGACCCCCCTCCCCCCAAGGGGCTCCATCAACAACCTAGGCTCGGAGGTCTCTCCGACAGACGATGGGCACACAGCTAGAAGTACTACTATGGTCTATCAGTTACAATTCCAGTAAACCCTTTACCACAGTAGAGGAAGAAGGGCTTGAAGGATGTATAGTTAACAATCTGTTTGTGCTGAGCATCGTTCCAAACTCTTTTGATGATCCATTAAGTCAGTGGTGCACCTTGGGCTGAAAGAGACCAGAAAGAGAACAATCCATTTAAAATGGCTTGACAAAAGTGAATAGTTGGAATAGCAAGTTGCTAGGGCGGTCACAATCACAAAACTTTAGTTTAAGATTAATTATTTAATTAAAATATTTTTTCAATTAAAATTAATACAAATAATTACTCAAAAGTTAAAGGACGACTCATATTTAGCCTCTGTCCAAGCAGTGGAATTGGGTCGCGATACAGGTTCACCCAACTGTCAGCCACTTAGATACTAATTATATTTGTGATTGCAGTAAAGCAGACACGCTGATAGAAAACGACTACTAAGAGAAAAAAGGATGGTCAAGGTTTACCTGCCGCAGGTGAGGATTGTGCACTGACTCAGGGAGTGGGGCCAGGAGGCTCAAGCTGCTTTTCCTGAAGATGCCGTCCAGCGCCGTCGTCTTGGTCACCTTCCCTGACTTCTCCCCTGAGCCTGAGCTCTTCCGTTTCCTGCCGTCCATTGCCATGGTGGCAAACGGGCTGGGGCCGTGCGAGGATAGCGCGTCGCCCGGAATCGAGCTCCCTGCTCCCACCTGCCCAGCGCTAGCATACCTGCCAGCATCCTTGAGCCCCTGCCCTATCCGGCCTGGGGATTTGCTCTTGATGCAGAGTGTGGCTGTGCCGTTGCTCATAACGGCAGGCCCCGAAGGAGGTGTAAGAGGAGGAGGAGGTGGGTGGTAGCCGTTTCCGTTCTTCCGGTGGGAGCTCCCCTCAGAGGGCTTGCGCCTCTTGGCTCCGGGTCCCTCGCTCTGAGCCCTTGGTGACTTGGCAGGTTTAGTCCGAGGCGCTTTGGCAGAAGAAGAGAAGGTGACTGAAGTTGGCGGGTCTGGGTCCCTGATGCAGAAGATCCCACCTCCGTTATGGGGGAAAGCAGTGGAGTAGGAGACGACTGAGACACCCTCCAGAGACGCAGGGGCAGCAGGAGAGGCAAACAAGGGAGAAGAGAGAACCCCCGAACTGGACGAGGAAGAATCGGATGGGCTCAGGGAGCTGCTTGCCAAACTCTCCACTGCCAAGGGTACTTTCCTGCAAAAATAAACCATAACATCAGACTAACAACATAACATCATCCAGATACTGGTCAGCATGAGAACATTTGGACAGTTTTGACACTTTAAAGATGCACTCCTGTAATGTAACCTCTAAAGACATTAGCTTCTAAAGGAGATATATTCAAGTTTTTTTCCATGAAAAACAAAAAAAATTCCTTCCATCCCTTAAAACAGCTTGTATGCATCACTACTCCGTCATCTCCATTACAGGTAGCTAACTGCCCCTGCCACTCTATACAACTGTCTGTCTGACAAGTTGGTTTGACAAGTTTCTTTTCAAATGGCTAACAATGTAATGTAAGATATCTCACTGACAGGTTAGCTAGCTGATCTTGTAAAGCCAAATGTGCAGATGCTACTTTTTCAGATATTTGGAAAACACCACCTCACAAATCAGTCAAGATTGGGTACTGTTCTTACTTGTTATTCTGAGACATCAACTAAGCATAAAATGCTTATGTTATGGTGTTTACGACTCATTTCACTCACATGTAAACACATTATAAACACATAATAAACATGTTAAAAAGGTTAAAACTTCAGTGAGTCTTTCACACTCTCTTCTCTACCCTAGTACAAGGAGACCATTATTATTTACTATGTTTATTTCCACATAATTTTGATTGCCTTTTGCTTACTTCCACATTTGAGAATTCACATGCTTCTCTACCATGGAGTGCAACACCAGTCGGATCTTGTCCCAGCGCCGGTCAAAGACGTAATGACCCCTCCCCATCAGCCTGCTGTTGAAGGCACAGCACTGTCCAAGAGAGTGTGAAAAGAGAGGAGAACGAGTGAATTTTCTCTTTAAATTTGGGATATGGAAAATGATGCACGCACATGTATGGCATGAGGCTCGTATCCACCAGGGGGGTTTGTGAACTGACACACGCGTGGACGCAGTCCTCCCTCTGCGATGAGTCACTCTGGTCAGAAGTGCGAGCTAAACGAGACATGCGAACCTAACTAAAGGCTGCATACCATATTGTATGCTCGTCATAATACCCTGTGTTACATAGAATATAAGTGTAAATACACTTGTGTGGTCTAGAGCCAGTGATGCAACCATGTTCAATGTGTCTGTTCCAGAGTCAGTTTCAGCTCTGCAATGCTATAAGCTTGCTACAAGACTGACATTGGCCCTGAGGGAGGTGGGGGTGTATGCTTTGGGTCTTACACTCATAGGGTGAGGATGGCGTGGAGAGTAATGGCAGGTTGGCTTCTCGGTGTCCTCAGACGCCTCTGTCTCGCCCTCGTCGCTGGACAGGCGGCTTTCTGCTGCGGGCCTCTGCCAGCTGAGTACGGAATCCGGCGCAGGCACCGCCGTGGAACTCAACATCGCAGCACCCCCACTGCCCAAAGACCTGACACATTTGACAGAGACTGTAACAGGTACTCTTTGGAAATATGGAACATATCCTTGACAACACTGGAAATGTCTGGGAAATTTGTCCGGGAAAGCATTTTGTTATTTTATATACAGTATTTTTTTATCATTGTTGTCCAGATACATGTCCAGATACAAGCGTATGTCCTAGTCTTAATTCTACTGCTGTCACTCTTGGTGCTGTAACAGTGCAAAATTCTCTACTAAGAGACAATTAAAAGATTATCGTTTCCATCTTAACCTGAAATCACAATATTCAACAAATGTATTTATTTATTTATTTGAATAAGTGACCAATAATCAGTACAGGGCACTTGACACATGAACGGGTGTCTACCTGTGCATGTGTGTATTAGCCAGGCGTAGCCGTAAAGTGGAAGTGGTTTTGCCATTGGGGCAGTGGGACGGTCCACCTGGTGTAGTGTCGTGGGATTGGGTGGGCTGGCTGCCAGTTTGACCATCTCGTTTGTGTCCCGACTCCTTCTCCTTCGCTCGTCCTTTGTGCTCGGCCAGGAGAATATCAAAGTCTTTCTTCCTCCCGGGTACAGCACGCCGATGGGTCAGGGAATGAGTCTGTCATGACACACAGACAGACACACACACACACACTTTTTATCCAAAAGTACTAGGTTAAACCTGAGCCACCATCACAGTATAAAGAGGAAATGAAAGAACAAAACACAAGAGTGACTGTTCTGCCATACAGTTCCACTGGCAAACGAACATACCAGACAACAGAGAGCACAACACATAAAGCACCACCAAGCAGAATGAGATGGGCAGCTGCCAACCTTGCAAGTGAGAGAGCGAGTGCAGGGCCGCTTGGTTTCAGGATCCAAAACGCCACAGTGCTTATTAGGATCAAAGATCCTCCCTTGAGAAAAACAAAACAAAAAAGCGTCATTCACAAAATTGCCCTGCTTTTGTTCATTTGTGAGTAAGTCTGTGGGAGAATCTTGGTCTGGTTTCAAACATTTCAACATCTTCCTGAACTCATCTGCACCTTAGAAAACAAACCTTTTCTGTGTGTGATGACGACCCAGTCACATTTCTCATTCAAAAACCTGGGCTGCATTAAAATGCCCGGCAGATTTCGTTTGACTCAATCATTTCATATCAACTGGCCCTGACCCAGATGTCCTCTGTAATCTCAAATCGCTAATCTCTATAATCTAGTCGTGGATGTGTGCTACGATTATTCCCATGGAGGGCGGAAGTGAGCACTTGGAAGGAGCCAGGCTCGCTGCTGGAAGGCTCTCTCCCTCGTTCCTCTTTTTCGGAAGGCTTTGGGGTTTTTTTTTGGCTTTTTTTTTTCTTTTTACGAGGAGCAGAGGATTTTGGCAGACGCCGCGTGTGGAAAGTACACTCCCTAAATCAAGCCCTTTGTGAGTGACATAGCGGCGACACACACACACACAAAAAAAAACGAAACAAAAAAAGAACATATGGATGGGATGCAACCTCAATGCGCTCATCTCATTGGGTAGGCCTCTGTGGCCGCGGCTTCGGTCAGCCATCTACACAACGGGTGTCAGTTTTTCCCCCCCAACCACCCCTGACAGTACACTAGGCTTGGCACTGCCAGCCCAGACCTTGGCCAGCACCATTTTAGCTGAAATCTACCTCTAACTGGAAATCCCAGAATGAGAAGAAAGAGGACTGACAGATTTTTGACCCAGCCTAGCCCAACAAGCCATGGGGGAGTGGTTAATATTACATAGAAAGCAGAAGGACTCTTATATGAAATTCAGCTGTGGCTTCAATCAAAGGGTTTTCTTAAAGATGGCACTAGTTAAATATTATGTGGATAGTCATCTTGCACAGAAAAACACTCTAAAATGCGTCTCTCCTTGGAGAAGTTCTCCCTACACATTTCAAGAAGTATGATGTCCCAGTGTCTCTGCTTAGCCTAGCGATCCTGCTCTAAATCCTTTTTTAGCTTTAGTTTTTGCACTGAAAGCTACTGTAGCTCCAAAAGCTGTCAGTATCAGTTTTAGTGATGCTCATTAGACATCCCTCATCCAAAGTAAATCCCTAGTGAGGGTGTCCAGACCACACTGCACACAGTCAAAACCTGTGGTCTGGAAATGCCTGCACAGATCACAACAACATATTCTGCTCAACTCAACACCGCTTGCAGTGCAAAAAAAAAAAAAAGACAATTTTAATAACAGGTTTTGACACCAGCTGACACTGACACTGCTGCATCACCAGACATTATAATCTCTTAGTAAATAGAAACAAAACAGAAAGGGGAGAAGAAAACGTTTACCTGACACTCTCTTGTGCCGACTGCTTTTTGTCCCATTCTGGTGCTTCCTCTCTAAAGGAGAGGGTGGGGCACTGGACCTCCTGTCCACCGAGGATGGGGAAGGCGAGGCACTGGGCCTTCTGTCCAACGAGGACGGTGAGGGAGACGCACTGGGCCTCCTGTCCTGAGAGGAGGAGGGCGAGGAAGACGGGGCAGGCCGCTTGTCCAGTGGAGAGCGCGAGGGGCTGCGCCGGCCATCGTGGGCCGAGGGCGGCGTGACCGAGCGAGGCGTGGCCGGACCCCGGCCATTCACAAACTTCTCCTGGGGCTTGTGGGGGGTCAGTGAGGAGGACAGGGAGGATTTGAGAGAGGCAGCAGGAGACTGGGAGGACGAAGAGGAGGACGAAGAGGAGGGGAACGTGGAGGTGCTGGGTGCTGAGGAGCCAGAGGAGACTTTGACATGGCTTCCCTCCGTCCGCCCGAAGCAGGGCATCTTCTCCAAACTCACCACCGGCAAAGACACGCTGCACATGAACACATTACAAGGTAAGACTATCAAGGCAAAACTCTAAGTCTAACTTGAGCACTTAAGCTTGTAAATCCAAAAAAAAAAAAAAAGATTCCTTAATATATGAACCAGCTTAAGCAATATGAACTTGAACTAATCAGAGTGCATTAATAACACCAAAAAAAAAAAAAAACACTTAGCACTTCCATACACTAGGCTAAATGTTCAAAGTTGCTGGAGCCAACTGAAGGCTTTTGTAATACTTCCCCGCCTTTCGCTAAATCCCCTGTACAGCATTTGTACTACATTTTCCACAGCAAAAATCACTTTGTAGAAAAGCGCAAGTACAACAGCTGAGTGTGTATGTAAATGAGAGTGGGGAGTTCCGGGGGGGGGGGGTGGGGCTTACGCACCAGGCCTTGGCACGGGCTCCTTTGGGGGGGTAGACGGCAAGTGGGGCCTTGCTGAAGCGCGAGTGGGGGTAGTCGCGGGGCACGCGGAAGGGCAGCGCCTCCACCCCACTGTGGCTCACTGACTCTTTGGGCTTCATGGGAACCAGAGGGGCCCTGGAGCCACTGGGAGAGCAGTGTCTCCTCTCTGCAAGGTACACACACGCACGCATGCACACACACACACACACAGAGCAGGAGATCATTTCCCCACCAGAAAACATTCATGCACAGACAGACAAGTACAAAACCAATCCCACACAAACACGCACACCCAAAAGTCAAAAGAAGCTTTTTTTATCAACTTTCATTATCTCCAAAACACACAAGTAAACAGACATGGGTAGATCTAGCCACATGCACATACAGAGGTATACTGAGTTATGATGGCAAGGACTGACTAGCTCATTGTATCAGTGTCTGCACACACTGGCTAAGTGTCTGTAGAGCTGGATTACTGATCAACGATTGAGAGTCTTATGTTCTTTCAATGAGCCCTGCAACAAGTAACGAGGCCAAATGTGTTGCTTTGGTTTAGCACTTTAGTAAGGTTTTAATTTATGGTATGCAGAGAGACACACGCACACACAGAGAGAGAGAGAGAGAGAGAAAGGCAGGCAGGCCACAGAGTGATGTCTGTACTCTGACTGCTGGTGGTGACGGTGGTGACAGTAAGAGAGAGAGAAGGCACTTAAGAGAGAAAGGTAAGGAGAGGAAAAACAGCCACTACACTTACGGTTCTTGCTATGCATGGCTTTGGGGAGGGGTTGGGGTGGGGAAGGCAGTCCTCTCTACTCACTGTGAAACTATTCCCCAGCTACCTGCAAGTCCAAAGGGGCACATCACAGAGTCACACAATGTAGAGACAGCAAACACATGTAAGGAGACACTAGACAGACATAGACACAGACACTAGACACAGAGTCAAACACACAATGATGGTGGATACAGCACAAGGAGTCCTCTCTCTTTTTTGCCGACCTGAAACAACAGCAAATGTGTTTCTTGAGAAATGTTCAAAACTCTCATGAGACAAAGTATCATCAGGGAGTGGCTGTATGTGTGTGTGTTGTGGTGGTGGTGGTGGTGGTGATGATGGGGGGGGTGGGATGATGCTGAAAGGCTGCCACAGTTTTGTACATTTTGTAGCCAAATAATAACAACAATAATCTTAATCATAACGACCCTTGTTCTGGCAGCTACCTAAACAAGTGCACTCAGCCTGCCAGGAGGAACATTGGCCGGGGCCTGAAACACCGCTGAAAAAAGTCTCCAGCGACTCAATACATTTAATTTAGTAGAGGACACGGCACAAGGGCAAGGGGTTAAGATCAAGTGGGAGACAAACATTTTCTCTCACCATCTCTACTTAAAAAAAAACACACAAAAGCACTGAAAAAAGTGAGCACTTCTTCAGCACGAAGTGAAACATCCACAGCCCCCCTTTACCTCCTAGGTGGTAATTCAAACCGGACACAAGCGGCAGGTGTGTAAATAGACCAATCAGAAGACAAGAGCAGCTGGATTAGGACGGGCTCAAAGTCCACTTCGTACTCAAGTATGCAGTGATCTTAATACAACCCTTCCGCCCCCCTCTGGCTCTCAGTCGTGAGCAATTACAAACAGACTGAGGCTGTGTTAACTAAGGAGTATGAATGTGCTTCACAGCGCGCACACACAAACACACACACACACACACGCTATGCTTTTGTTTCCCGCGTCACGCTTTTCTTGTGCACAAACACTGATCTCACTCACTTGAAAAGCTACAAGCCAGCTATTTGTGAGCTGAGGGGTGTCTGTGACCCGGGAAAGTGGGGGTGGGGGGGAGGGAAGAACGACCAAGGGTGCCACTGTTAACGCTCGCTGGCATCGACGCTGGGCAGGAAGCAGAAGCGTGTCGCGCCACCGCACGAGGGGGCAAAACAGCTCAGCTGGGTTTGTTTATATCCGTCTGCCGTCAGGCAGCAGGAAGACACCAGCCAGCCAGGCCCAGGCCCGAGAGAAGAGAGAGAGAGAAAGCATGAGCTTGAGAGAGAAACGAAAGCAAAAGAGCAAGAGCAAAACGAAGTACAAAAAAAAAGAAAAAAATAGTTACTGCACCTCAAGTTTTAAGGGCATAGATCCATCAAGAAAAAAAAAAAAACCTTCCCTCGGAACTATGCACGTAGTTCATCCGGAACAGCACTTACTCAGCCTCTGCCACAGGCATAAAAAAGGCTGCAGCAGGAGGAGGAGGAAGAGGAGAAAAAAAAAAGAGTAAGTGGGAAACAAAAGGAGAAAGGAAAAAAAGAAAAGACAGTGTGAGTGAGTGAGACAGACAGAGAGATTGAGAAAGAGAAAAAGAGAGAGAGAAAAGGAGAAAAGAAAGGAACAGCCTGCTTCCCAACTGGCTCGGAGGCATTCTTCTCTTGGCTGCAGTGCTGGCGAGATGAATAGCCCCGAGTCATTGACCCCTGAGCTGAGCCCACACAGGCACGCAGCTGCAGCGTGTGGTGTGGTGGGACTGCATAGACGGGGCTGCAGGAGAGGAGAGGGGAACAGTGGGCCATGTGCACGCCATGCGCAGGTGGCTGCGCCAGGCTAGCCTCCTCTCCTCTCCACTCTGCCACAGCGTAACGGCTAAAGCATCGAGCGAGCTAGCGGCACAACCAACTGTCTCCAAAGGGGTGTGGATGAGTAGGTGTGTGTGTGTGTGTGTGTGTGTGTAAGTGTGCTTTTTTGAGGGGGAGGGTTGGTGTGTGTGTGTGTGTGTACTGCTATCCTCTGCCAACACACACATGGCACACAAAAGAACCTGAGGCAGATGTGAAGGCGCTGGAGCAAACGAGAAAGTAAACATGTGGGCCCTCCCTGGCAGCCTTGAGGAGCTGGTGTGCTCTTACCCTGCCAGGCGGGATGGCCACCACACACACACACACACACACACACACACAGCAAAACAACCACTTCAGCATGAGCCAAAATGGACGGCGCCTGGTCTTCAGGGTACAACAAAGACAACAGTTGCAATCAAAAGCCCTACCTCTGACATGGCCCAAGTCTACATAAGGTGTGAATCTGTCCTCAGTACCCCACACTGATCTGAAGTTTGCTGCTGAGCTAATGCAGGGTGGTCATACACACACACACACACACAGTATCACCGAGGCTCCCATCAGCCAGTACAGAGCTGGGGGCATTTATCTTGTCAAGAGAGAGTGCACTTTCAGGCAGGCTATCATGCTGATGCTAGAGGCCTCACCGACTGGGGTCACAGCTAGCTGGCTAGGGTGTAACATTCCTGAACCACCAGTACCCTTCAGAAAAAAATAAATAAATAAGCAACACTTGTCAAGGGACTCAAAGGCTCATGCTCTTCATGCCAGAGTTTTTTTTTTGTTGGGACAATACCAAGCTAAATTGTCATCTGCTTAAAACAAAACAGTGATGCAATGCTCCACCCACCCCACAGCCCCCCCCAAAAATGATGATTGTGATCACACAGAGAAAAAAGCCAACAAACAAATAATATTTAAAAACCAGCTCCGCATCTAATATCCCACTCAATTGCAGGAGAGCCTACGCCAAATGACTCACCTTGCCCATCATCTACCACTACTCTGTGGGAAGCATGCTTACCGTAATGCGTCAGGAACCCCTGAGGTTTGAGGACTTGTTCGCAGACATTGCACACGACGAGCAAGAATTCATCATGAGTGGGAAACTGGCCAAACAAGTGCATATCTACAGGGAATCAGAGAGCAACACTGTGAGCTGAGTTAGCAGGGGACAGTCTAGGAGGAAAGGATGGGAATGAGAGAGAAAAATAGAAAGAGAGAGAGAAAAAGAGAAAAACACTAAACACTGCACTAAATAATGTCAACAAAGAGGGAGAGTCCTTGTACCTGTACATGGAAAGCCAGTGGGCAAAAGCCTTGATAAAAATTAATTAGACCACCAACTAGGCTTATATATGACCACAAAAATGTTCTTCTTCTATCAAACACAATAGTGTGAATGACAGATGTACTGTATGTTAAAAGACACACTTTTCTTTTCAGTTATGGCTTTACCTTTGCAATGTCCTTCCAAGTCTCAAGAGAGACTAGGCTAGCCATAGATTCTGGGCAACCCGCACTAAGCCATTTGTAACGTCACGGCTAAACTGTACTTAAATACCGTGGGCCACAGACTGACAGCTTCATGTCACAATGTGTGGTGGTTGGATCATGCAGCTCCACTGCCTGCTTACACGAGGTACCTTCCACCAATCACAAGATCAGAGTTGTTTTTTTTTTCTTCTCACAAATTCTTAACCTAGGCTATATTAATTCAACAGTGGGAGACAAATTTCAGCACTGATGGGAATCATGATTCACATTAATTTAGAAAACAACAGTGACTGTACTTTTTAAAAAGCACGACGGCATTTTCCCTCAATTTCTGCCAAGGCAAATACAAATGGAGTGAGTAGCTTAGTGCTGCAACAGCTTGCCAAATGTGGCATCATGCCAGGGCCAAACTATTAAAACAATCTTCTCTTTTCGTGAATGAAAGCATTCTGAACACAGTCTGGCATGGAGTGTTGATTTTTCATTATTTGATGACTGCGTGATGAATGACAGATGTCGACGTAAGACTGATGAAATTTTTCCGTGTCACAATGAAAGGGGGTGTCCCAGCTCTGCATAAGCAAAGACAACAGCCTCATACAGTGCGAGTCACAGTGTGTTCATAACACATTTAGATTGTCTGGTACAAGCAGTCTGACCCGTTCGTCATCACCAAACATTTGTCCCTGGATCTTCACTTTCTCCCCAATGTGTTAGGGCCTCCTGCCCCAGCAAATGCCTGTTGCACTGACTGTGCCCATTATCAAGGTAATGACTAAGACCACGGTACTGTATAATGAGCTGAAAAGAAGGATGTTACAACTTTTACACTAACACGTTTTAAAACCCAACCACAAGCAGCTGACGATGCATGCAATCACACAACTATGCACCTGCAAATCTATTGCATCCCTTCAATATTGCAAGAGTGGTCAGTGCACAGGGATAGCAGGACACTCACATTTCACTAGCTGAATGCAATTACAACAAAACTGCAATGCTGTCTATTGAGATATGGCACCTAAAAAGTTTTATGAAGTTCAGCTAGACAATTGACAACACTCATATTGTACTGCATTGATGTGAGATGCATTAATTATATATAAATGCATTCAAAGCCCCTGAATTTACTGTAACTTTGCACATCTGACAGCACAACAGGCTGATCTTACCTTCTCTGTTAAGTTTCATCACTTCCTTTTTGTTGAAAAAATGTTTCCCTTGATTTTCAGCAATGAGTGCGCCTGCACAAAAACACATTTTATTTGCAAACGACCAGCTTTTGGGATATAAAGTTAAATGCTGCATATCTGCCCTGCAGCGGTTGCTCTTACCTTACAAATTATGAGCATACAGTTCACCGTGCGTCCCAACAGTAAGTCAACACTATCAGCAGGGTGGCTTGCAAACGTGAAAATACAACTAGTAGTAGCTAGGTGGCTGTCTAAATCCAGCGAGGCACAAACGGCAAACACTAAACTTGTACACTTAGTGACATATGACTCAAAGTACCCTAAAATGAAAACCTACACATAGCCTCTGTCAGGATAGAACTGTCACTTTGAACCAGCGATAGATATTTTTGCTCATCTCGTTGGATGTTTGCATATGTTGTTTATTTCTGCTCAGAGAGATGCATGGAGGACACACAGTAACCTCAATCTCAGTTGAAAAACACTGTCGATAACAAGTGCAAAACATGAATTAAACACTGAAAACAGAATCTCAGGGTGGACTTACTGTCGGGGTAGAGTGATTCAGCTGCGTCGGTAAAGATAGACCACGGTTTGCACAGGAACGTATCCAGACTTGGTAGTTGGCGATCCAATGTCGCCATTGCTCTTCCTTCTTGTTGCTTGCTTTTTCCTTTCCTTCGCAGCCAGCAAAACGAGACTGGCGAGGCGTCTGACGTCACATTCGTCAAATTCCGTCCCTGATCGGAGTATGGCGACAGAGGGGTGAAAGGTTGAAGGGGGGAGTATGCCGAAGTTCAAAAGTTCAAGGTGCAAGTCCATTTCTTTTCAGTGTTTTATTGAGTAGACTAATGATTTCACTAAGTACAGTTTAACTTTCCCTGTGAAGATTACTCTATTATTTGTAAGATATCATTAGCCTCAGTAATGCTGAGCACTAGCTTACATTACGTAACTTTCATGGCACCATGACCATGCACCTTTCTTCGATGCTGCTGCCTAAAAGGTGATTGCATACATGTTACTAATTGGTTATGGAGGGTTCAAATTAAACACATTCGTTTTTGTTCAGTTTAATTAAGAGATATTAAATCGTGCATATTGGATTGTGGAGTTTTGTGATGTAATGTTAATGACCACTAGATGTCACTGGGCGACAAGCAACTCCTGAGACCTCTATCTAGGGCTCTCAGCAGATGGAGCTGCAGGGTAGTATGCTCTAATAGTGGCCTTTGTGGAAGCTGTGTTGGCCTCTGTCCATCGGCTAATGACATGGAGATTAGTATTCACCATAGGTGTTTGTTGGAATAAATGACCCCAAATACTGATCGAGGTCTTCCTCTCTGACTGCAATCACAACCCTCAAGGGTTTTGTTAAATAATGTAGCATTTGTTCCCCAGACAAAAACCAGCAGTGAAGTCACAGGATGACTGAGAGCACAAAAGCTGTATTATGCCAAAGGGACTTCAGGATTTATTTGGATAAAATTTCCCAGTGACATAAAAGGCCCTGTTTCAGGGAATGATGGAGAACTTTATTGGTTTTTGTAGGGACAGCTTTTATTTAAAAATAAGTGCACAAAACATAATTACTCTTTAAAGGATTTCTGTCAACACAGAATAAAATAGCTCTATGCTAGGATCCATAAACACCTTAAGCATCTCTCCAACAGCATATTAGGTTCAGGATTCAGCTTTGGACTTGAAATGAAATATTTTTGCATTTTCAAAAATTACTTCTTCCACACAACAGAATTAATCAATACTGTTTTTTTTCCTCAAAAGACAAATAATGATAAAGCTTGTAACATGCACATTTTGAGGTGTAAATTCTCCTTAAGGTATTGACATTCATGATAATATTCAGACGTATTGTAAAATTAGTGCATGAAAACAATACACAAAAAATCAACTGTCAAGAACATATAGCATTCAAAATCAAGTAAGGACATATTTTCATTCATTTGAAAATTACAAATAAAAAAACAGTACCATTACTAAAGGCTTAAAGGAAAAGTCCAGCATTAACCAACCCATCTCCCGGTTGCTCGAGCTTGCAGAGTGCTGCAGGTAGGAAAAAGAACAAGAAAATGTGGTACAGTGAAACAGCAGTTACTGCTAACTAATGAGGGCATGGAAACTCAGTTTCTGTTTCATTTCCTTTTGCCCTTTTCAGTTAGTGTTAGCAGCCAGTTTGCAAATTTGGTCAATGTTGGTTCGAATTTTCTTGTTCATTTTCCTACCAGCAGCACTCAGCGAGCTTGAGCAACAAGGAATCTGAGTTGATTTATGCCAGAATTTTCCTTTAAGGACCTTCAGAGAAGTTCACAAACATTAGGCAAGCTTCAAATCAGGCTCATACATAAAGCTTCAGGGACACATCCTAGAATAAGCATTGACCACTTGAATAAGCAATTGTACAAGAAATGAAATATACTAGCTCTTCTGGCTCCGTTGGTACCAGAAAGTGCTAGGTAAAAACTTGCATAGGTTGATACACACCCATTTTCACAAAAGAACATTTGTAGTGATTAAAAAGCAAAGGTAGGTAATATGTCCCGGTATATATTTTAGGGTGGCATCAAGCATACAGCTAAAGAAGAGGTGAACTGAAAAGAAAAGAAAAAGGCAAAAAATTAAAAACAAGAGGTTTTGCATCTCTGGGGACAGCAGGAGAGGTCACGCCTGCTGCCTAGAGAGAAGGTTCTGCTTAGGAGCAGGTTGCTCTTTAAATAGGGGCTGGGGCCGACCTGCGGCCTGAACCCTGCTGTGCAGCAGCAGCCTTCTGGGAGTGCCACTGTGTTTCTTTGTACACAAACCAAGCATTGCCAAGCCACACAATCATGTTCAGGAAGCCAAAAACCTGCAACAAAAAGTAATACAACATCCATTTAAACATGTTAACTGGCAGCAATAAAAGATATAGTAGGACCTGTTCTATTTCAACACTGCAACTACTTTAGCAAACAAGTATTTTCTAGATGCATAACTTCTGTGGTACATTCTTAGTGGTCATTAAGGAGCACAAATGATAAAATCCACATTCCATCAAACTTCCATCACAGAACGTCTGCACTTCCTGTTAGTTTACCACATAAAAGGCTTGAGGAAGGAAAAGAAAACAGACTCAACTTACCACGGAAATATCCAGGCTGCGCATGTTGGCCATCTCACTGACCTCGCAGTGCACGTCTGGCTCTCTGCACAGGCTCAAGGTGGAGTCGATACCAGCAGGGCCCGTGGCCTCTTTCACCACCTGCAGACCTCTGGCCCAGGCTGACGAGCACACAAGCCAGAGGAAGGCGAAGGCAGCAGTCACCACAAAATCCTGCAGCAGAGCATGAGCATGGCAGATGGCAAAGGAGAGAGGGAGGCAAAGCAGGCAAGATGGAAAGAGAGACAGAGAGAGAGTTGAAAACACTTTTGATCATAGATCATCCCCAGGAATCTGGGATTGCATAGTTGGTCGCACTCCAGACAGACAAATCCTTCACTTGTTGCACTCACAAGTGTGGGCCCAAAGTTCGAGTCCTTGTAGACATGCATGTAGCCCAGATAGACCAGCAGAGCCAGCATGCAGTAAAGAAAGGCAAGCACAGCTACTCCCACAAAGAATTCCACAGAGGATGCCGAGTCCCCCATCAAGTGAGTCTCAGTCACGTTGCGGTTGCATAGTGTGGTGTTGCCCTCCACAAAAACCTCTTGGTTTAACCTGTAGGTATACAGGACAGGAATAGAGTTATTTAACAAACAAACATCCAAACATGCGCTCTCAAGATCTCTACTGATCAGCATTAACATCAGTCATTTTTTCTATTGTTCAATTGACAAAAAGGCAAATGCACTCACCTGAAAGGATAGGAGAAAGCTGCTGTCAGTGTCTGGTTTGCTCCTTCAGTGCAGTTTAGAGAGATTACATTCCTGCCAGAATAGCCACCACAGCTTCCAAAGGCAAAAACAGCTGTGAACTACGGAAAATATCCAGATTGATTTCAAAGTTAAACATTTCACTTTAATGATAGAGTGTGCATGTGTGCGTATGAGTGCATGTGTATGGGAAGTATTTTGGCTGCGGGCCTTATTCTTCAGGATTGCAAGCCGGACCATTCTCTGTCCAAACTTGGAAACAGCACATAGAGAATCAATGAAAATAGCCTATTCCTCCTCTAACAGTGTTAGCTGTAGAGTCTTTATAGTTCTGTGCAACATTGTGAATTGGCCCATTTCCCCTGCTGTGCACCCTATGGACTTCCCCCATTACTCTACAGCTCAATGAGCCACTCTCCAGATGTTTGGGTTTACAACATTTCACATCCTGTTTATGGTCTTCAGTCTAACGTTAGTGTCGAAGTGTAATTAACAAAATTAACATGGTGAGGTTTTCTAAAGCATGTTTCATCAGAAATCAGATGACCGTGAGTTGCACATTTTTATCCCTTATTTATGGACGAGATCGCTGAGTCGGTAATTCAATTTTCCTCTGCACAGTGTTTCTTTGAGCCAGGATGCTGCGAGTGAACTTAATTAACGCCCCTTGCTTCTTGCATCGTTACACAAGTACACAACAGGCAGACAACAAAGATTTTTAAACAAATTTAAGACGCGCAAATCAAATAGTTGGATGGAATAATAAATGGAATGTGCAATAGTTTTCTTCTCGTGGGAGGGAAACGGTGGGGAGGAAAAGAAGGATTAACGCAACCTAGGTGTTAAACATTTACAAAATAGTTGAATTATTACTGTGAAATGAATATGTAACAAGCACGATTCCGCTGAAAAGCAAGACAATCAACATAAAACAGGCTATTCAGTTAGGCTAACTTCTGAAGCATTGTCGAATCAACTTCAACCTGAAGTAAAATGATGAGATGGCAGAACAGAAAATTCAGTCAAGGATTCTTGGACCGAACATTTTTCTTGTAAATGTATATCTTACCAGTATGCAAACAAAATGTTAAGTATACTTTTTAGGGTAATGGAATAATTGAGTTCCATCTAGGCCGTATCCTCGAACTATAGTTGAAACCCCTCTGCTTTAAAAGTGGAAAAGCGGATTACAGACGACATTCTGTGCGTTTGCATTCGCTTAACTTACCCATTCCAGCACCCTTATGAAACCCAGCGGTTCCTTTAGTGGAGCCAAGTTAAGTCTAAATCCTGGCATCGTTTGCAAACCCTCTACAGAAATGCTTCCACAAAAAAAACTAATTTGTGAAAAAGATGTTACAAGAAGTTACAGGAGCAATTTTCAAGTTTGAAAGAGTGACGTGGTTCTTTCGCCCTCTCCCTTGGTGAAGATGCTGCCCCTCCTACACATAAAAAGTGTACAGAACGAGGGCGTAATAGAGCTCCAGATACACTGACACTACAAATTTATATTTAGGCGTGCATAACATTTGCATGTTTTAGGTTTAGGCTTGGAAGGAAATAGTTTCTATACAAGACGGAAGTTGAAATACCTTCAATTTGCCAAATTGTGTTACTGTTACTTAAATGCAAATTGTGCAACACCATCAGTCATGCAGGCTTCTCCGGCCCAATAGCAAAACCGAATAACTGAAGACTGAATAACTAGGCAGTGAAGGCTGCTGTGAATATGCATGAAGGCAATCAAAAAGTGCAGGAAGTATTGTGGCTTTTAAAGTTGCCAGGAACACGAATCAAGATAATAGCAGAACACCTGTAAAATTCGTCTTGTGTATTTGAGATTTCTCTCTGCGTGGCAGTCCACATTTCTCACAGATAGCCTATGCCTACAGTCAGCATGAACATGTCTTTGGTGCCCTGTACATCTCAGGCTTGATAATAAAGTACGGCACAGATTTGTTGTGCCTCTCAAAGGGAGGCACTCCTGCAGGGGCGGTACAGACCACTGGAATGTGTGTGTGTGTGTGTGTGTGTGTGTGTGTGTGTGTGCACGCGCGCGCGCGTGTGTGTGAGGGAGAGATAGAGAGAGAAAGAGAAAGTATGCATGGGTGTAGGTGCATTTGGATAATTCACAGGTAAATAATTTATCTCGAGGTCAATGCAACCTTATGCATTCATCAACACACTGTACACACACCATATTGTACCAGGAGAATATTAAGTTAATAGATGCCAAATTGCTGCCGATACTGATAGGAGAGTGGGCAGGTAATTTCATTAGGTCATACATGTTATAGTCCCAATTCATGAAGAATGTGAGCTCCTCTTTGTTAAAGAAAAAATAGTTTATTTCTCAGTGCAATTGGAAAGAAATCAGAGAACTACTAATAGGCATCTATGAATGCATCTTATTCTAGAATTATAGATTGTTCACTGACATGATTAGTGAAATTAAGGGAAAACCAAAGGCGACCCTATTTAATACAGTTCTTCATCAAATGAACAGATGTCAGGCAAGAAGAAATTGCCTCCTCCTCAGCCTCCTCCTCAACTATAGTACGACCAATGCTGTCCAATTGATGTGGATGCCAAGTGATGTGGACACCCAGTTCAATCAATTATTCAGTTACATTCAATTGTTTTTATTATATAAAAAATGTAAATTAAGAATAATAATGTGGCTGATACATGCATACCATGCCAAGAAATAGCATGGAGATGTGAGATTTCTCTATGCCAGAGCAAGTATGTGTGTGTGAGAGAGAGAGAAAAAGAAAGAGAGAGAGAGAGAGAGAGACTATGTGTGTGTAGAAGGGAGGGGATGTTGGAATTGACAAATTACAGATAGCCATAACTGGGAGTTTGCACACATCTTTTCCATGCAGGTCTCTTGATTTCATGGGATTTTGCTGCTCTCTCACGTTAAACTGAATTTTGGTTGATACAGATTATAGATATATACTGATTATACTTTTCCTGCATGACTCCTGGCTGTTGGGTTGGCCCCCAAGTCGTGGATCTACCCAAAGTTTCTTCCTAGACTAACTAAACATAAGGTAGGTTTTCCCTGCCCTTGTTGCTCTTGGGTGCTCCTTGCTGTGAAGCACCATGAGACAATACTATTAGTAAAAGGCGCTGTATAAATAATTTAATTTAATTAATAATGCATGCCATATGAAAGTTTCTATATGTTAATATAGTTTTCATATGTTAATAACTCGACACTTAACTCTAACTTGCAGTGGCACATGACAGTGCTTCGTGCCAGTGAGCTAACCAGAAAGGAAGCATTTATGTGCAAGAGATTCAAATTATCAAGAGGATACTGTTTAAAGTGACCAGTAAAGTCTTTAGTATTCAGTGGTGAACTTTCCACTCCATAACCACTTAGACAGGTGGTTGTTGAGATGTGATATTCAAATTCATCCTATAGGGTCACTGTATGTATGTACTGGACTGATATTGCACATATTATATGCATATGATATTGTACTGTAACTGTTGAATGTCTCAAATGCCAAATGCTTCAAAACTCCAAAAGACAACAAAACACCTTTTGTGACTACAATTGGTATGATATTGCTTTTTTATTTAAACTTTCACACTTATGTTCCTAGCACAATGTAACTTCAAAATGTGATTAAATTTACTATCAGATTGAATGCTAGTGCATTGGGAAATCTTTCATTGACTTTACAGCAGCTAGAAAAGGGAATGCGTTCACCTTTTTCAAATTACCTTTAAAAAACAGTTTGATTAAACTGGGTAGATTTTCTTATAATATTGACAACACTGCAATCATTATGTTATGTAATATATCTGAGGAAGAGTCAGGAAAAGGGAAAAAAACAGGACAACCGACATATACATAAAAACAGCAACAAAATTACACTTAAAACATAAGCAATTTCACATTCAAACTAGACTGCGCGCGCGCACACACACACACACGCACACACACACACACACACACACACAAGCTACTAGTCACACTGGAACTTAGAAGGTAGGCAAACTCTGTTGGTATAAAATGGGCATTAGACAAAAATAACAACAATATATCTATTACCTTCTAACCAGCCAGCTCCCTTTCATAAACACACAACATGTTTTGTACAAGAGAGAAGGCATTTTGGCCACATTATTGTAAGTATGGATAATTCAATGCAATAGTTCTGGCAAATAGTCTTCCATCATAAAAAATAATGATTTCTGGAGTTCGAAACAATGAGTATTACAAAATAGCGAAACAAGCCAGTCTAATATGTTGTCCATATTTAATGGCATGATCCATCTGTTTTCTAACTGAGAAAACGTGGATGACAAGTAGTACTTGTAGAAATCATAATAATCATAATAGAAGTAGTAGTAGTAGTAGTAACAACCATAGAAGAAAAAAAATCCAGGAGGCATTCTCGTTGCCACTGACACCATTCTTTACACCAGCCTCTCAAGAGTGTTTCAGCAATGTTTGCATCTACACGCAACTACACGCGCCTACTCACTTGGCAACTTCAGATTATATATTCATCCTGCGAGAGAAAGAAGAAAAAGCTATACGGTTCCTTGAAAAGGCCGACAAAGTCGTAGTTTTTTGCCGATTACAATGTAATCAGTCCATTTCTTTTGCATAAGGAACGCTGTTCCTTTGATACAAGTGTTTTAAAAAGATCTGCATACACAACATTCACATTCGAAAAACACTACATTTCTATCTTCCAGTCCTACAACTGAAAAAAAAAGAAATCTCAAAACTCTCTTCAATATACACATATATCTACTTTCCCGCAAAGATGTGTGATCATTAGCGATGCTTGGTCAAATACACAGTTACATTACCGCATTTAAATGATTTGTATACCATGATATCATGATTTGAATATATACTTTTTTTGTCCATTCAGAAGAGACATCAAAGCTTAGCAGAATCTGGAAATTGAAAGACAGAACAACTCTGTACACAGAACACAGGGTACAGTGTGTCGTTTGTGGATTTGTTCCTCCTCCCGTCTTCGTTCCCTCTCGCACCTCTTCATTCCCTCTTTTACTGCTCTCTCTCTCTCATTCCCTCTCTCCCCCTTTCCCTCTTCCCTCTTGTTGACAGCTGTCCTGAGGCTCGGGGCTGGACGTGGTCACAGGGGGGCAGTATTACTTCCAGTCCCTGTGGAGGATAGTGCTCTAGAGGGGAGGTGAGGGGATGGGGGCCGAGCCTGTCTTGGGAGGGTGGGGTATGGTGAAGGGGGTGAGGGAGGGAGGGAGGGGTGGGGTGGTGGGGTTAGTTGGGGAAGTCTGGGGTGGTCAAGAGAGAACTAGAGAGAGCCACAGCTCAATGATGGAGCTCCTCGAGCTCGCTCTCCTTCAGCTTGGCGTTTTCTCGGACCTCGTCAAAGGTATACGTCTTCACAATCTTCCCATTCTGAAACACTGTGTGCAGCAGGTCCTGGGGAATGGACAGAGATGGCATTTTTGACTTGTGGGGGAAAAAAACTAACAAAGAAGATGGAGAACACACAGTTTGGACAATGCACATAATATCTCTACATACCACTCCATACTCCTCCAGTTCCCCCTTTCCTTCTTCCAGAGTGACATAGTCTCCACTCTGTGTCCTGTGTAAGGACAGACGACCCTTCTTAGACCTCTTATTGGGGTCTGCCACAGGATCTTTGAACACATTCACCTATAAAAAAAAACAAAGACCAGCTTTAACCAAATTGAAAAGTGAAGCGTACATTTGTAGAATGCAAAAGTGGTTGTGTATGCATATGACATGTGCAAATGAAATGCTGACAAAAGTGGGTAGAGGGCCAATTAGTCAATTGATTGCTGACTAATAAATGAATCAACAACTATTTTGGTAATCGACAACTATTCAGTCTGTGAGGTTTGTTTGGAATTTACCCTAACATTCTCTCACTGTAATTTATTTAACTTGAACAATGTAAGTCCAACTTGCTCTTCTGTAACAGATAACTAAATATCTTTGGAATATAAGGGCATAACCCTGAACTTTGATCTACATTTTGACACCAATTTCTGATGTTTTATCAACCAAACAACTAATAGATTAAAAAAGAAAATAATTGGTAGATTAATCAGCATTACTAGAGAAGCGTATGCTTTGAATCTTACCCCCAGCCCATTGGTCACCACGTAGCTGCACTTGAACGAGCAGTTGAGGAGGTCCCTGGTGAGTTTCTGCAGCAGGGCCCCTCCTGAGCCAAAAGCGATGTTCTCAATGCTCCACTTATGCTCCTTCATGCCCTCCACAATCTAGGAGAGGACACAGTGGGAACAAAATACACAGCGTGACCCCAAAACCTTTCTACAAGTTACGGAGATGTATGATAAAAAATTGCCATAGATTTTTAAAAGATAATTTATGAGATTTTCAATCAGTGAGATTGAAAAGCAATCACCATCATGGCAAATTCAGCAGTTAAAAGTGTAACGAACTATCCTGAGAATTGTACATATGGTTAACAACATAACGATGAACATAAGGAAAATATATCCATAATTGTGCTACTGTATGAGAATCAAATATATAATCTACATAACAGGCACAAGACATCCTCTTTCCATTATACTGGGGAAATGATGAATTATAAATTAGTGTTGACATGGTGGAGAACTAATAGTATTAACTGTTTGAAAAACAATTTCATATCATAATTCTATGTGTATATCACTGCATATTGTGAACAAGGTTAGAAAGCTGTGTCCTTGTCACTAAGAATGTCAATTAAATAACACAGTTTACCCTTCACTCCCGTAGGGGGCGATCATGAAATAAAATGTTAGTTGCTTGTGAGTCAGACTTGACTCTTTCATTGACACCATGTGGTTTTGAGGAGATATTTGAGAAGACAGCAGAATTTTTTTTATCACTATAAATAAGCCTAAAACAGGCCTATATTACACTTTTGTGTCAGAGTAAGATGATAAATAACAATATTTCTACATTATAACACCAAGTTTGTCCTGAGTTAGCACCAAAAAGTAATTTTCATCGGACAATGCAGCCCAACATGGGCCGTTGTTAAGTAAACTTCAAACTCTTGAAGTACAATCTCTCTCCTAAGAACAGGTCCATAAGGAAACAAGATCACAACCATTTTCCCAGATTGAGTGGAGACAGGTCTGTCTTTATGGACAGTGCAGTATCTTTTCTACTTTGAATGAATGACACTTTCTGAGCTTTTTGGCAGCTTTTGCATGCTCAATATCAGCGTGGTGTGAAAAAAGTTTCAGAAGCACTGAAGTAGCGGAAGTCGACCAGTCGACTATTTGATCAGGAAAATAAACAGATTAAGACTGAGTGAATAATCACTAGTTGCACCCACACTTGTTTGCCTGGGCCTACTTACCAGTCACGTTTTCAAAACCTTTAGAACCCTCCACATTATCTACATTCTTTAGTTAAGGCGCTGTCTAACCACTTGTTTAGTTTTATCTGAGGCAGTTTCCACATCACTCTATGAAACAAAATCAATGTCAGCTTCTTTCAGTGTCTTTCCAACATTACAGCTGATCAGTTCTAAGTCAATATGAAAACAATGGTGTCTGAATAAGTAGCTAAACAGGTATGCCATATGGATGCATTAGTAAAGAACAGGACTGTGGAGCATATTCTGTACCTCCTGTAATGTGTTGATGTCCACCCCATCTCCCTGGATGACCCTGATGTAGGGGGGAAGCACTTTGTAACCTTTTGAGTTCTCCTTGGCAGGAAACTTCTTGCCCAAAATCTCTAGGACCTAGAGAACAACAGGGACTTCCTCTGGTTAATTTATACGGAACACTGTGTACTGTTCTTAGCAGCTTTGAGTGAATGACTGTATGAATGAAAGAAACAAACAAATGAATCTCAACCACAGAGTTGTGGGCCGTACCTTCAGCACAGTGTCCAGTGGGTTCCCAGAGTCCGGCCGCACCACCAGCGGAGCATCTGCACTCCGCTTCACAATCAGGTTCCGCAGGTCCTCGCCCCATATCTTCTCACAGGCGTTGTAGATGTCGTAACTGTCGCTGACAATGGACACGGGCACAGAGGGGAACTGCTTGATGATGTGCTCAAAGGCATCCTTCTCATGATCCTTTCCCCAGGCAGTGATGGTACTGGAGAGAAATGAGAAGGCAAAAGTGAGTCATTTAAAAAAGAAATAAATAGATAAATCTGTCTGCTAAATCAGAACAGGCTAGAAGCGGTGAGAGAAGTTCACCACTAGAGGGCAGAATAACACCACAAAAAAGTAATAACAGCATTCTCCTGGAGAACAAAACAAAATTCTCTCTAACAAAAGCAAACTATAACAAATGCCATTACATGGAACAAGGAGGACTCTATTTAGAAAAAAAAAACAACATAATTATTCCACTCGATCCACAGCAATGGCTTGTGGTGTTACGTAAGGGGCCAGTTATGGCTCTGGCTGAACATCCATGCTGCACTGGACTTGATGAAGCGTTCACTCATGCAGCAGTAACTGTAGTTAATGCAGAGATCGGTTTTGTGTCACAGGGGGCAGACGGGGGCCTCAGTTAGGATTAAGAGATAGCATCAAAAAAACCCACAACCACTGTTTAGTAATCATTACGTCACATTCCATGCATTATGTAGCCAATTTAATCAGCAGCCACCTAGTGCACCCTGTTTTTTTTTTTTAATTTCCCATTTCTATATTCACAGGCAGGGCAACATCAGAAACAAGATCAAACAGATGTCACGTGTTGCAAATCATTATCACCGTCCAGACTGGTCATGAAATACAAGGGCATTTGAAAAATAATGTCCATTTTTATAGCCAATTCTTATTTTACAATCTCATATCATTTTCTTATAATATAAATGATTACGGAGATTGCCTTTCTTTTTTTCTGCCCACAAAGTCTGATGCCTTTTACATCGAAAAAACACTGGTAAACAAACCATCCCTCAAGACAAGTCAATCAGAGATTAAAGCTGATGGTCAGACATCTGATTACATTTGGCTGTTCGATGAACATCTGCAGCTCCAATCAGTGCAGTGTGTTCATCAGCTTGTTTGGAGGCAATTCCACATGTCGAATGAGTGTGTGAGTCATTAGGAGAAACAAGACAACTACGTGATCAGTCAACACTGCTTATGCTCTAAAGTCCTCTCTTGAGCTGCACAAGCTTTAAAAGGAAAAATCTGGAGTCAATCAGCCCATGTCTGTGTTCTTTGAGGCTGCCGAGTGCTGTCAGTAGGTAATGACGGCATTTGGTTAGCTAACGCTAACAGATGAGAGCATGAGAAAACAAAACTTCCTTGTCCCTGCTAAATTTGGTAGTTCTCCTACCTACCGACAGCACACAGCAACGTGAAATAACAGGGATACGGGTTGATTCACTCCAAATAAAACTGACTAATTCATCTGTGATCACTGACTAAATTATCACTCAGCCATTCTCAGACAAGACCTTCAAACAACACCCTTTCGTAGCTATGGTGATTTACTTCACTATGATTTTATAGATGTTTCAGAACAACTAACTAACTGGCAAGATCTCTACACCAAAAATCAGTTTGTTCCTGTGAGCAATGTTGAACCTTGCTCCTGATATGAGGGTTCCCCTAACAGCGGTATATCAGCAGATAGCAGGCCAAGCTCCACACTTGGTTGCCCTTTAAAAGACTGTCTGCAAACATCTTCTTCCATCACACCGGCTCAGTCACTGGGTCGATGTTAAATAGAAATTAGACCTGGGGGAGCTCAGAGGAAGGAGGCTGCAGTGGCCATACCACATACAGGTCTGAATGCTGAAGGGGACCCGGGTTGAAGACCCAAAGTAATTTCATGATCCCACACCCTTCTCTATCTCCTACTTGCTTCTGCTCACTCTTCATTGTCCTGCCTAGTATAGTAAAATATAAGCAAAGACATCTAGTTAGTAATAATTTCGACACAATAGTTTGCGGAGACTGCTGCTGCTGCTACCCTGGTGCCCCCACTCACCTGTGTTCTGCTGCTGGTACTGAAAACCCAGGCACAGGGTCCTTGGTTCCATAGAACTTCTTGATTACACAGATTCCGGCCACCGTGTCTGTTCCTTTGAAGTTCACCAAGTGTGCTGAGGCACCAATCCCTGCCGTCTGAGGGGAGCATGCAGGAGCCCATTAGCATTGATGAGGACAATAAAAAAGTCTGATTGACAACAATAACGACTATATAATTAGTTTTAATTATTGCTAATTATCTACTGGAGTTTTACACACCTCTTGTGAAGACACGCCTCTGTAGCCAAAGTCATGGAGTTTGTATTCTAGCCCTTCCAGATTCCCAGATGTTTCCATCAGATACTTGGCCAAGATCTTTTTTTGTTCCCGTGAGTTGGTTGCCACAGTGATGGGGTACCAGATCTGGACAAGGATGGTCTGTGGGTGGGGGGGGATATAGAACTAGTGAGTTTGTGTTGATGAAACACTAACATACAGACTTGGTAAAAACACACCTACTCCATTCTTCCTGACACACCCCACCCTCTCCCCCATTCCACGAATGAATGAATGTCAACAGAGGTGGACAAAGCCTGTTGTCTCAAAGTGAAGTCAGTTAGAACTTAAATTTAAAGCTGACTTGCAGTGCCCCTTTATCCTCCTGGTGATTTCATGGAGCTCAGGCCAGGACGGCTGAGTCAACAGGCAAATCGGGTGGGGTGATGGGCGGGGAGCACAGCGCATTCCCTAGCTTGATCGGAGGACCTGTCGCAAGGCAGGTTGGCAAGGGTGCGGACCTTTTGTTCAGCGCCAGCCAGCAAAATGAAAATATTTTGATACGGCCAAACACACACACACACACACACACACACACACACACACACACACACAGGGCCTCAATGTAAAACTTGCCCAGGTGTCAGACTTGCGTACCCTACAACAATGGTCAAAAACTGCCTGCCACGACATTCCTGAAATAAGCAGAATTTTTTGGGGGTCTGCAAAAACAAAAAAATGAGCTTCTGTTCCCACTATGGTGGCTGTACATCTATCTGTACTATGGTGGCTGTCAATGTTGGCAACTGGTTAATGCTGAAACAGAACTGCATGGGAGCCAATACATGCCACAATAGAGATGAATCTGGATGCAGTTTGCTTGCCAGCTTTTTAACCACCCTGCAGCGGGAGATTAGAGAATTAGCTTGAAGCACATTTTCACACACGCCTGTGTGTCATCTACAGTGTAGAAGAAGAAACTCTACAGGCTGCATTTTCAAAAACAAGTAATGTTAATATATGTATGGCATGTCTAAAAATTCCCATGGTTATGATCCTAGCCTAGTTTTTTTCTTGTGAGTGAAAACGGCAAATATCTCTGCTATGTTATATAATTATAACAATATATAATTAACCAGGCTACACACCTACTCTACAGGCTCGTGGAAATGACACATATTATAAGGGGCACTGGTGTCTGCTAGTACCTCCTAGGTGGAGTTCTGGGATTTAGCCACACCTATGGGATTGATTTCCACACAGTTTGCATCTACTGTGCTAAATTTAAAATGAAAAAAAAAAAAAAATAAGGTGTCCTCTACACAGGACACTAGGGTCACACATACACGTAGAACCTGTGTTAACCAGCATGGCCCAGCATCCATGAGCACAGAGCTGCTTCAGAAAGCACTACTTGATTATGGTTGTGAATACTTAACTTAAGGGCAAATGTATTAGTTTGTAGCTTTCCCTTCAACATAGGACCACAAAACCAGACCAGCTTGCGTGACCATATGAAATCCTGAAAAGCAAAGCAGGTTTGGGTCTACCTACTACCACCTAAGACTAATAAAGTATAGTGGAGCCATAGTGCAATAACTGAGAGAATCTGCAGTCTCTACATGCCATACTTTGGTCATATAGAAAGCAAGGCAGGGTTATAAAAAGAGACCAAAGGATCCCAACAACAAAAAGTTTGAGAGGCAGCTCTGGTGTCATCCTATATTTACCAAGCAGGTTATCGTCATCTTCCACTCAGTAAATCAGCATTCTCT
This sequence comes from Tenualosa thibaudeaui, assembly GCA_027481765.1. Classification (NCBI taxonomy): domain Eukaryota; kingdom Metazoa; phylum Chordata; class Actinopteri; order Clupeiformes; family Clupeidae; genus Tenualosa; species Tenualosa thibaudeaui. The sequence continues at coordinate 1,298,060 of JAIFZK010000022.1, forward strand.
CACTGCTCACCCAGATGCACTGTAGACATTGTTGGTGTTGAGTGTATCCACACAGGAGACCATTTAGGGTTATTTTTAAAGTATGACAGGATTGTTATTCTTCATTTATTGGTCACAGTACCACAGTGTTGTTTCACGTTCCAAGGGCAGATGAGAGCTGCTATATTTACCAGCTGTGCCAGACAACACATGTGTTCGCCTGCTCCGGAGGCCCTTATTACCAAGACAGCACCATGACACAGGTCAGATTCAGAGCAAATCTGCACAGTCATTCTGATCTGGAAGTCGAGGGGTGGAGCAGAAGTGAAAGCAACCAAGCAAATTTTTGCACAATCCTGGTGCCTAAGTCATAATGACATGTTGGTTTTCTTACTCCGTTCTGATACTAATGTAAGATACCTTAGCCAATTTACGATTGCTAACTTATATGAACACTAGCGCTAGTAAGAAAAAACGGCATTTGATATTATTTGCGGTTATAGTAATGACTAAGCATGATGTTTGGCCAAATGCAAGATCTCATCCACTTCTGACCTCTCCCACCGCGCGCCTGGACCCTGAATCTTGTGCGCGCACACCCTCACAACCTACGTCTCTTTCGCACCCCGTCTTTCACATGAATTTATTCTTTATTCTCCGATGATTTGTTGCAGGAGATACAACCGTGTTTCCTTTTAGAAAGATAAAACAAATGTTGCATACCACAGTATTGATATTACTGTATAAAAACACAAAAGTATGTTTAATCCGATTACTCCATTAATTGATGAAAAAAAATTGACAATATACTCGATCCAGGGGCCTAAAATTCCAAAAATAAAATTTAATTCCAAAAATATTCTATAGTTGCAGCCCTAAATATGAATGATGATGCATAATTGAAGCACTGCTGACAGTGACTTTGGTTAGTGACCTGACCTCTCCTGGATAGACTATAAACAGAGACAGACAGTATACAACAGACCACAAAACCAGACCAGCTTGCGTGACCATATGAAATCCTGAGAAGCAAAGCAGGTTTGGGTCTACCTACTACCACCTAAGACTAATAAAGTATAGTGGAGCTGAAGCCTGTGGCCAGCCTACTGCCCTAGTGCAATAACTGAGAGAATCTGCAGTCTCTACATGCCATACTTTGGTCATATAGAAAGCAAGGCAGGGTTATAAAAAGAGACCAAAGGATCCCAACAACAAAAAGTTTGAGAGGCAGCTCTGGTGTCATCCTATATTTACCAAGCAGGTTATCCTCATCTTCCACTCAGTAAATCAGCATTCTCTCACTGCTCACCCAGATGGACTGTAGACATTGTTGGTGTTGAGTGTATCCACACAGTAGACCATTTAGGGTTATTTTTAAAGTATGACAGGATTAGTATTCTTCATTTATTGGTCACAGTACCACTGAATTAACAAGACAACATCATAAGCAGAATATCCCTTTAGGAGCTAATCATTCTAAACTGACAGCACCCTGATCAGCAGATAGCAAACAATCATGACTGCCCACGCTCCTCTGTAGGGACAGGTACAGGTAGCGTAGTGTGTGTGTTTGTGTGTGTACGTGTGTTTGTTTGCAGTCAAGTGAGAACTCCACTACCAATTTGAAGAGTTTGGGGGGGTCAGGGCAAGTTGTACACCCAAAAAAGGTTTGTGATCTACCTATAGAATCTGGGTGGCTATTTGACCATACAGACAACCCTGCAAATGGGTCTCTGTCTCTTTCTCCACGCTCTCTCTCTCTCTCACCCCACATCCCAGGAGACTCACTTCATCTGTGATTTAAGCAGATACTTCAGACCTCTCTGGCTCACTGGTGCAGATGGCAGTCACACGGTCCAAAACTGCCAGCCAATTAGAATATAATGTGCCCCCGTGACTCAAATCAGCAGCTCCTCACATTCCCCATGAGCCAGAACGACTGCTGACACTCACAACACTCCCCCCAACCCCCCCACGTGTGGTTTAATTTCACAAAAGAACAACAACGACACCCTCCCACCTGTAACAGGACCAACACTCTTGTCTTTGTTTCATTGTGTCCCCCTCAAAAAAGAAAAAGAAAAGGAAAAAAGAAGGAGGCCATGAGGAATCCGTCATTCATCAGCTTTTTTTCAAGGGCAGAATGGCGGGAGGCAAGGACCTGACGCGGCGTAGTGTTGTTTTACGTTTCAAGGGCAGATGAGAGCATGCTATATTTACCAGCTGTGCCAGACAACACATGTGTTCGCTGCTCCGAAGGCCCTTATTACCAAGACAGCACCATGACACAGGTCAGATTCAGAGCAAATCTGCAGTCATTCTGATATGGAAGTCGAGGGGTGGGGTGAAAGCAATTGAGCAAAGTTTTTGCACAATCCTGGTGCCTAAGTCATAATGACATGTTGGTATTCTTACTCCATTCTGATACTAAGATAAGATAGGGAGGTGAGGCTGCCTAAAGTGCTAAACTAAAGGGCAGAAACGATTGGTCAAGTAACTCGAATAATTCGCTTACTTCGTTAATCGCTTCGTTAAATTCCTATTAACAAAGTTCATCTTTTTAAAACAGCCTCTTCTATATCACTCGCGTTGCATAGCGTACTACTAAGATCAGGAGTGTTACTATTGAAGCGCATTCAAAGTTGCAAAGCGGCGTGGTTTATTTTACTGTCTATGGCAATGCCGGAAAATCAAGCTCATGGTAGGCGTAAAAGGTAGAAAATGTGTACATTTAATGTTTCGTAAGCAGGACAACGTTGGGCAGTATATACACTGTAAAACGGACCTGGTCTACCATTAAAAACGTCAAAGCTCCTACACATGTACAGAGAGCATACGCACGTTAACTGCACAAGAAGAGCTTGAAAGGTGCCTAAAGGTTTACCATAGCCAATTTACGATTGCTAACTAATATGAACACTAGCGCTAGTAAGAAAAAACGACATTTGATATTATTTGCGGCTATAGTAATTACTAAGCATGCTGTTTGGCCAAATGCAAGATCTCATCCGCTTCTGACCTCTCCCACCGCGCGCCTGGACCCTGAATCTCGTGCGCGCACACCCTCACAACCTACGTCTCTTTCGCACCCCGTCTTTCACATGAATTTATTCTTTATTCTCCGATGATTTGTTGCAGGAGATACAACCGTGTTTCCTTTTAGAAAGATAAAGCAAAAGGACAAATGGTTTTTATTTGCGAAGTTGTGCTTCATAGTCTTGAATTAGAAGCCATTAAATCAGAAGTTGTGAGCTTTGATCCAACAACTGGAGTGTTGGGGTTGGCGTAAAAATTTGATGAGTAATTATAGTCAATTGCTTGGCCTTTCATGTTGCATACCACAGTATTGATATTACTGTATAAAAACACAAAAGTATGTTTTATCCGATTACTCCATTAATTGATGAAAAAAAAATTACAATATACTCGATCCAGGGGCCTAAAATTCCAAAAATAAAATTTAATTCCAAACATATTCTATAGTTGCAGCCCTAAATATGAATGATGATTATTAAAGGACTGCTGACAGTGACTTTGGTTAGTGACCCGACCTCTCCTGGATAGACTATAAACAGCACTGGAACTCGGCTATTATTAGTAACTTAATGACATCATACCTGAATAGTGTTTATATTACATTAGGTAATTAACATACATATACAGCATCTCCCAAGGCTCTTCTCATAGCAGGAGACAAATAGAGGAGAGGACAAAAAGATTACAAAAATAAACTCAGGGGCCATAACTGGTGGCCAAGATGTCATCGCCATCATTTTAACCTTTGTAAAAAATCTCTTTGCAGACAGTGGGAGACATGCTGTAGTAGCACTGAAAGTTGACTCTATTCCGCACTACAGTACTCACCTCCACCCAGTTGGTTAGCCAGTAGCATTCAGGATCCGTGCTTTCCACAGTGAAGAGTACATTCCCACGAGGTATTACACTGCCCTCTGGCACTGCTTTTATCTCAATGGGCAGGTGGCCATTGTACTTCTGCAAGCAAATGTAATATGTTGGTTAGCAAAACCTTGGTGCTAATATAGGATTGTCCAACAACACAGTATACAAAAATTGACTCAGGCTGAAGAAATATGATAAAACTGTTTCAGAAATTAGATGTGGCCCTATCAGCACTTGCCCAAACGTGCAGCATGCAGTTTCGTGGCTCACCTATGTTGAAATCTTTTCTTTGACCAACTCTAAAAGTTCTGAGAAAGTGTCTTTTGTAATCATTCTAAACTGACAGCACCCTGATCAGCAGATAGCAAACAATTATGACTGCCCACGCTCCTCTGTAGGGACAGGTACAGGTAGCGTAGTGTGTGTGTTTGTGTGTGTACGTGTGTTTGTTTGTGTGTGTGTGTGTGTGGGGGGGATCACTACTTATTCACTACTAAAAACTGTACCTCTAAGATGTAGTTCCATCCTTTCTCATTGAACACATCATCCTGAAAGTGCTCCCTGTAGACCTCCTTGGCTTCCTGAATCTTTGCAGGGGTGACTACTTTCCCTAGGAACACAAAAGGCATAGGGAGCATGAGTATGGTGGAACGAGAGCTGAAACTGAGACACAGGGAAACAGAGAGGGCCTTGCCCATCCCCAGGAGAGGAAATGCAACTGGTGAAGAACAAACTCAGTATTTGAAAAGCAGAACCTGAATAGACAAGAGCGCAAAGGAAGGAAAGAAAAAAATGAATAAAAGGAGACGCAGAGGGAAAGAGATAGTCTGAATAGAGAGGAAGAGAAGGAAGACAAAGGTAAAACCACAGACAGGACACGGGGTGGAAGTGAGACAGACAGTATACAACAGAATACCACACTGCGAATCAGCCCCTTGTGCGTTATTGCATTAAGGCCACTCTCTCGTGGCGCACAGTGCGGGGCTTTGTCCCCTCTGGGACCAGTACACAAAAACACTCAGTTTTCCTTAAAGGCACAGTGGTCTCACCTCCAACCCTCATGGTGGCAGGGCCAGCCGAGGTGGGAAAGGGAAGGGGTGGGCCTGAAGTAACCCACAGCATCATCTAAGGCTTTGCTCTCGGGGCAAAATGCCCTTTGTGCGGCCGGCCACGGCTCAAGAGCAGATGTTTCTTTTGTCCCTCTAAGCACCCTGTTGCACACTTCCCCAGTCCCGTCCCCAACCGTGAAATCTCGTTAAAATGGGGAGAAGTGAAATGAATGAAGACATAAGCAAATAAAAACCATCATCTTTCAGTTGGGAAAGACAAAGTGGGGACTGGACAGGTCCAAGTGAAAGCAGAGGTGTTCTGAGAAGCTGGACAAGACTGGTCTTTGGTTCTTTATTTGTCTGTGTAGAGGCCCCTGTGCCTTTAAGATGTAGGCTTCATTGCTGTTTGACACTTGGCTTACATCACATGAGATTCATTTGACTTCTGGCAGGGTCTGAGTCACTACTTTTCTGGTTCTTGGGTCTTGCATAGGTTTCAATTCACTGAACAGAGACTTACTGTACATTTCAGCTAATATGAGAAATTTGAGTGACATCGACAAATGTTATGATCTCAGGGCAATGTGATTTCTTCTGTTTCATACTGTACCTTTTAAGTATTTGTGGAGGATGTACTGCAAACCGTAGAAAACCGTCTTATCATATTTAACTTTTCTGGTCTTTGTGGGATCTGTCTTCTTCTCACGACACTCGAAGTAAGAGTACACTTTGCTAGTGTTTGGGGGGTACTGTTTGTAATGTGTGACCTGAAAGACACCAGGAAGATGTAAAGTCAGACATAACCCCATAGAAATATCAGTGCAAACTGCAAAATCAAAATGCAAGCAATTAGCCCTATACTTGATACATTCACTGTCCCTCCAGACACTACAAATCAATCTATACACTTTTTAATATGCTAACAATGACATAGCATTTCCTACATGACTCATGTTATTTGACACACCCTCCACACACACTTGCTTTTGACAGAACAGTCAAGTGTATTATTGCAGCTTATTATAACAACTTAAAACTAGCTTACCACAGAATGTTTGCAAAAGATAGACAGCAAGATCGATAGCCTACATTTTTAGATGAATAAAATGTTACTCAAACGCAATAGTGAAGATGATGGGAAAGGGCCTTAGTTTTTGCATTGCTTAGCAGCACAAAAAAAGAAGCGATAAGAAGGGTAAAGCCAAGCAACCCTCAACACAGAGTTCCAAGGACAAAAGCTAGAAGAGATCTAAATTTATCATTCGCACAAGACCAAGCATGTATAACTATAGGGGAAAAAAACATCAAGTCAACCTGTCTACAATGTCGCATAACAAGGCAATTTTTCTTTAAAAAAAAACAAAAAAAACTAGTGTCAAGGAAAGCACTGACCAGTGCAAGTGGGAGCATTTTTGGTCAGGGGTGCTGCACACTCTAGGAAACTAACTATTGGGAGTTTCTCTTCCATGAAAATTTGAGTGAACTATGAGGCCAATCTTTAAAAAAAAAAAAAAAAAAAACCTACTGTCTACATCTCTCATCCTAGCCCAATTCTACAGGCACACTAACGTGTGAGAGGAGAGGGCATCCCTTTCTCACACCACCCAAATGGTGCCCAGGGTTATCAGTGTTTCACTACATTTGGTGCATACCTCATGTCCAATTCTTGCTCTCTTCCTTCTCTTTTCTCCTATGAGTTGTTCACTCCTACATGCCCCCATGGGACTTGCCCTTAAGTGGCTTCTACCACTCCCCCCTCCTTCTCTCTGCTCTCTTCCCCCCATCCCCCATCCCACAACATCCAGCCCACCCTTCCCTGACTGGACAGCTGCAGGCAGAGGCCAGGCATGCGCAGACAGGAAACAGGAAGTAGTGAAAGGCAGAGCAGGGCAGAGCGTGAGGACAGGGCAGAGGCATGCCCAAGTGCACACGCACTCCACACTCGGGCTGGTATGGGATCAGCTGGAGCATGCCATCCAAAGACCAGATCAACTGGTGGGACTGCGGTCAACACAGAGGAGTTAAAACATGTCTGTCTACCTATGTATTTATGGATAGCTTGCCATGGTGACAAGGTTTGTTAGGCTATTAACAGACTCTATGGCATTGTTGGCAGGGAGGAAAAGAAAGAAGAGTTGAGCAGCACTAGATCAAAATGTAAACACAAGCAAAGCATAAGATGCCAAATAAGAAATGGAAACAGCTGTTATTGATTAGCAACCAAATGTAATTACGCAGTAATGGTTAGCCTACCTATATAGTCATCCATCTCTCTCAGTCCGCCTCACTTTGGACTATTTATCACATACCAGTCATTTCCCACTCGTCTCTCCAGTCCAACCACTCCCTTTCTCTCCAACTTTCTCTTTCACTATCATCCTGCCATCACTCTATCACACCCTCCACCCTTTAGGTCTCGCTCACCCCGCCTCCGACCTCCATCTAGGTATCCAGTCAGTAAAGGTCATGCACTTCTACATTTACACTGACCTTTCTGACTGTCCTTCAAGTTACCTTTGCTGTGTTCTCAATCTAATCCAAACTTACTAAAGCACAAGCTCAACACAAAATGGGCCACACACATTTCATTGTTACAATAATGACTAAACACTAAAGCTTTAAATCAACCCATTAGGACAACAGACCAAACACCTCATGGAGGGAGAGCAGGTCAGTATTGCATCTGGAAGGGCTAAACCACAAAAACTTTTTTTTTTTAATTTAATTAATATATTTTTTCATTTTTATTCTTGGTTGTTTACTGAATACATAGTCTCTACATACCAAAGGAATTTATTGGGAAATGATGGGACATGTTCAAGTGAAGTACATAGAATTTTTTTATTTTATAATTTTTTGTTAAATCATTGTGATTTCAATATTGGTCAAATAGTGATTATTATTTTCCCATAATGGAGCAGTCCCAGCACAACTGACATTAAGTTGACTTCGAGGAAGTATAGACCCACTACACCCCATCAACTGTCACACCTCATTACAAGAGAACGCTAAGGAGGCATTAATCCACTCAGAATCTGAGTCTAAATGACATATCATAAAACATGACTATTTTGTGTCTCACAAAGAGCCGTAAAGAATCATGAATTTCAACACAAGCAAGCTGACAGTAACCAAAGTGATATTCTAATCAACACAGCTGCCCAATGATAATTTACTTTTCAGACCCCGAACTGAACTGAAGGAGACAGAGATTTGTGCATATGAGCCGTGTTTTCTTCGACCAGAGCTATTATCTTATCCCTTTGAATAAATAGTAAAACAAATGGTATTAAGTGTTTCTTCCACACTCCTAGCACCTCACTGACAAGCTGTAGGCTACATCTCTCATGCTAACTTTGTCCAAACTTCAGCAATCCATAGATCCAACAAGTCTATAACCAACCTTCAGCTGAATCTAACACATGGAATGCAATAAATACCATCTCAACGAAATGTCGAAAAGTCAAGGGGAGCCGCTTGTCATTTTCGCAGGTGCATTTTCAGTTTCGGACTATTTCCACATACGCTAGTGGCATCACGCGAATGACGATCTAAATAACGACGTGTGTCCAATATGTGTTATATACAAAAGAGGGGAAACCTTACACAAAAGAGAATGTGCAAAATCACGCCTAAAAAGAACAGAAACCGAAACAATCTCAGAGCTAAGAATGTAATAAAATGATCAATGGATGACGTTGAGGGTGCAATCGAAGACAACACTTGGTTATCACTAAATATGCATGATTTCAAAACGTTAGAAAACACGAGTCTATTTTCAATTGCAATATTGTATTTAAGAGGTTTGACTTCCTGAGAAGATAGCTAGCACCTTGCTTTCAGTTTTGTTTCTGATTACGCTAATGTTGCTAGCTAGCACTAGGCACATAACGCAACATCAATGGTATCTTTATGGCTAGCCACCGAGCCGGTTAGGGAATGGATTGTTGGCTTGGTATTTTTTCCCAGTCAGCCGAATATTCTAATTAACTAATTTTAAGTACCGTGATGTTTGCATGAACTCAACTATGGTCGGGAGACGAGAAATGCCTATGCGATCAATTAACTTACTCCCGTTAGTAGACAGCTGAATACATTTCAGAGGCTATGTGATGCTTTAAATTTGGTGCTCACTCACCACCTCCTAACGTTACCCACCAACCATTTGGCCTACCCAACTGGTACAGGAGCCAGCCAAGACAAACGCGATGGCCTTGGAGGATGAAAAGCACCTTGCCTTTTACAATTTTCATTCAATGAATCCTCTTACGCAAGTCAGCAGGGTGGTTCTCCAGACGATCTTTCAAAACCGGCTTGCATCACTCACCTTATAGGAATCGGTGGCTAATAATATATTGAAGTCATTATCTCTGTGCTCCATCTTCCCCTTGACTAGAACCTCGACTGTCAATTCTGTTGTTCTCCGCTCTGTACCGGGGACTCACAACCTAGCTCCGTCGTTGAGAAAGGTTGAAGAAATAGTCGGGGGCGGGACAAGTAAATGCTCATCTGAGGAAGAGGCGAACACTGGATACCATCTGTTGGTGACGTATGCTTAGGGGCAGATACCCCGTGGATCCACCAATCATTGTACAGTCACTTCTCCAATGAAAACGTGAGCGCAAGGGGCTACAGCTTCTCCGCCTCTCTACTGCGTGGGGTCGACAAACAGAGGTCTAGCGCTTATGAAATACTGCCTCTAGTGGATTGAGTGCTTGGACACCAGTTGGCATTTGATGCTGTATTACACAGTATCTATGAATTAGGCTACTTTAAATAAAGTAGATATACTAACTGACTCAATACTCAGTTACTCATAATAATTTAGTTCTGAATTGCATGGTTAGCCCCCGTGATTTAATACTAGGCTGCAACTATTACAACTACTTATTTTACTCTTTTACTACTACTACCAATAATAATAATAATAATAATAATAATAATAATGATAAATAGTTTCTGAAGTCGATACTAAATGTAGCAGCCAGGACGCAAACCTTTACGCGTTCCATCAGGGGGAGACAAAAAAAACCCGTTTTGCACATCCATACCTAAGCAACATCTACGGCACTATGCCACACGTCGTCCACCGTTTAAAGGCTGTGCCCAGAACCATGTAGGTACCTCTGGTGGTCCCACACTGACGGCGGCGTTCTGTTCAGTTTTGAGTGATCACATGTGCTAGCTGACGGATGGATACTTACATCGACATGGCGATTAAGAAAATAATAAATGACACAATTAGGCAGCAAGGTCATATTATGGAGCATAAAAGAAGAATACTGGATAGTTAGGCCTAGGCCTATCCCTACAAACAGTTCTCGTAATGGTTGAAACAAACTATGTCCATTTCTCTCATTGCAGCACTAAACGCGTAGCACTGTGCGTGTATAATTGACAGGACGGTAAACATTGGTCAAGACTGCTACAAGGACATTTTTTTAAGAAACATTACAAAACATTCCAGAATACTCAACAGCCAACAACAGGCTTCTTAAGTTGAACTTTTTTTGACATATCTACCTACAAGTGGAATGCGCCATAAACACCACTAGGGGGAGCAGACAAACAATAAACCGTTGTGACAAGCATAATGTATTATGTAATGTATGTATGTATGTATTATTATTATTATTATTATTATTATTATTATTATTATTATTATTATTTATTGACCTATTGCATATTACAGCTACACGCTATATTAAACAGCCATTGCTGTTTAATATAGCGATTGATTGATTGGTAAATTGGAAAAATATCCTGTTACTTTATACAGTCACATCACTGTAACACTTGATTGGTGATCATTTACCAGCTCACCTTCGGGGTAGGCTGTTTTTCAGTCCAAGCTAGAACCAAAGTGTATAGAACCCCTCGATCTTTGCTACAACTGTGTTGACAGTACGCCTTCTTTGCCAGTGGGAGGAGAACCTGCGCAGGATTTTGCAAAGGGAGGGGAAATACCCAACCTCTGACTTTTCATTTACGCGAACAGCCACTGAAAGAGCTGAAATTCACATCAGACGTCCCTTTGGATTAATTTACAGTTCAGGCCTAAATGTCAATAAGCTGTTGGCTGTCAAATCCTGGAGGCTAAGTCTCTTCGTTTGCTGAACAGTGAGTATTTTTGTTGTCAATAGAACCTGCTTGTGTAAGCAGTATAGCACTTAACGTTACCGTTAGTTTTTAGGAGACGCGACTACTAACAAAGTCATGTTAAATGATGTTTGTAGCAAACATTTTAGCATTGCCATTCGGACCTGTTAAATGTTTTATATGTTGGTGGATATTTGAACTAAATGTCATTCACTGTACACATTACTTCAACCCCAAATGGTATACTCATATGAAAACTGTAGTTCTGTAGACGCGTTATATGCACTGGTATTAAAAACTTCCTGCTTTTAAGTGCCTTTTCTTTTCATGCATGTTTAACTACAGCAAACTACCTGGACGACGACCAGGAATCCCAAACGATATTTGTAGGCTGAGTTAGCCAGCCTGCATATAGGCACATATTTTGTGTCATGTAGCTGTTGACTTGAATGTGACAAAAATGTGCAAGTAGCCTAGTGAGTTTAGGAACTTGTTTGTGGCTGTGAATTTGCTTTATTTATTGCACGCTGACGGAAAACCCGCGAGAGGCAGTCTGAATCACAAGATCCGGTTAGTTTAGCCTCAGGCGTTGGCAGAGTGGGATATGCATTCAAGGGATTGTGTATTAACCAGGCCTTCAGACAAAATAGTTGTGACGTTTTAATTTTCTTTACATGGTGCACTGGCACAAAATGTTCTGAAAATCATTTGTTCCATAGATAACTTTGGTTATGGAACAGCAGTTTAGTGATGAATCACCAGTAGTCCACAGAGAAGACAACAAAAGAAGGAGACGCAAAATGAAGGCATTTACATCCAACGCAGCTGTTGCAATGGACCAGATTGCTGTGGAGTTTGTGCTCCCCACCACTAACAAGACAAGCAAAAGCCCAGACACTCTGCATTTAGACATAGCAGGCAACTGTACTGTGGAACAGGTGAAAGCTCAGGTCTGGCTCCGAGCTGTTGCCACACACCTCTGTCCTGAGTTCTACCAAAAATACTCCCCAGACCACTGCATCTTGCTCTACCAAAAGAAGGGAAACTGGTGTGAAATATATGACAAACACCAGGTGTTCCAGACCTTGGATTGCATTCGCTACTGGAAAGCACTTAAGAAAGACAGTGGGAAGATTCACCTGGCCAAGAGGCCTCTACCCTCAGAAGAGTCTGTACAGTATCAGAAGTACTTGAACTACTTGATTGGATACGACGTCACCGATGTGAGCAACGTACACGATGATGAACTTGAGTTCACGCGAAGAAAGTTACTTACCCCGCGCAGAATTGAGCTGTCTGACAGAGATGCCCAGTTGTATTCAATGGATCCATGGATAACTACAAAACCTCTCCCTGTGTATCTGCTTGGGAAGATTAGTAACAATAACATCCTCCTGGTAATACACAGGAATACATCCAGTCAGACAATTAAGGTGTCACTTGATGACACACCTGTTCAAGTACTCCAGACCTTCTTCACTAAGATAGCTAAAAAGAGGGCTCTGTTCGACATTCCGGAATATGTCAGCGAAGCAGACTATGTACTTAGGGTCTGTGGACGAGAGGAATACATTTTCGGAAACTATGCCATCAAAGATTTCCATTGGGTAAGACAGTGTCTCAAGAATGGAGACGAAATCCACCTGGTGCTAGAAACGCCTCCAGACCCTGAATTGGATGAGGTTCAGAAGGAAGACTGGTCACAGGTAGATGATTGCACAGGAGTGGCTGGTACACATGAGCAGCTGACCATTGATGAGAAGGACCATGAAAAAGTGTTTACAATTTCACTTTGGGACTGTAATCGCAAATTCCGCGTCAAGGTGCTAGGCATTGACATTCCAGTTCTACCCCGTAATTCTGAGCTCATAGTGTTTGTGGAGGCTAGTATATTCCACGGACAGCAGCTTCTGGCCCAAGAAAGAACAACTCCAAAGCCTTTCACTGATGAGGTACTGTGGAACACTTGGTTGGAGTTTAACATCAAAATAAAAGACCTACCTAAGGGAGCTCGACTGAGTCTGCAGGTATCATGTGGCAAAGCCCAGACACAGTCTTCCAAGTCGTCCAGTCAGGACAACGGAGGCCATGATAGCAAGACCAAGAGTCGTTTACTGTATTACGTGAACCTCCTGCTGATTGACCATCGCTCCCTGCTCAGACAAGGAGAGTTTATCCTGCACATGTGGAAGATGCCAGACAAAAGCGAGGACAACAGCAGTGTCAATGCTGTTGACAAGCTGACGTCTGCCACCAACCCAGACAAGACAAACTCTATGGCCATAGCCATATTGCTGGACAAGTACTGTTACCCAGTAGCACTGCCGAAGTGCAGAGAATCCCGAGAGGCTTCTGATTTGGAGGGAGAGAGAGGGCAGAGGGACATGCCTAACCACCTGCGAAAGCAGTTTGAACAGATTGTCGCCACCGACCCACTCCACCCGCTGACCCCAGAAGACAAGGAGCTGCTGTGGCACTTCAGGCAGGAATGCATGCGGCACCCCAGGGCTTATCCAAAATTCCTTGGGTCTGTGAAATGGGGTAAACAGGAGGCTGTGATGGTGACCCATCAGCTTCTGGAGAGGAGCACCACGTGGGACAGGAGTTCATTAGATGTGGGTTTAGTCATGCAGTTGCTGGACTGCCACTTTTCTGATGCAAATGTGCGCTCCATGGCTGTTAGGAAGCTAGAGACACTGGATGAGGATGTTGTGCTACGATACCTGCTGCAGCTGGTACAAGTAAGGATATCTACAGCTCATTTGTTTTTATACAACTTACTAGTCTGGGAGTGATTTGCATGTTCCATGTCATCACTGAGCCCAAATACAGGCCAACAATGAAACATCTGTAAAGCATTTAAATCAGCAACATGTGTCATATACTGTATGCATTGCATTGGATTGTGTAGTTTTTGTTAGACCTCCAACACTGCATATGGATCTTGTATTTTGTACCTTTATGCAGGCAGTGAAGTTTGAGCCTTACCATGACAGTGCTCTTGCAAGATTCTTGTTGAAACGGGCGCTCAGGGTAAGTATGCCTCTGTTACGTAAAGGATATCATTCGGATATCATTTCACACTATTGCTGTGTGCTCCTTTAATTTCTGTCCATATCTGGAACTGAACTACAAGTTCCTCTGTCTCCACAGAGTAAGAGGATCGGCCACTTTCTGTTCTGGTTTTTGCGAAGTGAGATTGCCCAGTCTATGCATTATCAGCAACGTTATTCGGTCATTCTGGAGGCCTATATGAGAGGCTGTGGTGATGCCATGCTCCAAGATTTCAAGAAGCAAGTGGAGATCACAGAGGCTTTACAGAAAGTCAGCCGGGAAATCAAAGCAGTCTCTGCTGAAAAATATGATGTGTCAGCACAAGGTCAGTCAGGATCAGTCTGAACTAGCTGAAACTACAGTGTTTGAAGTAATAAAATGGTTATGTCATAATAGTATGGTGACATTGTTGATCACTAATTGTTATCGATGAACAGTTGTTTTTCAGCTGCGTCAAAAACTGGAGAATTTACAAGTGTCAGGTCTGCCAGAAAGTTTCAAAGTGCCTTATGATCCTGGCCTGCGAGCTGGAGGTCTTGTGGTAAGTGAAGCATTTAGTTGTGTCAGACTCCTTTACACTACTACCCATTCTTTGTGGCTTTGTTTCTTTTTATAATGCAATAATTTACTTCCCTTCTTATGTTCCTATGATGGATACTGTTTTTAAACACTGTGCTGAACAACATCTGTTTCACTTCACTGTGACCATGTCTTTGCAGATAGAACAGTGCAAAGTCATGGCATCCAAGAAGAAGCCCCTGTGGCTGCAGTTCAAGCGTGCGGACCTTACAACCCTCTCTAGTGACACTATTGGAATCATTTTCAAGGATGGAGATGACCTACGTCAAGACATGCTCATCCTACAAGTACTATGTCTTGACTTGCTGCCTTACTGAAAAATACCAGCAGTGTTTTATCTGCAAAAATACAGAAAAAATTCTGTTAGTGTGTTAACTGTAGTCTTTTCAGTAATGTGATGTGGTAACTTATAAAATTATGATTGACTAACATGTGCATTTTTTTAAACACTTAGATCCTGTTGATAATGGAGTCTATTTGGGAGACTGAGTCACTAGATCTGTCCTTATTGCCATATGGATGCATTTCCACTGGAAATAAAATAGGTATATTCACTTATACAAAATATATATTTGCAACTAGACTACTAATAGGCAAGATTTCTGAACACTAAGACAAAACCTAAACATCTCTGTGGGATTGTTGTTGATTATTCAACAGGCATGATTGAAATAGTGAAGGATGCAAGAACCATTGCCAACATACAGCAGAGTATCGTGGGAAATACGGGTGCCTTCAAAGATGAGATCCTTAACCAGTGGCTCAGGGACAAGTGTGTGAGTGAGGACAAGGTATGTATTCTTCCGTCTGTGGACGTGTGAGATCTGAAGGATGTCGCTAAGCATGTGACAGGAAGGAAACACCCCCGTCAAACACACTTCCTGGTAGCTCACACTCTTTGTCTGACAAGTTGTTCACAGGTACCTTTTACAACACTTGCTCATATTCAGCACAGCACCTCTTTGCTTTTTGGGGGTTTAAATAAACAATACAATTCATACTATTTAAATACACTACATCCTGGTAGCAATAATAGAGGCTACAAGTGTGACAATGTTAGTTAAGTTACAATAGAAGAACAACTAAGCATTTGTGTGTAATGCAAATAAACATTTCTGGGAAGGTTAATCTGTCCCCATATGTCTGTTTTCAGTTTCAACAGACTGTGGAGCGCTTTGTGTACTCCTGTGCAGGCTACTGTGTTGCCACTTACGTCCTTGGAATTGGTGACCGCCATAATGATAATATTATGATTACCGAATCTGGTAAATTTAAACCCTTTCGCTCAGCCTTGTTGTACATTTAAAAAAGTAAAAAGGTTAGAGTTGCATTTGAATTGCATTTTTTAACAATTTCAATACATAATAGTATTTTTGTTCCTCTGTGAAGGGAACCTCTTCCACATTGATTTTGGTCACATTCTGGGCAATTACAAGAGTTTCCTGGGAATCAGTAAGGAAAGGGTCCCTTTTGTACTCACTCCTGATTTCCTTTACGTCATGGGGACGACAGGAAAGAAGAGCAGCCCATATTTTCAGAAATTTCAGGTATTTTTCTTAAAATGTTATTTCATATAGATCAAAAAGATATATATTTAGTTTGCATATTTTTCAACTTAAGTCAATTTTGTTGTCTTATCACATCATGGCCATTCATATGCCATTCACTGCTTGATTCAGTTGTGGAAACTCTCTTTGCCTCAGGAAACATGCGTGAAAGCCTATTCAGCTCTGAGACACCACACCAACCTGCTGATCATCCTTTTCTCCATGATGGTGATGACAGGCATGCCTCAGCTGACCAGCAAAGAGGACATTGAGTACATCAGGGAGGCATTGACAGTTGGCCGCTCAGAGGAGGAGGCCCAGCGTCATTTCCTGGACCAAATTGAGATCTGCAGAGATAAGGGATGGACTGTGCAGTTCAACTGGTTTTTGCACTTGGTACTGGGAATCAAACAAGGAGTAGAAAAACGCTCTGCTTGACTTGACTCAATTTCTCTGGTTGCAGGGACACCATTTCACATTTTACAAGCTTTTTTGTTCCTCATAATCTCTGCTTTGGATCGTATGCTTTTTGACAACCTAATTGCATTTTAGCTGAAGCAAGGAAAGATACAAGGTTGTCTAGTATCTGCCTCTTTAATGTAGCATTTTGCAAGTCCTAAAAAAGGCAATTTACTCATAAAATGGAATTAGAAGGTCTCTTCCTGCTGGCAAAGAATGGGGCCCTGTACACACATAGTCGGGCATTTATAGAAACTGATGCTTTTTTAAAGTGCTTGCGCCTATTGTCCACACATAGACCTAAATAGAGATTTCAGTCACTTAAACTGAAAGCTCTGGCTTCAGTGACTACATGTCCACAGGAAAAACAGTTTCCTGAGTTTTTGCATTGTGATGTGATGGTCCTTGCTTTTCAGATCTCTGGTTGGCAACCAATTTGTTGTGTTTGACCTTGCCTTTCCTTGCTTTTTTTGACTATTGTGTAGAAAATTACAGAGCCCCTAAAGTCACACAAGAAAACTTTTATGTTTCTGATGCACACCTAAAAGTTTCTGGTGTGCACCTGCAAGTTTCTGGTGCACACCAGAAAAATTAAATCTCGTGTCACTTTAAGGTCTCCATAGAAAATATATTTGTTCTCATAAATACCCAGTCACATGTGTGCAAGGTCTGATTCTTTTTTTCCTGTTGACTTGATACATTGTGAAGCAGTCTTGCAACTGTTGGGGGCTATTCTTTTGCAGTAGTGTTGTACTGTTTACTTTAATATATATATATATATATATATATATATATATATTAAAGTAAACAGTACATCCTTCCTGTCACATGCTTAGCGACATCCTTCAGATCTCACATATATACAGATCTCATATATATATTTATTAATTCAGGCACATCATTAGTTAACTCATGATAGATGGGCTAGGCTACTACTGCACCTACCTTGTCAAACAAAGTATTGTTTTCTGATTTTGTGCAACATAAAGTTTATATATGATTTATGATCGTTTCGATCGTATTATTATTATTGTTATTATTATTACCACCACACGTATTATTACAAAGATAGTTTATCAGCTGTTTCTAAATCTCAATTATTATTTCTGCAGTGTCCTCTTATTTGGGCAAAAAAGTTTGGAAGTATGTTGCCATGGTTACAGTCTTCCTCAGCTTTGGCTAGTTATTTCACAGCTTTCTTTGTTTTGTTAGCAGTTAATTTACCTCAGTTGACTTTTCTCAAGTTTCCGTTTGTGTTGCTGGCAAGGAGTGAAAGTCTTGAAACATTTGGTAATGATAGACAACAAAACCCGTTTCTCACAGGAAATAGCTAACGTTAACTCAATTTAACAACATTTTTTATCTAGGTTAACATGAACTTTTAGCTGAAGTCAACACCAGGTTAGTCAGCCATTAAACACTTCATAACTTATATGTTGATTTTCTTGGTAATTTTGTAGAACTATATACATAACTGTAGTTTAGGCAATAAATTATCACTGCACAGCTAGCTTTATTTAGCTGACTTTAAGTTAGCCGGTTTAACGTTAGCTCGCCTGTACAATGAGTATCAGTAGAGATGTCCCAGTCCCAGAGGGAATGAGGGAGATATTGGAACGTTTTACTATCGAAGCGATCCGAAATCATCCGAGAGATATATGTGACTTCGCCCTGCAGTACTTCACGGATCTGAAGAACAAACAAAAAAATCAAACTGTTAAGTTCAACTACCAAGCCATGCAAATCGACTGTGACATCGATGAGGAGGAATATGTTGGTAATGTTAGCTTGCACTATGCTAACAAAAAATAGCTTTAAAGTAGCTTAATAAAGTTAGCTTTAAAAAACAAGGAAATTGTCTTACATGGATAAAATGTAGGGGGCACATAAATTGTGAAGGTGGTGCAACGTGATGCGAGGAAGGCTATGACTCTCTCTCTCTCTCTCTCTCTCTCTCTCTCTCTCTCTCTCTCTCTCTCTCTGTGTGTGTGTGTTGGGGGTAGGGGTTACTTGTGAGGGTGGATACAGGTTAAAGTAAATAAATGGACAAGTAAATCACAATTCTCACATGTTATGCTAAATCAGATGTAAAATTAATCTAATTCTTCTCTCCTAGCCCCAGTAATCAACAGGTTCGCAAGAAGAAAGTCAGGTAAAGTTAATTATTACTAAAGTGAACTTTATTCCAGTGGGGTGTGGTGAAAAAAGGTTTCGATTGGCTTGGCTACTTGATGTTAAAATTAACTGGCAAACATTGCTCTTAATTTAACCTTTAATATCGAGATGAACAAATGTATTAATGGTTCATTCATTGAACCAGTTCACTATAGCTTATAGCTTGAGTAAAAGATGTAGGCTGCCTTGGTCTGATGGTTAATGTAAATTGTAATCATAAGCAAAGAAAAGATTTTCTAAGCTCTGGACTGCTCTCCTTACTACTGCAAGTCTATAATAAGTTAGCAGCCAAGTCAGGCAACAATGTTAATGAAAATGTAACCAGTTCAGTTTCAGTGTTTGAAGATATGTGTGTAGCTATTAATATTTTACTGGGCTACAGCTAAACATTGTGCCTTTTTAAACGACCTAAATGGTTTAGCCAAGACAGTTTTTGGGTTGAGATTACCTTTGAGAAACCTTTAGCTTTACCTTTAGCTCGTTTAGAAGGCACCATTTATGCCTAATTCTTCACTACATTATTTTATACACACCAGATGGAACCATTGAAAACACATTTCTGAGAATAAGTAAAAAAGTTGAATTCCTACAAAAGGTTTCTGATGTAGCAATTGCGCATTACCAGATTACCAGGGCATAGTGAAAAGAAACAGGCCAACTTTTTTTTTAACTAGGAGTATTTTTCCTTTGACCTTGTAGTGTCTGCTGAGTCATATGACCCTGACAGTGAAGCAGAGCAGAACAGTGAACCAACGGTATGATCTTACTTCTGACCCTTCGAAGTGCATTAATGATGACCATTTATCGCCTCAGTGACTCCCCACCAAGACTGTTCCTTCTGTGAGGATAAACTCAGTTTCAAGTGTCCCTTTAGCTTGTGGAAGATTCTCATATTTGCATGGGTAGTAATTTCAGACAAAGTCTTTTTCTTTTTCATTGCAGGTCATTCATCCCAAAACAGATCAGCAGCTGCAAAGACTACGAGACATCTGTAAAGAAATCATACTCTTTAAAACTTTGGATCAGGTAAACAGTAGAAAAGCAGCATTAATTTTATTATTATTATTGGTCGATGAGGTAGATTTTGTCCCAAATGTTGATACTTGGGCTACTCAGCGTCTCTTTGCCGTAGCCTACTGCAGCAAATTGTCAAATTTATTAAAATATATAGTCTCCTCTTTGCAGGAAGATTTTTCTAGTATCCTGAATGCCATGTTTGAGAGGCCTGTGTCTGCAGGGGAGCACATAATTGAGCAGCATGATGATGGAGATAACTTCTATGTGATTGATAGGTAGGATTCACATTATTTGTACACAAGGAATAGGCTCACAGATTGCCAACACTATCTGTACGGTTTATGGTATGGTATGAATTTGGTATGAATGTATTGTCAATTTCTTCACATGTACCAGACATACAAAGGAAATCAAGATTGCGTTTCTCACTCCCCTGTGGTGGGAGAGCAAGGGGCCGCTGCCAGAAGCGCCGCCCAATGATTGCGAATAGAAACTTAGCCAACTTTGTGACACATTTGACACATGCGATAATGAATGCCTGTTCTTGTGTTGTGATGGAAATATTGACTATGTTAGTGGGATTTATGAAGCTCATGTGACGGATAATGGGCTAACCCGTCTGATTGCCACCTATGACAACATTGGGAGCTTTGGAGAGCTGGCCCTGATGTACAACACACCGCGGGCCACTACCATCATTGCCAGAACTGTTGGAGCCCTGTGGTGCTTGGTGAGGGACACTTTCATTTCCTTTGTTATTTCTTTTGCATAATCATGATCATGGAGATTTGCAAAGGCTGGGAGTCTGAATGTATATTGAGCAGTGATGCCCCCTGCTGGACTTGTACTGTATATTAATTCTAAGTCAGATTTATCAATTGAGGAAGACAAGCTACCTTTTGCAGTGTAGCAACTAACATGTATTCTACTAAGACATTAACCCAAGGTTTTAGGTTGTGGCTGTGTTGGAAATTATTCATTTTATTAAAGAAAGTGTTGCTGAGTTAAGATATCGCACTGAGCAGCTGTGGCTCTGTTGTTCCAGGACAGGATGACCTTCAGGCGGATTATTGTGAAAAACAACGCCAAGAAGAGGAAAATGTACTACGAGTTCCTTAAGACAGTCCCTCTGCTCTCGGGCTTGGAGGTAAACTCCCATTTAGCCTCAAGTAATTTGTTATTGAGCTCTTGAAGAGAATACAGAACTTCTACAGTACATCTCCTCTCTTGTAGACATATGAGCGGATGAAGGTGGTGGATGTGCTTTGCCCACAAGAGTACACAGATGGGCAGATGATCATTGCCCAGGTTGGTCTATCTCATACATGCTCATGTTGTTGCTCATGTAGTATAAATATTCTTAATTAAAATTTATTCAGTCTAAAGAGAGACCTTTGTGAAAATGAATAAAGATGTATGTGCAACATCATCTTCTGTAATCACCAGGGTGAGAGTGCAGACAATTTCTACATAGTTGAGTCTGGACAGGTCAGGATCACAATTAGGACACCTACTCAGCAGGTGAGCATTAACTCTCGGGGGGGGGGGGATCACGCGGTCATGGCCAACCTGTACTGTTTGTCCTCCCTTAAACTTTGTTATAGTGCAGAGGAGCGTAGTTTTAGCCCTGTCATCTTCACCACTTTACCCCAGTGGTGACTTGCCACCGCTGCTATGTTTCCTCTCATGTGACGCAGGAGTGCGAGATAGAGGAGGTGGAGATTGGTACATGTTCACGAGGGGATTACTTTGGGGAGCTGGCTCTGGTCACGAAGAAACCTCGGGCAGCCTCGGCGTACGCCGTCGGGGACGTCAAGTGTTTAGGTCTTGTTACATTTCTGAGAACTCCCTGTGTTTTCACCGATATGGTCAACCATGACAACTTACTTTTTATAAGGCCTACAGACATAGGATTTCAATGCAATTTTGGGTGAAATGTTTTTTACACTTGATCCAGGTGTATTGAACAGCCAGACTTTTTTTTCTAAATTACAGTGCATTAGTCTTATCTTGCTCATACAAAGAATGCTAGCCCCACCTTCTACATCCTTACTTTCCTGTACAATATTATTTATTGTACCATCCTAGTTTAGTAAACACATATGGTGTCATATTTGCTGCAGGCTGCTGTAAATACATTGGCATCACACCACATGAGTGTTAATCATGTGTAGATGATTTCTTGCGAACAGTACAATGAAGGCACACAATTACTCACAACCTGTATTCATGGGGAACTGAACCCTTAATGGTCATAGTGCTTGCATTACTAGTTGAGCTGACTCCTTTCCTCTCTGCTCATGCTGCAGTCATGGATGTGACAGCCTTTGAGAGGCTGCTGGGCCCGTGTATGGACATCATGAAGAGGAACATCAGTAACTATGAGTTCCAGCTGGCCAGCCTTCTGGCTAGCAAGGACAGTGGCACCTCCTCCGACACCACCATGGCGTGAGTGCAGCCCATGGAAAAACTTGGAAGTGAAAAATGAAGTGGGTACATCTCAGATACCTCTTGTTGACAGTAAATGTCATAGCTGTTTGTTTGTCTTCCCCCAACAATGCCTTTATGTTTCAATCAAGTTTGCTTCAAGAGTTGTGATGAGAGTAGTGCTTTTGTTTGTTGCAGGAGGAGAGGCCAAGTTTTTGAGACTGTTGTGACCTTAAGCCAAGAGAGAACTAAAAATAACTTTAGAGAACTAAAAAAAATGTCGGCTTTGATGGTTGATTTGACTGCATGTCTGTTTAAATATTGTGTGCTTTGAGACTTCAAATCGTAAAATCTTATGAATTGTCATCTCTGGATTCAGATGCAAGAGCAGTGTTGTTATTTAATATAGTTTGTACCTTATATTTGAATAATACTGGATTTACCATAGTAAATAGACCACTTTAGTTTTGAGACATTTAAAGCACTAAACCTGTCTGATCAGAATCATCAGTAAGATAACATAATATATAATAGTAGGATACACATAATAGACAAGCAATAGGTTTACTATTAGGTTTTAAATAGGTTTCATTCTTTGAGACGTTTTGAAGAAACGTCAATTGGTTTTAAAAATAATTTACTGTATGCATAATGTGATTTTACACAGGGCATACTTCTAAAAGTAGAACATACTGTCTTTGGCTCTTCAAAGTGTTGGAGGGTTTTGCCTTTTCATAGAAAACTGTGAACAGTCAGTGAAACACTTTAGTATTTTCCTTCATTTTGATTAGAAAATGAATAAATGTATGTAAGCCTAACTAGTGGAAGATGAAATGGAAGTTAAGCTTACTAAAGGAAACATGAGTTTTCTGCAAGTGGACTGTTGTATTTGTGTTGAGTTACACACTAAGCTGCCAGTGGATGATGATCAGAAATGTAGCATAAGGAAGCCACTCACCGACTGCAAGTTCCTCTTTTGTCAGAGACGGTTGCATGTCGTGCAACCTGTCACACCAACTTTGCATAACAGGATACACAAACTCGCACACACGCACACACAAGTGTAGCTTGCTTCTAGTACTTAAAGCTCAGTAAAGGCAACAATTTGAGTACAACTAAAGGTAACCCCTGCTGTTCGTGACAATTATTTTGGAAAAAGATAATGACAAAGACATTTACAAAAATGTTTACCCTGAGCACAGGTCAGGAAAAGGGTAGGAGACTGAAGCAACCAAAGACTTCCTGCTTCCTGCATACACTGACAATAAAGTTAGAGAAATATTTACTAGTTAAATTATATCATGTAGATTGCATTGTTTGCACACATCAACATCTAGAACAACATCTAGAACATTTTTATTAAAATTACCGAGCACATTTAAAACTGCATATATTACAGAGCATATATTATACATTTGGTTAACCTAATAGTATCAACAATCAGGTTGAAAAAAAAACTAATGCAAGATAGGTACTGTGAATGAAAAGGGTAATATGAACAAATACTGCAGGAAGTGGTATTGGGGTGTCAAATAAGAAAAAGCTGTAATTACGCTCATTGACATTACTTGTCTCATCACTGTCCTGGTAGCACTGTGTATCGAACACATACATCCAGTAACTCTAAATTCCCAAATGTCTCTACAGTGCTTTGCCATGGTGTGCTATTTACTTGAACAGAAATCTCAACAAATTTCATTTAAAAGACCTTTGGTATAGGATTCTGTTTGGATCATGAAGTGGAAGCATTTGAGTTTTTTTCACACATGAAATTCAGACCTGCATCACTGAAACTCAGTGTCTTCCTCTGTAACCGTAAGGCTGTGTGTGTGTGTGTGTGTGTGTGTGCGCGTGTGTGTTTGTGTGTGTGTGTGTGCTCACACAGGTAGTTGCCATAGCCATGAGAATATCTGGGTGAGAGTTTGGGTGATCATATTTCTCTGTGGGTTTGTTTGTGTGCACACATACACACAATGTCTCTCTCTCTCTGTCTCTGAGAGGCCATACTCTGTGTACAGCAAACCACGCTATAGCTGGTCTGTTAGCATTGCATGGTCTATTCACACAGCAAGTTGCCACGGCCTATTCAGATCTCAGCGGCATTGTCTATTCACAGCAAGGTGGGCTGGTTCCCAATTCTTCTATATAGTGCCATGGTCTATTCAGAGCAGTAGAAGCCTGGCTCCATGCCACCATTGGGCGTGCCCGGGCTGTTAGACAGGGGGCTCTTGGGCACCTCGCCCTTCACCGCCAGGCGGATCACCTGCAGCCAACGTTGCCTTAGGTCCTCATTCTCTGCGGCAAAGCTGTGGACTGACTTGGACTGGCACAGGCGAAAGCTGCAGGGAGGGTCCCCGGGCCGGAGGTTGTCTTCTACGGTGTAGCCCACCAGAGGGATAGTAGACAGGGCCTTCACATCCTGCAGTCCAAGAGCACAGTCAGTGAAGCAGAAATAGTAAATATTCTATTATACAGCATTCAAAATATTAGATTATATTAGATATATTATAGAAAATATAGATTATTAAAACACAAATAGCCTAAAAGTTACTGTCATAACTATAATCTTGTAATTGTTAGAACAGTGGTAACAGTGTGTTTCTACATCCCATTATGGGACTTTATGGCCCATTCGTGGTCACAAGCTAATATGCGTTGCCATACTCATGTACGGAGCCTGGGTCATTTGGATCCTTACCTGCGGGGCTCCATACAGGTAGAGCACCAGTGCTTCCTTCTGGGGGATGATGCACCACACTCGCTGCCATGGCTTGGCCTTTTCACTGTGGTGCAGGAAGCCACATAACAGGCTGTTGCCTGAAAACTGAGCTGCTTCAATCTGTAACCAAAAAAAAGACACATTTAAGGCTTTAAATGTTACTGTTTAAATGTGGACTGACATAGACCAAGGATTAACAGTAACACACAAGAACTTTTTCCTGGGTTTTGATGGTTTTGATGAACCAATGTGAATAATATGTAATGCACTTCCTCAAAACTGTACCAACAATAGTGCCACTGTTCATGTGTTGTCATCCAATGTTCAGCAATAAGCAATCAGGGGAAAGAATACACTGTCTACGCATAGTGTGTATGATGAAATTTTGAAGTTTTGTTGGGGTGTCAGACTCTCCTCTCACCTCCAGAATGCCCTTTTTCTTGCTGTCACTCCTTTTGTTCTCGCTCTTCTCCTCTCCCTCTGTGCGTCCCGTCAGGATGAAATAACAGTCTTTGCACACTTTGTTCATCTTGTTGCCGTCATACTCCAGGGCAACCTTGTTGTCTGAGCACTTGGCACAAACCACCTGCGACAAAAACAGTCTGTTCATACAGATCAACTATAGATCAGATATAGATCTGAAAGGGATTTAACCAGAGAGGGTCAAAGCAGAGCGAGAGGCACAAATATTTGCCAAGTTCCATGTTCTATTTTCACAAGGGGGAGGGGAAAAAATATCCTTTTATGCAGACCAGTCGAGCCCTTCATATGCTGATACAGAAGATCATTGAAAAGTTTATACTGTGACTTACGCAGACCAGAACTATTCCCGTTTGCTCCCATTGTAATGTATTATGTTGCTCTATCTTGGTCAGTATTCAGTGATCTTTGATACAGCCTAATGTGATGTCAGATTTGAGGCCCTAATAGTACTGTGCAGAGTACTGTGAGCTACCATGCCACAGAAATCACACAGCACAAACAGAAAGTAATACCCATATTTAGTAATTCATTGCAATAAAGGAGAAGTCAGTGTGCATATGGCAGAGACGTACGTAGCCACAGGCTCTGCAGTGGTGTCTTCGGCGCGTAAGGACGTTGAAGGGCTCCCTGCATTTCATGCACATGGTCACCTCATTGTCACGGATCCAGCGTGGAGCACGTCTCCCTAGCTCTTCGGTCTGCATCACATAGAAAGACAGACAAACCACACACACACATTAAAAATATCTAATATTTATATTTACATAATAAAGTCACATGAGGTGATGGTAGCTATCAACAGTCAAATGAGGTGAAAGATATGCAAAGATGGTATACATACCGAGACCTCATCTGCTTCTCTCTGTGCACACTTGAAGGTTTCATTTTTCTGCTGAAATATCTCTATGGTTTCATTGAGGACCTAAAAGCAATCACAGACTCAATTGGATGTTTGTTAAAGAGCAAATGCCAGAGCATACTAAATGATGCCAAGACATAGATAAGGAGGTTGAAAATATAATTATAATAAGGAGATTCAAATTGTGCATGTTTCCAAGACCAGAGAGGAACAAAACTATAGCACACCTTCACCCAGTCTTCTTTGTCTTGCTCCGACCTGAAATGATTTGGGGAGAAAAAAAATATCATCATGCAGAGCCACATTTAGCAAGTCATTAAAGCCAGTGGGAAAATCAGTACAAAAAAAATCAGCAGGACTGGAACTTTACCGGGCCTGTAGTTCTAGAGTCCTCTCCTTGCCGGATACCTGGAAAGTGTGAGGGTGGCCCTCGTTTAACGTCTCTACAACCTTCATGGCATCCACTCCAATTCGGGTGCGGACTGTGTATTTCTGCCCAACCAAGCTGAACTTGGGGGCACAGTACAGCAGCATGTTGTTGAACTGGAGAGAGGGGCCAACAGGGGTAAAGTGAAAAAATGAACCTTCACTAAATCCCAGACTTCCTCCGTCAGACTTGGAAGACAAGGCCAATAGAGGATGATGTTTGTGATGGCCATTAAATGTACAACACTGCACATGAAAACTTTTTAAACGAGGACAACCTTTAGGGGGTCTCATTTTATGATTCCAAAAATAGAAAGGAACACAGAACAGAGAAAAAGGAATTGCAACTTCTAAATAGCTGTTAATAGGGATATTCTTGACAAAAATGTGACATTAATTGCAACATCCCATGCCATCCAATACAGATGTTTTAAAAGACAGGAAGCGCTACACTAGGTGAATATTATTCTTTCAAAAAAGGATAATGAAATAATGATTATTAATTTTCAATCAACAAACATTTCAGTGGAGCATGCACAAGCTCAAGAAAGACAGAGACAATGTGAAGTTACCAGCATGATGAAAATGAAACCATCATTGACACTGGAAACCAAGGTTTTTAATATCAGCCTTAGCTTCCGTTTAAGACTGTAGTGTTTGCTTTAGATATTGTACTGAAATTATAACAATGGTCTCCATCGCATGCAATACAAACCACTTTGCTATGCACAACCTTATTTATAAAGATTGCCTCCGTCACAACACCACCTCCATATCACACAAAAGCCACTGAATTGCATGTGAAGGTGCATGTGCATGTAAGCCAAAACAAATGACGTGAAAATCTTCAATCTTAACACATCATGGAGACGGTATAAGTATTTCTTTACGGGGAGAATTCTTTGGCCTCCATGTCATCATGTAGGCCAAGCATCTTTATTTCTTTTTATTTACATAAAGTAATTTAAAAATAAATAAAAAAATATATGCATAAATAAAGGTGCCAGGCAGCGCTCACCAGATAAAGGTACCTCTCCATGGCTGAGGTATTCCTGGCTGCCAACTTGAGGATATGTCCTTCCTTGATGAGCTCATTGGAGGCATGTACTATATCCTCTTCCCCACCCAGCATCTCATAGATCTCCATCAGCTTCTTCAGGTTCTCCTGTGAAGACATGGAGATCATGATTTGGTGGCAGAGATAAACATTTCACATGATAACATAGCATCATTACAGGTGAAGGGAAAAAGGTCTGTTGTGCTGATATTTCTGTATTCATTTCTGTCGAATCAGCTTTGCTGAACCAGCTTTGCTTTGTTTCATAATTCTGTCTGTCTAATCAGCTTTGGTTATGAATATGTGCACAGAGGAAGAAAAGACATTCTCTAAAGCTCTTACCAGCTTGCGAATGGCACTGTTAGAATGAGTAGCGGCCATGGAGATCATATTTAGCGATCCTGTAGGGGCAGTTCAATTGAGAAAATGTTACCAAACAAAACGGATACAGACGGCTGAGAACTGAGACCGAGAGCATTGACAGAGAGAGAGAGAGTTTCACATACTTTCTGCATCTCTTCGATCAGAATCATCTTCTGGAAGTTTCTTCAGGTAGTCCTTCAACAACATCTCATACCGGGGAACCCTCTGAACCGGCTCCAGCATGTGGTGTTGCAGAGTGAGGCTCCCACACTCCTGGAGACTCTACACAGTGCACAACAGACACATATCAATACCATACACACACACACACACACACACCTCCATGTGGATCAATGGTTTGGATAATGGGGGCCTCTGCCATACCTGCACTTCCAGGAGAACAGCCCTGAAGGCTGCTGAGCGCTCGGTCCACTGTTTGAGGAGCTCCATGGCGCTATCAAAGTTCTTCACATACTCTGCGTACATCCTCAGGAAAGGAGCATGTTGCTGAAGGATGTCACCAATTCGTGGGGTTGAAGCCCTGAGGGTAAATTACACACACACACACACACACATAAGTATTTCCAACAGTAATAGTTCTAATTTTTTAGTTTCCAAACATCCTCAGCTTATAATCCTAGGACTCAGGCAGAAGAATCCCATAGCAAGTCTCACAGTGTAGAGACAAACAGAGTATGAAGAGCACAAAGCTAGCAGAGCTCACCATTGATCCATGCGCTTCTCCAGGTCTGGCAAGAGAAACTGGCTGTGAAAGGCATAGATTGAGCCCACATTGGAGAAGATGCTATTCACCACCTCCACTGGGAACGAGCCCTTTGTGGCTTCCTCCGTCAGCCTGGCACAGAAGACCTGCACATACATGAGCCACAGAGCAAGAATGAGGTAAACAAAGGAAATAATCACATAATACAATAATCACACAATCAAGACCAACTAAGACTGCAACTGTTCAGCATGCAATATTTTTTTCACACATTCACTATGCCTGTGTACAACATTCCTCTTTGTAATACTGTTTTTGCCCTTCCAAAATACCCAACATTGATTCAAGAAACAACAATGAGAAAAACAAAATGAGCAGAAATACTGTAAATGTTATTTCTTTCTGGTTTCTTCATTTTTAAAATTAACACACACGCACACACCAAAAGGGGCCAGACCAACCTTGTCCAGCAGGTGGAGTCGTGTAACATAGGCTTTCTCTGTGTGCAGGAGCTCATTGGCTATCTTATGTAGCTTCTGCTCTTTGGTTTCCTATGTGGGTGGTGTGGAAATGGTAGGGCCAGACAAATATATCAAAGTGAGCGAGAGATAGAGAGAGAAGGAGCAAAAGAGAGTGACAGAGGAAGGGAGGGAGGGAGGAAGGGGAGTAAGAGAGAGAGAGAAGTAAAAAACTGCAAAAAAAAACTGGTGAAGAAAATACCGCAAAAATAAATAAAAGTACCATAAAACACAAAAGTCCTAATTTTGAGCTGACTCCTAAGTAAAAATATAGACTGCATAGTAACATAAAGTACAAAGGGAGGTGTCAACTATTTTTAACTGTCAGTTCCTGTGAAATGTTTAAATGCTAATGTGTGGTTTTCAACAGACTTATTAGGGGCTGCTCCACAACATTACCAAAAATACATAAATGGATAAAAAAATGAAATAAAAATCTATATAACAGAACTTTACAACTACATTCAAACAGCATTGAAACAATGTATTGCATTTGACTATGCATTTAGATGATTCTCAACCAGCACGGTTGTGCTATGCGACTCTTCCTCTACTCACTTTCATCTCGGTGGCTGCCTCCTCTCTGCTGGCCTGCTGCTGACTAGCAGCCTGCTCCTCCTTTGAGCCGCTGGTGGCTTCGACTGCTGTTGGTGGAGCTGGACCCATCTCTCCACTGGGCTTTGACTCCATCTGGCCCCCAGGAGATTCCCTGTCCCCATTCACCAAGGCTGGGGTACCTTGGCCCTTGGCCACTGGTGTCACCTCCTCAGTCTCCTTCACCACCTCCGATTGCATTAGTGCTTTGTCGTCGTGGTCGTCGCTGTTGTCGTTGTCGTCGCGGCCGGCTGTTGGACGGCGCGCATCCTGAGACTGGACAGTTCCTGGTTGCAGCTGTCTCCTGTACCCTTGTGGGCTCTCCTCCAAGTCGGGGTCACCTCTGGCGTCTGTGCAGGGCTTCAGTGGTGAGCCATCGGCATTAGCGTTGTTCAGACTGAAGTGGTGGCCAGAGAGAAAGAGAGAGAGAGAGAGAGAGAGAGAGATGAGAGAAAAGAGAGAGAGAGGCAGGAAAACAAAAGACAGGCCGTCAGCAGTCAGCCCAGAATGAGACACAGCCAGGGCCAGAGAGAGAGAGAGAGAAAAAAAATGGCAGAAAACACAAACCACTGGAGGAAGTGAAACTGTGCTGAGCTGAGTGCAGAGAAGGGGTGGAGTATATTGAATGTGCAAGACAGAGAGAGAGAGAGAGAAAGAGGTGTGTGTGTGTGTGTGTGTGTGTGTGTGTGTGTGTGGACCAGTGTCTGTCTGTAGACCAGTGCTACAGCAGTTCCCCAAGGACAGTCTTTGCCCTACTTCTGAATGGGCACACACCAGACGGACACATTAGTAAATGAGCACACACACAAGCATGCACACACACACACACACACACACACACACACACACACACACACACACACACACGCTTTTACACCTGGTTTCCTCAAAGTGGCTGATGAGGTCTGACACATTGGTGAGTTTGGAGGGGCTGGCCTCGTTATTCTCTTCCTCGGCATCCATTTTGGTGCCAGGGCTCCTGTTATCACTCTGCCAGGATTCTGTTTGGTCTTCCACAGGACTCTGTAGCCTCACTGGCTTTGATGGCACTGTGAATAAGGAGCCATATAAACGTCACTGTTCCAGCTCAACATGGCCCTCTAAAATATCTCCACAAAGCAACAACAACTACAGCACACTATTGAAATCCAAAATAAAACTATTCTACTATTAACAATAATGCCCTGTAGTGGTTAGTACTATAGGAGTAACAAAATACGACCAGAGGGGGGCGCAGCGTAGTCTTGTGAATGTGTCAAAACATTTTTGACAAACAAGAGGGTTATGCAATGAATACAGCCAGCCTGTCATGCATTTCCTCAGTCAGAGTGACTGACTACGATAACTAGTTTATCAAGTGATTCAGTAAGATACTTCTATCTGTAAACTTGCACTGTTGCAGAGCAGTCCAATCCAGTGTGCTGAAAAACTAATGTACATTTGCATTTCATGGGAAAAGAATGTTTCCATTTTATTCATTTATGCTATTCTAGTACCCCTTAGTGGTCACCAATAAAATTACAATGGTCAAAAATTATATTTTTACAATCTGAATGGAAGTAGCCTACAGCATATATACAGCAACAGAAAACCAAGAATGATTTCATGTGCAGTAAAACATACAACCTTGTCTTGTAGGCTTGATTAAGATTTTTTAACAAACCCTGACCAACATGAGAAGAAGGTCATTATACTATTGAAATAAATAGAAACACAAAACTTAAAAAAAAATAGATGAGTTGAATAAAAAAAAAAAAGCAGGTTCATCTGACACTTGGGCGGCTCTAAAAATGTTTATGCTTCTATTTTTTCCTAAATGTTTACTTTACATTGCAAATCTTAGCCAAGTGCTTTTTTGTTTGTAATACAGTGTTTGTTTTGTATGTTGCTTTGGATAACTCAAAATAAACTGTGTGCGCACTTAAATCCTCAAAGCAAGTTTATTTGCCAAGCTTTCGGGCACACAACCATCTTCAGGGCATACCTGTATGTTGCTTTGGGTAAAAGTGCCCATAAACATTTAAAAAGTCACATATGGAAAACATGGGAAGCCAGGCAAATCAACTCTAGTACAAAAAGAAAACTATACTGATGTCTACTGTAGGTATATTGCATATTGCAGGCTTATTGGCAACACAATAAGGCATGAATTACAACTGAATTATATCTGTTCACCAAAATCATAACAGCAGCCATACCTGAGCCTCTGGACACATTGACACACAACAGGTTACCCTGCAGTTCTTACTTACAAGTGCTGAGAAGCTCTTCAGGCCTTATAGTCCTTACCTTGTGCTGTGATCTGCGGGTGTCCACCTGGGAGTGTTCCTGATCCATTTAGAAGGCCCTGGTGGCTATCGGTGGCACAGCTGCAGGAGACGGACGCTCCACTGCTAGAGCCTAGAGGAGAGGGTGATCACACACACACACACACACACACCAAAACTTAGACTAATCGCTCTGACTGTGTCTAAATGTGTAAAGTGTGTGCCTGTGTGTGTGTGTGAGGGACAGAAGGGGAAAGTGGTGGCTGTGCAGGTGAGACAGAGAGAAACACAGAGGGAGAGGGGGAGAGAGAAAGAGAAAGAGAGAAAGACAGAGAGAGAGAGAGAATGTGACTTGCCTGAGGCTCACAATGTTTCCCATCTTGACTAATTCTAAAAACAAACACCACTAGTCTTCTGCACTTTATTACACTATTGCACTTTCAAGTTAAAGTAGTGCAGTTTCCATGTTAGCAATATGCACTCTTTGTTAGTTTCTTTCATTCTGTTGTAGCTTGATTGTTATCCTCTTTTGTAAGTCGCTTTGGATAAAAGCGTCTGCTAAATGCTTAAATGTAAATGTAAATGTACAGGTATGAAATGCAAATGATTTACCCCTTTAACCTGCACAGGGAAGCACAACCATCTAGCCGGCAACAATGCAAAGTATGAATGCAATGACCTTTTGGGTGACAGGAACCGAATCCAAGAATCACACTGTTCCAGCCAAGTGTCTTTTCGCTTCAGCTCACGCACCTTTGTTCTGTAATTCTGATGGCCAGAACACATACACTACAAGGTGTGAAACTAGATGCAGGACATGCAAAAGCCTTGGCCCAGCACAAGCACAAGCCAATCCTTCAGTTATGCAGAGTACCGTGCGACAGCTTTAAACAGTGCTTCGAAGTGTGCTAACTAAGGGCATCTGAGCACATTTTTTCCTCTAACAGAATGTGAAATGGTCTATTTCTAGGCACGCTGCATTCCTTTGTGGAGCCACCGAGCCGTGCTCTCCACTTGCCATCCCCTTGATACAATGTCTTCTCTTAAACCTCAGCCTGGAGCCTCACTTAAGGTTCACAGGCCCAGAGCAGTGATAGCCATCTAGTTCAGTGCATCTTGCTACTCATTTATTGACCAAGCACTTCCTTAATCTCACTTCTGCAACAGTTACCATCCATAAAAAATGAGAAGTCCACCAAGAGTAAAGGCATACTGTAAAACACAGTGTAAGTGGCCAGAATAATTAATAAAAAATACTTTAAAAAATAAAATACAATTCTTGAATCTTAGTGGCATCTTTAATACTGGCATCAATAATAACAAATAAATCTAGTACAAACAGACATACAAAATATTACACTATTACAATACCCTAAATTATGTTAGACAAGTACCAGTTTTATTATTTAAAGTTTAAAATCTTCAAATGTTCAGTAGCATTGTCCTCAACTAAAAACATTTTAAAGGAAAAGTCTAGGACACATATAGAGCCTGTATAGGACCATTAAAACCATACATGGCAATACGTGCAAAATAGGACATGCTAACCTTAAGACATATCAAAACCATTCAACACAAATGTATACGTCACATATATTAAGGAATAAAATAAAAGCACTATGAGAATGTACAAATGAAATTGTTGGTACTACCTGGATCATGTAGCCTTATCACCCAACATCCTCACACACACAGCTTTTGAGCCGTGTATCAGTAACTGAAAAGCTCACACAATACAAAACATGTAGATACAAACCAACAACAAAAGAAATAGCACTAACCAGTTTCTCTGATTGAATTCACTCTAAGTCACAAAGAAAAAGCTTCTGAAGATGTGTATATATATAGGACACATATAGAGCCTGCAAGATGTCTATTTAGTTTTCCTTTGTGCTTGAGTTCAAACCACCTAGCCTACTCTAATCTGAAGTACTTAACCTCTCTTCTGCACTGATAATAACAGTGTAGTTCCCTTTTTACATCTCCCCCTCCCCCCACCCACCTCTCTCTCTGTATGTGTGTGTGAGGGAGAGTTTGTATGTTTATTCATTTCCTCAGTGAACTACCAGTGTTTCAATACAGCCATACATTAAATAAAGGTAAGACCTAAAGTCAGCCACATAACTCATGTTATACCAACTGTTGTCACTCAACTCAACTCACAGTTGATGTAACATCAATTTTCTACTTTACATAACTGATGCGCAACAACTGCCTGTGACATTCTGCTTGGCATATCAGCTTTGAAAATCTAAATAAAGTGCAAAACTTGTCAATAGCTTTCGAGTTAAAGTTTTGTTCAACTGCTTTTACAGCAGTATTATCTTAACAGGATGTTGCTTCGAATGTTACTGACACAGAGGAAGCTTTCCGCCCCTTTATATAGCCATAGTGTGAAATATACAATGCACAAAAGCCACATCATTGAGTGTGGGGGGCTGAATAGATGTTGATTCAGACAAGATCAATCAATTAGTCTGCCTGAGAGTAAGAGGCTAACTGATTTGCAATCACCCATGCAATTGTGGGTGAAGTGATGGGCAGGGCAAAGCAATCATCAGTCATCAAGATCAAGAAGAACCCAAATTAAAACTTTAAGGATGCAAGAATAGAGTAGTTTACACACCACGTGTAAAGTAACTGTGGTTAAAAAATTATGCAATAAACTTTTGCAAGATGGAGGAAAATTATGAAAAGAAAATGATGCAGTTTAAAGCTACAGTAAGATTTAAAGAACAGAAAAGAGTTTGGGTGTAAAACTGGTGGACTAGACACAAAACCTTCCAAACTCTTCCCAGAGCCTGGCATTGCTAGAACATGTATATAGGTGTGTGATGGCAGTCAGCCATATCATGCTGCAGCCTAAAGTTTTTCTTTTATTTTGTGGTGGTGTCCTACACTCACCCAGAACTACACAGTTCATATCCTAGATGGCTGGTGGGAGTAAAACCAGTGTTTATCCAACGTGACTATATGACTATATCCAAATGAATTTGAAGATGATACAAAAACAACTGTGTCCATTCTCTAATGGCCAAGTGATCTCATGTTCACTTAAGTCCACAAATAACTTCCAACAGTTAGACAGCACATGTGGATAGTTTTGAGGGTGATAATTAACTGTATGTGTAACCGGGTGCAATTATACATACAGACAAAGGTGTTTATTTAAACCTGTTACATATGCAAAGGTGCTAGGTGATTTGGCACTGTTGCAGTGTAATTAGTGACCTTGCTGGGTTTTGCTCCACCATAAACCACACATGTGGAGTGTGCTTTTGAAACCAAAATGTTCCAATCTGACATAGCCTATGACACCACTCAACACAGATACTGACTCCATGCACATAATAGCCTACTAAGTAGTGCCTGAATAGTCGAGAATTAGAGCATTTACCATCACAGATATCAAATGACTCTGAAAAAAGCTTAGCCATTAACCAGTAAAAACCAGGGCCTGTGTGTGAAATCTGGTAGGCTACATAGCCTAAGGCCTGTGTTCCACTGGGTGGCTCTGAGTGGCTTGGATTTACGTCTAAAACGCAAAACAAAGTGAACTCGATGAAATGTCACTCGAGTGAATGTCTTCCATTTACATGGAATAGCTGCCTGTGAAGTTGTTTTATTGTCATACAGCTTATGTATTCATTTCTAAAATCCAATTGAGGTTTTTTCGTCTGTTTATATGTTTTTATTTAAACGTGACTAACTTGTGGAATCAGTGCGTCCTCCAAAAGCGGTATCAATCATTCTCACCATGTGATGAGCTTGACAGATTATCCTTCAGTCTGTAGGCTACAGACAGTGGATTCAGTCCTAATCAGAAGCAGTGACAAAGGGTAAAGCAGTACCATCGGGGTGCTCCTAATGCCACACAATAAGAGAATGCTAAGGCTATTAAATTCAGTACCGTGACACTTAACACAAGGCAGCTTTTGTGTTCCCTACAGTACAGGCTTAATTAAATGTCATTCAGATATTAAAATACTAATTACTAAATACTATTAAAAGACTAAAATATGTGTGTCTAACGTTACATCTCAGCCGTAAGTTGTTTTTTGTCAAGTTTAAAGTTTGCTGTAACTTTCCAACACCGAATGCATCCATTTATGCAGGACTGGCGTGTAACGTTATTCTCATCACAAGTTGCTCACCTGTACAAAACACTGGGTGCACTTTAGCTTCGCCCTTCGGTCGTCGTCGCCTCCTGAGCGCAAGCCGTCTGAACTCATCCCCATCCTGAAAGCTTTTCAGAGAGTGCTTCTTCATCTTATCAAACATTGCGAAGTGATTCATTTGCCACTTGGTTCAAGCAAAATGCCAAACAGTCTACCTAATGAGTAAACCGTAGACTACAAATATTTTTTCCGCTTTACGTTGACCAATACAGCAAAACAATGGACTTACTCGGACATTAAATCCCCATCTTAAACGTCAACATTTAAGTGTCACCTCGAAAGCCAGCCGATCCTGTTAAATTTATTCGGAAATGTCAAATACCGCCCATTCCCATTTTTTAAGACATCCCACGCGCTGGGATTGGGTTATGTCCATGGCAGTTCACACAATAGACAAGAGACATTCAACTTGACTATTATGTGCCTAACATTTACAAGAGTACCGTCAAATACCGTCTGCCCGAGTCGTGGGTGAGCATTACTCGAGCATGAACATTAGTCTCAGGCCTACTTTATAACTCACTATACTTACAAAGACCTAGAGTTGACAGGAGATACCTTTTGTTAGCATCCTACCGTTTAGCTCTCACCTCCCTTACTGTAGGGATCTAAACATAAAACAAATGTCTAGACATAAAGCAAGTAGGCCTATCAAAACATAAGTATGGTGGCTTAAAACTGATATTTCAAGTAGGCACAGACTTACTTTGAGGGTTACCTTTCTTTATTTTCATTTTCAAACAAGGCATTACATACTTTAATGTGAGATACAAAACTGTGGATGTAACAGTGTCACTGTATTGCTACCCAGTGCTTTTTTTTAATCTTTATTTACTTTTTTTATACTTCTTTCCTGTATGGCTTTTCTTGAATAGCATCCTTTATCCTTCATGAAGTTAATCTCTCGGTCCATGCCATGGCTGGCTGATATTGTGCAAATAATCTTTGTGTTTCTCACAGATTTCAGTCTGGTACACCTTTCTATTACACTACATGATGTTTACATACAATGTTTGGTGATTATCAGTATAAACTCATACATAGCAACATTTACAAAAAGAGTGAAACATAGAAATGAACACTGAATGTAACATTTAGGAGACCGGCACCTTATAAAGGACTGGTGAAGCAGAAGAGTGTGGCTGTTAAGTTAAGTGTTGTTAAGATGAGCTTTAAACCAATCAAGAGGAAGCATGGAGGCCTAAGGCTAGAAAATGCTTCATGTGGACACTTTCACCAAATACACAATTAAAAATGATTTTAAAGGCGTCTTTGGCAGTTTGTTATGTGACCATCATCTGTTGCAGGCAAGGAGGAGCAGGAGCAAGCAAACTTATTGTCTGTTGTCAGTAGTAGCCATGCTTTGGTTTGTCATACACAATGCCTTCACTTTCCACCTCATACCTCAAATACCATAAGGCGTTATTTAGGCTATATTCATTCATTTAAGTATCCTTTTTTGAACAATAGAATTGCTTTGGGAAGTTTTGCAGTAAGTACCCATTTTTTTTTTTTTTTGCGGGTTGGAAAAAAATCTGTGTCCACACACGAGCCGGAGTGAAAAATATCTGCATCCTCACGACAACGGAACACTGAGTGAAAACGATGCAATACATATTCCACACCTATATGTGGTGAGAGTCTTTCAAAACAATTATGCAAATCGGGGGAGATGTCCATCTTGCAGCCTTGAATTGTGATTTAAGAGTAACAGTCAATATCACATCAGGGAACTGGAATGCATTATACAGTTGTTTTCTTGTGTTATTGTTGTGCTTGTTCTGTGGGCTTTCCCATGCTGGATTGTAATTAAAACACAAAAGTATTATGCTCATAACTAACAGGCGATGGCAAGGCTCAATCTGAAGTTAAGTATATAGTAAATCGAAAAAGCAACTCAAAAGTTTGTGCAAAAGCTTTTTAAATTGTCTTGAAGTGGATGTGTGCACATAGAGAAACAACAGGTGTGTGTAAGTGTGTGTGCGCGCATGTGTGTGTGTGCATGTGTGTGTGTGTTTACCCAGCTATAAAGAGAACACTTAAAGAGGTAGTTCACTGCATTTAAGTAAATTGTAATACTTCACTGAAATGTGATATTTTCTTACTGCTGACAATGAAGCTTAACAAGGAATGAAACATTGCAACTGAAATCTGCTTGTAAGTTGTACAAACAATAAGGTTGTCATATAAAATCAGAAATAGAAATGTCCCAAAGTGAAACGTCCCAAATGTCACAGAAGCGAAATATGCCGGTTAATCACAACAGTGAATCTTGATCCCCATTGCCCCATTTACTAATCTAAATCCAAATTCAGCCTTTTGGATTGCTTTCATTATTGGTATAACATCACATGCTTAATTGGTGCATTGCCATAGTTGTATAATCCATTCAGTCTACAAACCAATAGTGATTGTACAGTTCTACATTCAGCTGACAAATCTGTGGTCCAGTCAGTTCCTCTTTCTCTCTCTTTCTCTCTCCAAAAAGAGTGTCCAATCGTGTAAACAAGTAATGTTCAGTCATGAATAAATAAGAGTACACAATGGGCATACATGAATATATGAGTAGGTTAGTGATGATTGCCTCTTTTGTCATAGCAATGGAAAGTCCTTTGGCCTGATGCTCCAGGGTCAAAGGTCAAGCATTACTCTCAAACCTAGCCAACTGTGCCTGCTTGTTAGGAGCCGTCATTCCACCTTCAGCAGAGATGATATATTCATCCAACCGCATACAGCAACCAACTGGCTGTTGCTTGCTAATAGACCCATGGGGGTTAGGAACCAGCCTGGCTGGATGAAGGATGTAGGCACTGCTGTGTGTGTGTGTGTGTGTGTCTTTTTTTTCTACAGGCAGTCTATTGAGAGGGCTTAAGGTGGGGCTGGTGGGGCCGGGGCAGGGGCAGGACGAAGGCCCAGGGGCCGTGGCAGCTGGCGGAGCTGGGGCAATTGAGGCAACTGGGGGATGCAGTAGTGGGGGCTGCAAGGAGGGCTGCCGCTGCTGTTGCTGTTGGACCAGTGGCCCGGGGAATCCTGGAGGGCAACGGCAACATTGCGTCTGTGGAGGGGGGCCATGGTGAAGCCACGTGGGGATGAGAGCCACACACGAGTGGAGGGAAGAAGGAAACAAAACAGACGGCCAACACAATGCTATTTTCATAAACACAATACACAGTCAGCTTACCTGTGTGCTACCAACACTTCCTTCCACTATGCAAGGCACTCATCAACAGTACAACTTACAGTCTACTGTTGATACAGTCTACAGCCAGGGATTTTGTGTTTTCTTGCAAATCATTAAATCACAATCCAGTGTACATCCATGGTCTCTTATGGCCACTACACCACACTTAGCTCTTAACTGACACAGCTAATGTCAGACACTTTAAGCTTCCTGTTTTAAGATTAGCAGCTAATGTCTGTTATATGCGTATTTAAAAAGGACACGCATCACACCCTAGAACTCGTTGACACTTGTGTAGTTACCTGCGGAGCAGCGCAGCCCGGCTACGTCTCAGTTGTGAGGGGTATGACGGCACTGTGGTGGCAGAAGGCTGCTGACGATCTAGGAGAGACTGAGAGATTAGACAGGTATACTGCGGCAGAGGAAGAGAAGAACACATGAAGCAACACCGAGCCGGGGGAGGGGCTATATGGAGGGCAAGAGGAATGACTATTTACCTACTCACCGGGATATTATCCACGAGAAGTTGTTCAACACAACACTGTATGCTTAGCATTGCTTGTTTTAAATACCTATCACTGTCTGGACTGCACAGAGGATGGTGGGTTGCATAACTGGCCAGGGTCCTGACATCTTGGATAAGAGACCCCTGCAGACCACCTGCTACAGGCCTGCTAGTGATTGGTGAAGAGGTCAAGGGTGCAGGAGCTGGGTGCTTCTTGGACAGTATATGCACTCTCTGTCCTATATGTGTTATCTCTGAGACCCTACTCTGCACCTTCACTTCTGCTTATTTCCCCTGCCTCCAACATGTCATTTAGTCATTCTGCTAGAGACCCCTTTCTGTTGAAATTTCCTTCCCTGTTGAAAAGCCGCTTCCTGTTGATTTAATCCTTGCCGGACACAAGACATATTCAGAAACATATTCTTCCCAAACCTCTGTCAGTGAGTTTCCATACAGACACCATGGCAAAAGGCCAAAACCTCATAAAATGGACAGGCTGGATGTTACTGGTAGCTCAAGGAGGGGGCAACAATGTAATGT
Source organism: Tenualosa thibaudeaui (assembly GCA_027481765.1). NCBI lineage: Eukaryota > Metazoa > Chordata > Actinopteri > Clupeiformes > Clupeidae > Tenualosa > Tenualosa thibaudeaui. The sequence continues at coordinate 1,338,759 of JAIFZK010000022.1, forward strand.
TGAGTACAATTTCTAAGAGGGAGGTCTTGTAAAACAGAAATGAAATTCATTCTGTGCTGTATATCTTAAGGAGTCTAAAAAACTCTCTTATGCATTTGATCTGAGACAAAAGCACCAAAGAAAGACAAAGGCATAGTTCTGTTTTTACCTAGTATTTACAGAATACACGTAGATTGACACAACACTATACACAACTTTATATATCTTTTCTATACCCTATATAAACATGCATATGCATATGGTTTAACAGGCTGACACATTCAGGGAATAGAAGGAGATAACAGTCTGTCCAAGATGACTGTGAGTCTTTAGCACTAAAAAGTGGTCTGATGTATAATTCATATATTAAAAAAACACACACAGCAGCACATTCATATAGATGACGCCCTGTTGAATGGTAAGATCAAAACAGAGTGAAAAGCTTATTGGTTTTAACCCAGCATGACAAATCATGAAATTAAAGACACAAAGTCTACTCATTAAATAGAGCTGACACATTTCAGTAACTCACAGAGACCCTGAGAGCATTTGACAGGTTGGAGAGGCTATGGCACGTTTTTGAATGGTAATAAGATGGAGATGGGCTGTAGTGTTGGGGGGAGCCAGGGGGACACTGGGTGACGGTTTGCTGTGTGTGCTGTATGTATGTGTGTTTATGTGCGTGTGTGTGTATGTATGTGTGAGTGTGAGACATAGACGGGGAGAGAGAGAAAGAGAGAAAATGTATATGGATGTGTCTGAGTCTGAGTTTGTGTGTTTGTTTGTGCGTGTGTGTGTGTGTGTGTGTGTGTAATAATAAGGCCTTAGGTCAAAAGGGGTTGACAGAGAGGAGGTTTCACTGGTTTCCTTCTAGAACACTTCCTGCCAAAATTACAAGCTCTGCCCAATCTTGAGCCCAACGTATCACAGTGGACCACAAATAAGCAATAACCAATTCCAACAGCCACCCAACATAAGGGCTCACTACAAGCCTGCCTAAGTTTGTAAAGACTGCAGGTATTCCATTCATCCTTAATACTGCAATTAATAAAAACACTAGAATTTTCCTCCATGAGTTCAGTAAAAAAAAATACTGGTCGTTTTGTTTGGAAGGGGGAGAATTCAGAAAGCTAAATAAACACATCTAAAAATACAAGGTGAACATGCTAAGGCCAGTGTTGTTTTTGTTGGAGTGAAAAATGAAGGTGAATGGTGTGATGTGTATTAGCAGAGTTGAATACACATCCTGTAAGGCCAGTGTTTTCAGTAAGGCCATGTGTTGTACTAAAACAGTACTGCATGTACTAAGGCTTGTGGAAGTGCCAGAGTAAGGGGCTTTGGCAAGGTTTGAGCAACAACATCTTGAATGAAGTCTTGTTTCTGTTATTGTTAAACCATCACCCAGTGCCATTGGCTCAACCAAAGAGTCAAGAGGTTTTTGAGATAGCAGCCCTGAATGTCGGAAATGGAGACGGATGGAGGAGAAGCCCATGAGGGAATTGACTGTCAAATGCTCAGAGGCTCCACGTCAGTTTGAACCGACTTCAAAACGTCATTTAAAATGCACAGCAGTTCTATGTGAGAGTACAATAGTGCTCAGGCATATGTTGGCATTAGTAAGAGTTGGCTGTAACAGTGTCTACAGTACAGTATGTTACGCTGTAGTTGCTTTGTGGAATACAATTCCAAGTGATCGGCACAAACATATTCATGTACTTATTCAAATAGTTTTGCAATACAACAAAAATACTGATAGTTAAGAAAGAAAAAGATATTCAAGTTATTAAAACCATGGATGGTCAACTGGACTCCACCCAAACGTTTGTACAAATCTGCCCCTACGCTTAAAGTGTGCCCTGTCAGCAATTTGTCCTGTCTGGCAAGATATCACTTGGCTGCCCACTTTGGAGGGAAGGCTTTAGCCAACCAAAACAAAAAAGATGCAGGAAAGAAAAGATCAAACAAACCTCTTCTCAAGAACAGAACGAAGACTAATAGGCCAATTCCTCACTGACAGTCATAAACATCTCCCTCTATTATGTGTCAGACACATTCTATGTGTGCTAGTGACTCTAGTCACTAGTGCCACTAGTCTTCACTGCATATAACCCCTATTGTGGTGTCTGCCTGGCCATCTGTACATTGCTACTCTGTACTACGCTATCTACATCATTCCTAACACACACACACCTCTCAAACATGTGTGAGATTCCCTGAGTTGTGATGTATGATGGCACTAAGGAACTCCATCAAACAGTTACATTCATTCACAAACTACAGCCCCATCACAACCCATCAGTAGCAGCTGAGGGTGGCCTCTGAGAGAGGGATTGAGAGTTGTCTGTCCATGCCAACAACCAGCTACAGTCGCAAGTGGTGCTGATAACATTCTAATCAGTATTCTTATCCTGTCATCTAAATCAATATCTAGGATGATGGCTTTGAGAATGGTGCAGATGGCCCAAATCACTACCTTGTATGACTCTTAAGACTCTAGTACACTCTGTACTATACTGGTGTCCAACAGTCTCTGTGAATCAATGACAAGTGAAATCTATTTTCCCAAATCCTACTGAAATTAAATAACCAAATGACAAACCAGAATTGGCATCTCAGAAGGCTAAACTGCAAATATTAGCATTGAACGGTTGTAAGGTGTTTAGGATGGAATATTTAAAAAATCTGACAATGTCTCCAGCATTTTCTTCTATATTTTCAGATGGAACGGATTTCGGTGTGACCCATACTTGTTATAAAACCTCATCAGTAGAAAAGGTAAGTAGTTAGAACAGATCAAAGAGCACAGTGCTGGATCCCTCAGTGCATATTTCGGTGTGGAGTAGTAGTAGTACACTGAACTTAAGTGTGAACACTTCTATAGAGGAGTTAGTACGGTTCACTTTGATTTCAAGTCTTAAGCATATAGACACAGCCTCAGCCACTGGGCCGACGTCCCTGCTGCAAGTTCTCTGCTTTTCTCTGTCAGTGGAGGATTGCTTTTGTAAAGTCCACATGCACAGAATGTTCATTATTTTCAAGTAGGGTACAGAGAGATGGGACAGAGAATTCAGCAGCAATACACAGTGTCCTCAAGAAGACCGATCAACAGTCTGTTGTGGGGGAAAGGCAGGGCCACCAGTGCACCTTACAAAATACAAAATTCCCTGAGCAAAAAAAAAAAAAGAAAGAAAGAAACCAAATAAAAAGGAAATAGTCACTATTACATTCGAACAAACAACGAGGCTTTGTCACACACAAAAACAAACAGCACACACCAGGAAACCAGTCAGTCCTCCTCTCTATATCAACCCGACCTCAGTCTCAGTAGCGGTGGTGGTGATGGGTAGTGTAGTTTCGGGAGTAGAGCTGGCTGTAGTTGCTGGAGGGGGTGTAGCGCGTGGTGGAGGCAGCGGAGGAGGAGGAGCGGGAGAGGCTATGCAATGGGTGGGGGCGAGCACGCGGGGAGCCCCACGACGAACGCTGGGTGTCCAGCATGGATGAACGATAGGGAGATGATGGCAACGAGCCAGGGCCAAAGTGCGACGATGGGGAGGAAGTTGACACATGCGACTCGGATGTGGTGTAACGGCGGGAGAGGGCAGACGCCCGGGCCAGGTGGGGGTACTGGGAGCTCAGTGAGCGAGGATCCACCACATACGTCCGCATGCCCACGGACCACTGCGAGTGGGTGAGCCTCAGTGGGGTGGATGGCGGTGTCCACGTGGAGGCCGGGGAGGACGGCGCCTCCAGGGAGGGGGGGCTACTTGGCGCGGAGGGTGGAAACGAAACAGACGGAGCGGATGTCGTGGACAATGGAAGTGTGGGGGGCAGGGGGGCTCTGCAGAAGGACGCGGCAAACACGGTGGTGGGGGAGGGGAGACCGGCGGCGATGGCGGCGGCCGCCACAGAAGTGGCCCGCATCGGGGAGCCGGAGGGCGGAGAGCCGGCCGAGCCGGCCGAGGCCGTTGCACTTACTTTGGGCGCGGAGCTCCGGAGACGCGATGCCTTGCCCGAGGAGGAACGCGTGCTGCGGTGCGACTGCTCGTGGTCGAACTCCAGGTCCTCCAGCCGCTGCGTCAGCGCCAGCTTCTGCTGGATGGCCATGCGCAGCAGCGAGTTGAGCGTCTTCTTCTCGTCCTCGGCCGCCGCTAGCTGCCGCTGCATCTCATCCAGCTGGGTCACGTACTCGTCACACCTGGGGAGGGAGGGGGCGGAGGAGAGACATGAGGGAAGAGAGAATAAAATGAGGAAAGAGAGAAAGCAAAAAGAAAAGGATTGAAGGAGAGAAAAGGGGGATGACAGAGATGAGTGTTGAAAGGAAAGTCCATATGAAAAGGAGCAGGTGAGAAAGGAGAGACAGTAAGAAAAAAAAATGACAATGACGACAAAAAATAGAGCAAAGAAAGAGACGGACATGAAGAGGCAAAGAGCCACAAGTGAAAAGTCACGAAAGACAAGAAAGGAGAGAAGTGAGTCATTTTCTCAGAGCCTCTGGCCAATCTGTCAAGAAGTAAGACATCAGCCTTTAGAGGGAGACAGAAAGACCAGTGGTGTCACAGAAATGCCACCATCATACAGATGTTGCCCCCATCTCTCAGTGTTCCCAAAATACTATCACTGACTATTTCTATATCTTTGACCTTACAGTGACACCCGGTAAAGAGACAAAGATCACCCAGTAGGCTACAGTGAGCTGTCAGGGAGTGGTGATTTATGGTTGAAGGGAGGGAGTATGTATGTGTGTGTATGAGTGTGTGTGTGAGAGAGAGAGAGAGAAAGAGAGACAGAGAGTATAGGGGGTTCTCTCTCACCTGGTGGCAAACATGGCCCTGAGAGAGGAGAAGGTGGCGGCGTCTTCTTTCAGAGCCTTCAGCTCGTTCCGCAGTTTCATCATGGTCTCCGTCACCATGGTCTTCTCATTCTCATACTTGCTCTTCAGATTGGCCAGGGCCACCTCAGCAGTCTAAGAGAATCAGCACAATCATTCATCACCATCATCATCTTCTTCCTCCTCCTCCTCCTCAAACGCCTGTAATGACTCAACACAACCTCTACAGCTGACTATGCTGATCTCAGTGCAAATGCAGGTCTGTAGATGTACTTCAGATGGTTAAATATAGAATAATATAGAATAATAAAATAGTCACTGAAACAGAAACAAATAAAATCCAATTTGGGCCATATAATTCCCTCTATTTCTTTTTTGTTCAATTTAAAGGAGAAATCTGATTTGAATCAGTCAGCATCCTTGTTGTTCAAGGTCACTGAATGCTGTCTGTAGGAAAAAGAAGCAGAAAATGTTATGCAACTCTATTCACTTAGTGTTAGTCGCCTGTTCACTATTCTGTCTGAGTTGTATCAGATTTTCTTTCTTTTTTCCTACTGACAGCACTTGGTGACCTGGAAAAATGTGGCTATGGATTGATTCACATCGAATTTATCCTTTAAGACTCATTTTGGTTGTTTTGTTATTCATTCATTATGAAAAGGTTAGAACATAAGTCCCCTTGCCCTGCCCTGATCTGTTTTCCCAAATGAGTATAGAGTATAGACAATAAAAACATCCTGTTTTGTTTTTGCAAAAAATGGTGCATGTCTATCAGAGTGATAGCGATTAGGACTAGAGGAGAGGGTATATTAGATGTGGCAGTGAGGACAAAGGAAATTTCAAGCTCTTTTTAAATGAACTGAGGAATACTGGTCTCAGACCAGGCATATGTGACGTGAGCTCCATAACTAATGGCTGACAGCTTGTGGAGTGGTGGCGTGGCCACTGCTATCAAACAGATCTTTAGAATGATGAATGATCCTTTTCTTCCTGCAAATGGTTCCACTTCCCACACCTTGAACATGACTACATACTCCAAAGTAATGCACAAATTTTGACTAATAAATCTTCTATGGGGTCTAGGACAGTATATTGAACATGCTGACAGAGGGATACTGCAGGCCTGCATCAGCAGTGGCCCGTCACTGGTGTGTAGACTTGGGGTGGGGAAGGAGCGGCCTGAGTGTAGCACACACCATGATGAGAGTGGTAATTGCACTGCGGCCATACAGCCCAGCGCTTTCACATCAGTGTAGAAATCTATAAACCAGCTACCCTTGTAAATCACAGAGAGCCAAGAGAGGGCACAGCCTGGCCTCAGCTTTTAATCAGGAAAAAATACAACTGGAGATAAAGAAAGTTTCACTGAATCTGACTGCATTACTTTGATTAAAGGGGTTCCAAAGCTTTCACTAACCACAGGCAAACAAAGGCAAAATGCATACAACATACAATCAAGATTATTTACACCTTCTATTTGCCCTGATGCATTAATGGCTTTCCTCACTCAAGACTCAAGAGGCTTCGCCACTACAGGCTGATACCACACACTAGTTACTGGTAACTGTATAATGAACCTGCACGCCTTAAGGGCCCCAAACATCAATGCAGACTTCCATTAGATCCTCACTAGCATTCTATTAGTCTACAGTTCCATTCACTGGGATTCAGTAGGACAGAGAAGTGAAGAGCACAGAATTAATTATTGTTTCAGTGTACTAAACCTATTTCTGGAAACTAAGTGTACAAAATGAGTATGACAAAAGTGCAAAGCATTAAACATATATATATGTGTGTGTGTTTGTGTGTGTTTATTGTAGTATAGAGTAGTGTACTCAGGCTGTTCACTAATAGACACTCACCTGCTTGTATAGCATTACACAGTGTACTGTATGTATCAGTATGCTTCAGTATAGTTTAGCGTTACATATTAAACACAGTCTTACACAGAGGAGTGTACTCAGACTATTCCCACGTACAGTGCAGTGGCGCTCACCTGCTTGTTGGCTTTGAGGACCAACCGTAGCGTGGCGATCTGCTCCCGCTTGGTGCTGAGCAGGGACTTGAGTTTGAGGATCTCCTGCATGCACGCCTCCTTGTCCTTGTCCAGAAGCGGGGCCAGCTCCCGAGCCGCGGCCCTCTGGCACGATAGCTGCAGCGAGCGGTCCACCGCCCTCTGGAGGTGCTGGATCTGGTCACGGATGATGGCGTTCAGGTGGCAGATGTTGGTGGGCTCGCGCCGCGGGTCCGGGGCGGTGCTGCAGGTGCCACCGCCGCCACCTCCAACCGGGGTGTCGGGGGCGGGTGAGGAGGATGAGGAGGAGGAAGAGGCACTGGGGGTGGTGCGCGCTGGGCTGGGCTCGTCGCCAGAGTTGGCCGGCGGCTCTTTGGAGGGCGAGTCCGAGGGGCTGCGTGACTCGCTGGAGGAGTTGGAGGCGTTGGTGGCGGCATTGATGGCAGCCAGGCGCCGGGCCAGGCGCGGGGTGAGCAGCGCACGGTGCTCCTCCTGACCCGGCACCTTCAGTGCCCCACCGCCGCGTGACGGTGAACGGCTTTGTCGGTAGTAGTCCAGCATGACCCGGTTGGGCGTCTCGTTGTTGCACAGGCAGACGTGGTGGTAGAGCTGCGCCAGCTCCTCGCTGAAGGTCACCAGCTCGTCCTGTGCCGTGTTCAGCAGCGCCTGGCTCTCGCTGGCCACGCTGGCCGCCGCACGTGCCTCGGCCTCCAGGGTGGCGACCTTCTCGCGCCCCTCGCGGCAGCTGCGCTCCAGCCGCACCACCTGCTCCTCCAGGGCGTGCTGCTGTACCTGGCTCTGGCCACGCGCCTCCGTCTCGCCCTCCACCCGCTGGTTGTAGCGTTCCTTCAGCTCCTTCAGCTCGGCCTTCAGGCCCACCACCTCCGTCACCGCCACCTTGTACTTGCAGCGCATCACCTCCACGCTGGGGACCTCGGTGGACGTCAGCAGGTCCTTCTCATCATCATCATCCTCGTCTTCCTCTTCGTCCTCCTTCTTGTTGCCCGTGCCATGCTGGCGGCGGCGGAGGGAGCCCAGGCGCTCGCGGAGACGACGGGCCCGGTTGTGCTGCTCGAACAGGGCTGTCTGCGTGTGCTGCAGCTGGGCCTCACACTCCTGGAGGCTGGTGGTGAGGACCGACTTCTCCCGCTCCACCTACCACACACACCACAATCACAATTCATAATACTTCCACATTTCATATTAAACCACAATTACAAATTCATAGTTAAACCAAAGTTTTATAGCAACTTGCTATTGTTTTTAAAGAAAAAAATTGGGCGCAATTCAAGCTATATCTCTGTTGTTCGAGCTCACTGAGTGCTGTTGGCAGGAAGAGGAGCAAGAAAATGTGGTACAACATAGAGTGAGCTAACACTAACTGAAAGGGGCCCAGAATACTGAAACTGAGCTTCCTTGTCCCCATTGGCTGACCTCATTGTATCAAATTTTCTCCTTCTTCTTTCTAACGTCAGCAGTCAGAGAGGATCAATTTACACCAAAGTATTCCTTTAAGTATATACTTTAAGAATATATTAGGTCAATTAGGTAAGTACTATATTTTAAATAAGTAGTTTTATCATCTGCAAGACCATTTTGGTGGTGTATGATCATGTGAAGCACAGATTCATACACTCCATATTTCAAACAGCCATCCAGAATATGTGCTATGAAGTTATTTTAGCCCCCCACACCACAAACACAAAATAGCTTGCAGAACAACAGCAAGACATTGCCTACCTAACTCTTCTGCAAATTACTATCAACCAGTAGAGTGACTAACACTGTGAACAATGATTGGGCTCCTTCAGCGTCATCTCTTCTTGTTTTCAGTGATGTGGGTCTGTCCCCACTTTCACACATCACTTCCTAGTTCCTCACATCAGGGTATCACATCACTTATTCTTAGTCTTACATCTGAGCTAAACGCATCACTTCCTCAATGTGAGGGGTTTACACATGCTACTGATATATCCTGAGCTTCTGAACTACCAGTATCTGTATCACACCCTCTGCTGTCAACTCACACCAATTGCTTTATTATAGTCTTTTGATTGCATGGCCTTGGTTAGTGCAAGCTACTATCACTGATTGTAAGATGACTCAATGAAATGTGACCTTGAAAACTACTTTAAATTTAATTACAAAGGATTCAGTCTAAATCATATCTTTATATGTTGGCTAAAGTTCACAATAGCCAAATGAATTCACTTCTGACTGATCAGTAAGCGACTCCTGAAATGTAGTATGCCAGATAGCCAGCCTTACATATCACAGCTTGAACTGCTGTTCATGACTGAGCATGATTTCCCAAACTTCATCACATCCCCATAGCATCCTGTATATGTGCATGTGTGTGTGTGTATGTGTGTAAGAGAGAGAGTTAGAGAGAGACTGAGTGAGTGAGTGACAGAGAGAGAGCAGGGTCAGGTTTCATCTGTAGACATTGCAGTATCCGGCTCGTAAACAGCCCTCACTAATGCAGCACTAGTCTCTCCCTCTGTCTTTCTGTCTCTCTCTCTCTCTATCTTTTCCCCTTCCAGCATGGTTTCCATTCAAACTATTTCTACTGGTAAAAGAACCTTTTAGTGTCCTTGCAGTGGTCACAAAACTGGCTGCAAGCAATCCATCTTCAGGTCCCCACCCTCTTCGAACAGAAGGAATGACATTGCTCAATAATTTCATGGAATGGCCCAAAAGGCACATAAAAATAAATAGCTATTTTACATCTATCCAGAGGCTCTACTTTTAGGAATCTAGTAATATAAAGAAGCAAGCTCGTCAATCTTGGGGGTTATCCGTATCTGCCCTCTGGAGTCCATAAACACTTGAAATGGCCACAGTATGCTATATATACATACTACAATCAATGCATTAAGTATACAGTGTCATATTGAGCAGTTTGTGATGCAACCCTTCTCTCCTTCAAGGTTTTTGTTTACATCCTCAAGGTGCATTTTAGTACATATTCCTATTCCTTTAAGTATGCGTTCCTATATATTCTTTTAAGCATATATTCCTATGTAGTATACATTGCTACATATTCCTGTAGGTAAATATTCCTACTAATTCCTAAGTTCACAAATTCCACACAAGTTTTTATGTTCCTATTCCATCAATTATAGTAAACGACTACCGAATCAGTAGTTGGCATTGGCCATTCCCACCTGCACAAGCTGCTGTTTGAGCTTCTGGATCTCTGTCAGGTTGAGCTCGCTGAAGAGGTCTGGCGGCTGTGCCGACAGCTGCTCCCCCTTGCGCACCGCGGCCTGCTGCCGGAGCTCCCCATTGGCCCTGCTGAGCAGCAGCGTCCCAGCCACCCCCTGGAGCAGGTGCCCGTTGCACTTGCCCCCCTCCTCGCTGCCTGGCGACGAGGCGGCGGTGGGGGTGGCACTGCCGCTGGGAGGAGCAGAGGTCAGGGAGCAGAGGTGCGTGCCGGTGCTGCCCGGGACGAAGGCGCCCTCGCCCAGGCTGAGGTGGTGGACCAGCTCCTTGCGCAGGGTGTTCTTCTGCTCGCGCTCACTCTTGAGGGCGTCCAGCGCCTCCTCCAGCTGCCCCTCGGCAATGTCCTTCAGCCGCAGTGCGTCCTCCAGCTGACTGTTCAGCAACACCGTTTCCTCCTCCAGAACCTTGATCTCGTGTTTCAGGCCCTCATACTCCACCTGGAGGGGGCAGTGAAGAGTAAGACTCCACCTTTAATCACCCATTAACCTGCACTGTGTCTTATAGATTCATAAAATAAATATCTGGATGACCTGAGAGGGCACAAAACTGAACTTCATAGGCGTTTATGTTTTTATAGAAGGTCAGCTATTATACTATTTCATAATAGCTGTAGTCTCAGTAGGGAGCCCATGCATCTGCTACACATGAACAGGCTGTCTTTAGCAACAATACTGCTATGTATTAAAGCACATTTCCAAAGCAAGTAATTCACTTAAATGAACATTAGTGTATAGCATAAACTTATTTAGTGGAGATGTGGGAAAGGGGCCATATTCATTGTCAGTGGCAATTGATGTTGTTGATTTACTTTTTGAAGAGAATGTCACTGCACCTTGGGTAGGCTAAACAACACTTTAACAGCAGACTACAGACTCCAGTATATTGTTGGGTAGCAGAGAGTACACAGCCTTCTGGGAGGGCCTGGCAGATTAACAGAGAAGGCGTGTGAGTTACGAGCAAACCTGGCTCTGTTTGAGTGTGGACACCAGTTTCTGCAGAGTGATGTTCTCCTCCTCCAGCTCAGTGTAGTCCTGCAGCAGACGAGCCTCCCGAAATTTATACTCCCTGATCTCCTCCCGCATCCGACTCCTCTGCAGCTCCAGCATCTCATTACCCTTAGAGAGCGAGAGAGACAGAGAGACAGAGAGAGAGAAAGAGACAAAGAGAGAAAGAGAGAGATTTTATTTTTGGTTTTATAATTATTACAAGTCCTTATTAGCTTCCCTTTTTAGGTTGCTTTCTTTACTTTTATGTATTGATCTATTTATCTTATTATTTATTATTTATTTATTATATCTATTTATATCTTGTTCACAAACAGATATCTGTTTGTATTGTTGTATGTCAGCTTTGGCAATACTGCTTCAATGAGTCATGCCAATAAAGTTACCCTTGAATTTAATTGAACTGAATTGAATTGAGAGAGAGAGGGAAGATTAGACTTGTCGGAACAGGTACCGAAAAGAAAACATTAGTCAATGCTTATTAGTTAGTGATTAAAACAGAATTACACATTAGTCATTATCACATGATGCCACCTTGCTGCTGTAAAATGATGACAAATCTCACATAGCAAACCCCAAACAAAGAGAGCACTATCTAACAGTACAAGGTCCTGTCAAACACCACCAGATGCTAATGAAGTAGAGCCACAATGTTAAGGTCTCTCTCTCTCTCTCTCTCTCTCTCTCTCTCTCTCTCTCACTCTCACTCACTCACTCACTCACTCACTCACTCACTCACTCACTCACTCACTCACTCACTCACTCACTCACTCACTCACTCACTCACTCACTCACTCACTCACTCACTCACTCACTCAGCTGGAGCAGGACCAAGGACTTGATTAATACTGTGTGCCCCACAGCATGTTCCAAGTCACAGTGACAGTGCAGTGGTCACTCCGCATGCAGAGCTGACAACCTTCACTGCTGGGTCAGCTTCTGCTCAGTGTATCTGCTACACTGCATTTGCCTTGCAGCGAGCTGCTGCAAACATCTGGTGAGATCGCTATTGACAGTGCTAAAGATATTTTACTAGTACTTTCATCTAAGATGACTAAATGTCATATTACACACACACATACACACACACACACACACACACACACACACACACACACACACACAGACACACACACTGTGTGGTTCCTCACCTCACGCAGCTCCTGCAGCAGGGCACCAAGGCGCTCGTTCTCAGCCTGCGTGTTGGAGGCCACCGAGCGCTTGAGCTTGAGCTCGGCCTGCATCTCCAACAGCCGGCCCATGTAGTAGGCCTCCTTACTGGCCGACTCCTGCAGCAGAGTCTCCTCGTTGCTCTCACCATCCTCGGCAACCTTCCGCTGGGTAGTGTATGCCTGACTGAAGGCCTGAAAGAGAGAGAGAGACAGCGAAAGAGAGAGATGGGGGCATATGGGGAAAAGTTAATTTCGTTTTGACTATAAGAGCGGTGTGGGATTATTTTCATTTTCATGCACACAATACTTCCATTTCTTTTTGTCTGGTCTGGGGAAAATAGATTTTAGGCCGAACCAGGAGAGAAAGAGAGAATAACACACATTTCACCATAGACTTCCAAGAACAGAGAAAGCATAGAACTTGTCATTCTTCACCCTGTCAATGCTTAACTTGCTGAGGGGTAGGAAGGGCGGATTGTTTAAACAACAGAATTATTTCTCAGCAATCCATTGCTTCACTACCCAGAATGCCCAATTATGATTTGCTCAAGTACGACAGGTCAACCACACAAGGAGGAGAGAGAAAGCAAAGTGTTCGAGAGAAAGTAAACATTGTACACAAGACAAGCCTTGGAGGTGTGGAGGACAGGAAAGGTCAGTACCCCTAAAGAAAGGGGGACGTTGCTCATTATCCCCACGGCGTGACTACAGAGGGCTTGAGAGTGGCCTCCCATGAGAGTGGGTGAGGGCGACGACGCTAAGAATCGATGGCCTGCTTAAGCGTGAAGCGAGGCAGTGAATATTATGGAGCGAAGAAATCAATCAGAAGTGCAAAGGAACCTGGAGAGACAACAGAGATAAAGATACTGCCTTGAACAAAAAAGCAGAGAGAAAAGGAGAGGGAGGGAGGGGGAGGAGTGGAGTGGAGAGAGAGAGAGAGAGAGATAGACTGGTGCAAATGTCCTTCTCCTGGCAGAAGGTTTTTTTTTCTACACACTGCCTTGCCATGACAGAGTGGAGTAGAGGTATGAGGTACCACATACAGGTAATGACAGAGTGGAGTAGAGGTATGAGGTACCAAATACAGGTAATGACCACAATTCCATTTGGAACACAGCCATGGAATGGGCTGCCACCAACCGTGATCATTACCATACATTTTTCTAAACTTACAGGATGAGAAGATTTAGGCTCGGATATCTGTTTGTTTTCTCACAGACTGTGTATTTGAAGAGCATTCCTGAACACAGAATCCAATAACAGGGCTGACTCAGACATGGCTACACAGCTTTCTCAGCAATGAGGGTAATATCTGAGACAAATGAATTTTTATCTGAAGTGATCTTTCAGGACTGTCGCCTTTAATGCATCCTCTTCTGGTCCTTCTGTAAAGAGAGGCAGCAGTCGCTCACACACACACACAGCCATTGCACTATAGGAGCACTTCATTTCGATGCAAATCCCATTACAGGCTCTACTCCTCCTCTGGCACCCAACCTGTCTTTATCATTGGGGCCAAACTCACTCACTCCTTACTGGTTCAGTCATCTAAGAGGCTGGGCATTTAGATGGAAACAGATTGGTGTGGGTGAATGAGGGTCTGGAGAATTGCTCAGTACTGGCCCAGATGCAGGCAGCTGAATGTGTGTTTGAACTGAATCACCCTCTTCTTCATCCAGCTTGAGTGAGGAATTGTGGGATAGGATAGGCCTCCCGCTGTGTGTTTAGAGACAAGGACACAGCGGGGGTAAGAAAGGGGGCCAAGCTGACATTGCACACCACAGCGGCTGCCGTCGCTGACCCTGCTCTCGTCTCCTGTGGGGTGGACTGCTTTGTTTACAATGCGTGTGTAAACAAACAAACACGCATGCATACACATACACGCACACAAACACATTCTCATACTCACACTTACATCTTGGCTTGCAGACAAATAAGCATACACATTCATAACTGTATGACATTCTAATACAAACAAAAATCAAGCAAAATATTGTAAATACAAGTACACACACACACACACACATGGCAACAAACACATCCAAGCTGTATGCTTTTTTGCACTCGTCATGTGCTTTCAATATAATTGGCAAATCACTGTTATGGATTTTTAATCAGATCTGTGAGATGAGATTACAATTTAATGCAATTTATAGTTGAACAATGACCTGCCAAAAGAGGTTGGACACACTGGCAGAAGAAACAGCAGCAGACGGTTGTCATGATATACACTACAGCAGATTCAACAAATATTCTCTCTCTCTCTCTCTCGTGCACACACACACATAGACGCACATGCAAGCACGCACGCACACACGTACACACACACAGGCGCACACACACGTGTGTTCAGGCAATCCTTTGCTGATCCAGTACATTTCACAGATGCATGTCTGGTTCCGCCAGTGCCACTGAATACCCCCCAGTAAATAATGGACTACACAGATGGATGGGGTGGCTGTGTTGTAGCTTCTCTCACATACTCCATGTGGACTGTGTGCCTGGCTGGTGTGGAGGGGACATATATATCACAGGGTATAAATAGCCACAACTCCCCTGGCACTTCGGCACCACGGACAGTAACAATAAAGGTCACTGTAGCCCCCGTCACGTGACCCGAGTCACTGGTCTGTAGGACAGTGTTTAACATTCACCAGTGGACTACTCTGTCTTTCTTTTTTTCTTTTTCTGTCTCCTCTCTAAACCGCCTACCATTCACACGAGAGGGAGGGCAGCACACACAAAGAGGAAGAAGATGGGTGTGTGTGTGTGTGAAGATGACCGTCTCTCCTCCTCTCCATCCTTGTCTCCTGAATAAAGCCACCCAGGCCTACCCAGTCTGTGTTGGGGGTCGGCGGGGAGTGATGACATCAACAGGCCGGCCCGGTTGGTTGGTCAGTCACAAGGGGTGAGTCAGCAGTGTGACAGGAGGCATCTGCAGAGACCCGGAGTGCCCTTTTATAGTCCAGTTAATAAATGACGTGGTCACGGCACTCAGATAAAAATACGCCCCGACCAACACTGATTTACACACAGCACACACACAAGCGGGCCAAAGTCTGAGAGACAGAGAAGTGAGCGAGAGAGAGCCAGAGACAGAGAGAGAGAGAGAGAATGACATCATATGTCCTATGACATCATTGATTGATCAATTAGCAGCCAGTCATCCTTTAACCACACAAAGGTGTGTCTGCAATGGCCTGCCATCCTTCTGTTTGAACACTGGGCAGCAGACAGAATGGAGAAAGGAAAAGAGGAAGAGAGAAAAGGAGTGGGAGGGAGAGAGAGACAGAGAGAGTGAGAGGAAGAGAGAAGGAGAGACAGGGAGAAAGAAAGAGAGAAGAGGGAAAGATGACACTGCTTTCTTTCTTTCTTCTTTCTGTAACCACGTTCCTTTGAATGGAGCTGTAAAGTCTGTCTCTCAAGTTTGCTCCTCAGGTACGGCTCCTTGAGAAGACCACTCACTCTCTCAGAGGGAAAATTACACATTACTGGGCTCTTTTGCTGACACAAGCCTGCACACATGATGTTGGAGAGATCCTGTACATGGTATCACTCCTGCATGCACACACACAAAACACATCTCTCTCTCTCTCTCTCAAACACACACACACACGCACACTCTTCTGTCTCTATAACAAACTCACCAGTTCCTTCTAAAAATACAAAATGCATACTCATTTTTTCCTCTATCATGTACAAAAATAAACATCAGATGCACACATACACACAAACAAACACACACACACACACAGTCAAGTAAATAAGTAATCTGTGTTCCACAGCAACAAACAAAAGAACCCAAACTAGAACACCAGGGTGATGTCACCAGACTTCCCACTCCTGCCATTTGTCTCCTCCTTCCCTTACTCCCTCCACACACACACACACAAACATGAACACACACACACACACACACACACACAAACATGAACACACACACACACACACACAGGCATCCCTGCACCCGGTCCCTAAGGGAGGATCCAATGGTCTATACAGTCTCAACAGTCTGAGTAAAGCCTCCTAAGACATGGGTTCAGTAGACAACAGCACATGAGTGACACATGCACACGCACGCACGCATGCACGCACGCATGCACGCAAACAGAGCACATCTACTACACCACTGCCAAATGTAAGGTTAACCCGAGGTCACACTGTTAAGAGTTAAGACAACACCATACAACAATTTAAAAGGGTCTTGTCTTGGGTACTGCAGGGAACAATATTTGTGGTTGATTCAATTTAGATATTTAAATAGGTTTTCCTCACAAAAAGATTGCTGTGAAGTGTGGGGTTTAAATTCTGTAAGATGTCATTTTTTTCTATTTATAACCACTAGTCATGCCTACTGTAGTTCACTAACTGAAATTCATGTCTGCAGAGAAACACCAAAAATATGTGGAATTCTGTCTTACATGCCACATTTTGAAGTTCGGTGCTTGACATTGGCTTGCTGCTTCTAATGCGAGTATGGGGGACAGACTACTGCTCCACAGCTGCAGGATATGTGCTGTGTTGGGTTCTCTTTTTTTGTGGGGTGCTCTGCACCACCTCCATGTAAGCTGAGCCGCGCCTGTGTGTGTGTGTGTGTGTGTGTGTGTCTGTGTGTGTGTGTGTGTCTGTGTGTGGCGGGGGGGAGGGGGGGGATTGAGGCTCAAAAGAGAAACTGATCAATACAGGGCCTGGTGGGAGCCCCACTGCACTTTCATGTCTAATCTTTAATGCAGCAAAAACACATGAAGCCCATTGCAACTGAACCATACAGCACCCCACCCCTTTTCTACTGCTCTCTTCTATCTTCTTATTCTCTCTCTCTCTCTCTCTCTCTCTCATTATTTTGGCCTGTTTCCACAAATTCACATTAGAACAGAAGGCTGATAACTCTCAGGCTTAGGCAGAGGTTCTGTAGTCAGCTGGGTTTGGGTGTGTGAGAAGGCTGGGCCTCCGGACATGGAGGGGAAGAGAGGCCTTCAGGGAACCCCACGGTTCCCACAGCACCCCTCTTACAACACAGTCAGAACCACAACCATAACCAACCTCTTCCAGTACCAGACAGGGCTGATTACAGTAAAATGTCTTCTGGTTGCATCAAAATCAAAATGTAAACACACACTCACAGACAGACACACACACACTCTGTCCACACATGTAAAAGCACTCCATCAAAACACCACCACTTAATTTTCTTCTCTGTTCCTAAGAGAATTGAGCCTTTTCCCTAAATGACTTTCTCTGTGTGTGTGTGTGGGTGTGTGGGTGTGTGTATGTGTCTCTGCTTGTGGGGATCAATGCACGTGTGTGTGGGAGTTATAGTGGGGTGGTAGTGGTGCTAGTAACCATGTTAGTTGCCACAACGGAGAGTAAATTTATAGCATTCTGAGCAATACTAACACCACCAACAACAACAACAACAATACTTGGTGTCTAGAGGAGGCATGCGAGAGCTGCAGGCATGTCTCATCCTCGGGCCAAAAGCAGATTACTGACCCCCTACACACACACCTTCAGCTGGCCTTCAGCCCTCAGCTCTCTGCTTACTGCCTGCTTCATCACTACATGACGATCAAAGCAAAGAGGTGTTCTCTAGAACATACTAGAAGCACAGAGAGGGAAATAATGCAGTCTGAGCCTCCCAGGCCATTCTTCACTTCGCTAACCTTCCCTCATTTTGATTCCTCAACCCTGAGCCCTAACCCCTCAAAGACTTATCTGCCATAAATCAGCCAATCATGGAGCCCATTAATACCAGTAGTATCTTAGAAGGTTCAGGGCTGAGGGCTTAGGAGGGACATTGAGATTCAGCCATTCACACTCTCCTTCTCCACATCCTTCTCCTATTCATCTCTTTGTTTGTTTGGGCTCCTGTTGTGCTCTCTCATCATGATTTACATACACACATAGAGTGACACAGACATTTCACATCGTACAGACAGTAATAAGTTTCTTGTTCTATGCGCTGCAGTTTGAGAAAAACAGCCCTTGTGTAAAAGATTTCCATCTAAGCTCCTACTGAAAGATTTACACCCAGGCAATAAAAGCAGACCGGAAAGTTGACAAGCCGATGCTGTCTTGCATGGGGGTGCTTTTACCCCAGTTTTTTTTGGGGGGGGAGGGACCAATGCCCTCATGAAAGGGAAAGGCATGACATCACCAGCTAGTTCATTATTCAACGATGGCCCTCTCGTTATGTAGGCTATCCACCTTGACGAACAGCAGCTTATCCAGACGTCCCTAAAGTGCTTGTGACCATGTGACTTGGCTGGGGATCCATAATTCATAGGAATCTGGAGCTAGCAAGGCATAATCCCTCCACAGCCAGAGCTACTGAGAGCCTAGAAGTCCTTTCCCTTGCATGGGGATGTTATTTTGTAAAACACACACACACACACACACACACACACACACACACACTCTTATATGTATTCCTATCTGAGAGGTAGCCTTGATGACTGATGACCACGCTTGTTTTTATATGCGACCAATCCAGCCCAGCACACATATGCCTCTCCCTCAGACTGCTTCATCATCGTCCTTCAGACACTCCAGCCATTCCTATGCACTCCGCCTCAATGAGAAACTAATAATCATGTGAAGAGAAACTCCCTCCTCCCTCTCCCCACTCTATCACAACCACCTGCTTCCTGTCTCTGGAGGTGGGTGTTGTGACATCACGCATCGAGTTGTCCTCTTCATCTCCCCCTCCCCCTTCCCCACCCCAGGCTTTTAGAGTGAGAGAGAGAGAGAGAGAGAGAGGGAGGTGGAGTTTGAAGGAGAGGGCTTGGGAGGCAAGGCATGGTCAATGCCTTTAGAGGCGGCAGCAGGAACAAATGCGTTGTCTCTGCATTTTTCATCACTCTCAGCTTCTGACGCACAGGAGAGCTGTAGCGAGCACGACCCACCTTCGCCACTCGCTCGCTCTCCGTCTGTCAGTTCTCGCCCTCCCACCAGTCCCCGATGAATGATTCAGGACTTATGGGCAATGCTGATCCGGACGCCCCCATAAGCTCATTACGCCGGATCATATTAGCAGCTAGCTTTAGAGGTTATGAAGGAAGCAGTAGACTAGTCTCAGCCTATCATGCATTTCCTTCAAAATAAACAGAACAGACTTCATTACATAGGCTAGAGTCTTATAATGGTTGTAAACAGCCCAACCATTTGGGGAAAGTCAATCTATTAATCTTCAAGCAGTCACCGATGACATAGGCCATTACAGAGCACTTACTTCTGAACAGTCATGTCAGAACAAGGGATGATCAATTAAGGATGATAGGAATAATTAGGGACAGGGAGGATAATATGTGTGGAAATAACTGGATGGCAAATTGTATTAGCAGGATCTAATAGGGTCCAAGAGAGACTGTACGCTTCTGTCCTTCCTGACTGACAAAAATAAGTATGCTGGCATATGCAGTAAGCAAGCACTCCTTCCAGAAACTGTCATCCTTTTTATGCAATGAGTCTCTTCCCTGCCAAGTGCACAGTCACACACACACACACACACAAGGGAGAGAGAGTGGGTAAAACAGAGAGACGGAAGGAGAGCAAAAGAGAAACAGAGAGAGGGAGGGAGGGAGAGAGAGAGAGATAGAGAGAGAGAGAGAAAGAGAAACTCCTTCTCAGGTTCCATGCCACAGCCCTAAGCATGATGCCAATAGACACTTCTGTCTATCACAGAGGACTCATGCAGGGCCCAGCTGGGACAAATTGCCACCTCTTCACACCGCCTTCATTCGCCTCACAGCATGTGAAACACCTGTCAGTCACACTGAAAAAAACAGTACGATGCAACCAGTGATGGTGTGGTTGTACATTATGTACCCTGTCCTGACAATTTATAACTGTATTTCTTCTTTCTGTCTCTTCCCCATACACAGCTTTATTGCAAAGACACCAATGCTCTACTGACTTTGACTATAACTACAATATATGGTCATTTATAGAAATAATCATGAATCCTTTGATGAAAGGAGAACCTGCCAACACATAGAAAACAAAGCTAATTTGTACTGAATTATGTACTATATCTCAAAATGACAGTATAATACTTCCATTGCAAGAGGTTCTTCTTGAGTATAACATGTTAAAGTCATAGTGAGTAAACAACAAAGTTTATGACTAACAATCTGTTGACAAGGTGAGGAGATGGTAGCCAATAAAAATTGAGTAATGGCTTATCAATATACTGTATGTCTTGTCTATTTAAAGAAGCAGAGAATATGACTCTTACGGTCCTTTTTTCCACTAGGCTTTATGTAACGTCCTCTGGAGGGAGTAGGGCAGTGTCTTTTCTGTCAGATGCTGTTCATCTTACCCACCAAGCTCATCTCTAAGGGAGCGGGGGAGGACTTGGAAAACATGTCTAGTGACAACAGGCTTGGGAAAGCCTACCTTGTTCTGCAAAGGCTGGACCAAAGCTCCACTACTCTTGCCATACTAACAGATCGCACACTGGATGGGCGAGAGAGAAGGGGGAGAGAGGTGTGGATAGCCTCACTTTAAAAATAGCATTCCCAGAGTCTGCCTTATGCTGTCTGTATTCCATTTCAGAGTGCTAAAATTAAATAGTCTGTCAAGAAAAATATATCAGAAAATGACAAATGACAAGCAATGGCCATTTATTCTTGCAGAAGGTACAAATAAATGGTGTTAATTATTGATCTCTAAATAATTCATAAGGGTATGCTTATGAATTAATGAAATAATTTATGAGAGCATGCTTTCATCACTCTAATTAAGTAGCTAAACAGACATGGGGTTCCAATGACATTTAAACAGAGATTAGCTGACAATAACCAACAAAGGTTAGTTAGTAGCATTTAGTGACATTTAGACAAAGAACACAATCCATTGACACCCTTCAGACACCCTTCAGACAGCCTTCTAAGCATCAACCACAAAGCAACCAGTCTTGAGTCAGTATTGCATTTTGTTTTAGAACACTAGGTGTCTAGGTGTCTTACCTTCATCTTTCTAATCTATGATGCCTCAGTGAGTATTAACTGTCTGTGAACACAACCTATACTTCTACAAGGATATACTATAGTGGTTGGGCTCTGATTAACTTGTCTGGGCGGCTCATAAATCAAACAACATCCCGCCTCAAATCAAGACTCAAAACTGGCTATTCTGTTCCACAAAAAATATCAGACAAAGCAGTACAGTCCCTCTACCACACAGCATACTTTAGCAGCATTGAAGAACATGATGACAAACACAGGGCCCTGTTGTGTGTGAGATGTCATTAGCCGTACTCTGTGTGGTCCATTGTCAATCTACAGATTGGTGAGAACCAGAATCAATACTGTTCTTCCAGATTAAATGAAGAGCTGCGATTGCTGTAGGGAGTCAAGAGGCCCTGGCTGAGGAGTTTCTGTGTGGACAAGGGGGGTCGAGAGCTTTCTAATGGCAGAACTAACAAAGCAAATCCGCAAAGATGCCTGACTTGACTGTACTTTACCAGCCAGTGCAGCATCTTTTAAGTTTTTCCTGTGCCATAAAATTACACGCTTCTGACAAACAACACTAACTGCAGTCATCTCATCTCAGATACTGTTAAAGAGCTGTTTCACCTATTGCTGCCAACACCTAAATTCAAAAGCTAACACTTTCCAATGTAAGTGGGTCAATTTCTAGCACGAGAATCAACATAAGCCAGCATCTGCATGGCAAATCTAACCTCCTTGTCTAGATAAACATCATGATTTCTAGTGATTAATATTCTATTAGTAATATTACACAACTTTAACACTTAAAATGCACACCATCACTTCAGTATTAGCCACACATCATAACCTTAAAAATAATGCACACTGCATTTTAGCACTCACAGGAGCTCCATTATTGCAGAAGTATATGGTAATAACTCACTGAATAAACACAGGGGGTCATTACCATAAACAAAGTCAAAATGCCAGGCAGGCATATGGGTGAAGGCAAGGGCATCACTCCTGGGCTGGGTGGGGCAGTCTCAAAAGATTTGGACAAGGGATCAGAGAGGAAGAGAATCATAAGTTGTTTTAACAGGCCGTTCTGTGAATAAACCCATTAATCGGGCCACTCTACCTCACTTTTCTTACATCCAAGATATATGTGGGTGTCTCTATGGCTGGATATTCACCTATATGTAACCATAATGAGATGAAGTAGATCTGTGTAAGAGATCAACAGTTCTCACCACACAATAAAAAAGCGTAGAATGGGGAATAAACTGGATGTGCATCTTTCCCATCCCCAAAAGTCTCCAACATCCACCAAAGCCCCATCAACCACAGGATGTTGACAATTCCTTATAGGACAGCCTGGCTCACTACAAAATCTGAAAACAATGAAAGCTTACCATTGTAGATCATGACACACAACGGGTCTACCTTTACATTACTTTGTTGTATTGTTATTTCTTTTGCAGGCCTAGTCTACAACAAAGAGACTTGCATAACAGTAAAAAGTTAAAGGAGTATAACACTTAGATCTTACACTTCATTCAAGAGTAAAGGAACAGTCTTCAGCGAATAGGACATTCTTGGTGTCAACACATCTTATGGGCACATTACATGTCCACCCAGCACTAGTGGGCTATTAGTTACATCCGCTGCACCACAATGCGCATTTCGGCAGCGTGCCTGACAGTGGTAAGGCAGCATCCCACCAGGCTTTTTTGAAAGGTTTCAGGTAGTTAATCACTATCTGAAGTAAGGCTAATGATTGTACATTAAACAAAGCACTGGGTCATTAGCCTATACTAAGCATGTGGTGGTGGGAAACTTCCTTGACCCAACCCAATCTGTAGCCTACCTGACACTAGCCTAAAAAGGACTTCCTCATTGCTTTGGCTACAAGCCTATAGCCTATTCTCGGGGATGTTCACATCGAGGTACCATACAATTTCTATTTGGCATTTTCTGGGTTGGTAAGAAACCGCATTACCTCTTGCAACTGCTCCAACTCCTGCCTTAGCGCCTCCTGTTCGGCTTCTAGATCCGCGTATTGCTGTTTCAGGGTTTGGTTTTCCTCCAAGACCACGAGTCCGCATTCTGCCGCACGGATCTTCTCACGGTTTGCTTCTGCGAGCTCTCGGGTGAGGCGCTCCACCTCGGCCCGGTACTGATCCACCGATTCTCCGCATCCTCCCCCCGCAGCCATCGCCCGTGTCTCTCGCTCTGCCCTCTTCCGTCTCGCCGTCCCTGCGTTGGCTGGCCAGGGAGGCGGAGGCAGAAAACAGCTGTGGCCGACAACAAATCAACACCGCTATGTAGACTCAACACGAGAGTTGTTAAAATCAAACGAATCTTCCCAGCGTCATGAAAGGTAGGCTACACGCAAGCTAAATTATTACGGTCATTTTCAAAATTAATGATGTATCATTATCAACATGTTCCTTAATAACGAACCACCCAGCATCCTTTCTTCCTCTTCTTTTTTTGCTTATTCATAGGGATTCGGACGCCATCTCTATGCCTGCCGTAAGGTGAAGTACCACTAACTTGTTCTCATCCCTCTGTCCGTGACGTCACTGCCTCTCCTATCAGTTAGGCAAACAGAGACACGTAGCGGTCTGCATGAAGATGTATAAATCTAAACAGATAGTCTGGTGTGAATGAGTACAAAACAAGTCGTAATAAATTGATCTGAGGCATTATGCAGTTTACTAAATCCATGGCCTACTCAATGTCTATTAAAATTGTACAGTATTACAACACTTCTACAAAGGTAGGCCTATTTGGTGTGCTGCCTAAAACCAAAACCCAGTGTATCAGCTAAGCGATGTGGTATTACTTTTGTATAGGGCCTCCTCTTGTGGCACTAAGTGGTACTGGTCCAAATGTCTTCTGTGTGAAGAGGAGACCATGGGAAAGGCTTTAGGTAGGTCTAGAGCAGTGGTCTCCAACCTTTTTTCCTCCAAGAGCAACTTTGACAAAATCAAGGTGGCTGAGAGCTGCTCTATTTTACATCAGTATTACTGATAGTCCTGGATATAAATGTTAACATCCTTTACCATCTTATACACTACACAGTGCAAACACATCTGAGAAGTGTCATTTAAATTTATGGCATATTTAGTTTCCATAATTATAGCCAAGTCTGGCATGCACTACCAACATCAATTGATCAGAGAGTCATTTTGTACCAGACAGGGCAGGACGTTGAATTTGATTTCATAGAGATTTTAACAGGTTTAATAC
Organism: Tenualosa thibaudeaui; assembly: GCA_027481765.1. Taxonomy (NCBI): domain Eukaryota; kingdom Metazoa; phylum Chordata; class Actinopteri; order Clupeiformes; family Clupeidae; genus Tenualosa; species Tenualosa thibaudeaui. The sequence goes on from JAIFZK010000022.1 coordinate 1,363,169, forward strand.
ATTTTGTTTTGAATTTGTATTACCTCTCAGGTTATGAAATTTATTTGCACTTCCTTTGACCCTTTGGAGAGCTACACTTAAGCAGGTGGCAAGCTATCGGAGACCCGTGTTGGAGACCCCTGATCTAGAGCCACTTAGTGGTCATAACAGTAGGCTATCTTTATCATAGGTTTTGTTTGTTATTTTGGGTTTCGGTGTTTTGTTTTTATCAGGGGCTGTTTATTTCAGTCATACACATATAATTAACGAACACAGACTAGATTAAAATGGTCAGTATTGCTTAGTTAGACTTGTCATAAAACTTGAATTTCAAACTTAACACTTTCCAATGTAAGTGGGTCAATTTCTAGCACGAGAATCAACATAAGCTAGCATCTGCATGGCAAATCTAACCTCCTTGTCTAGATAAACATCATGATTTCTAGTGATTAATATTCTATTAGTAATATTACACAACTTTAACACTTAAAATGCACACCATCATATACTGAAAATACACAAAAAAAATAAAATCTACAATTATTATACATCAGGGAACTAACAATTAACAGGCATTTCTAACTGAAACTGGTTGCAAAGGCCCTTCAGTAGTGGCCACATTCAATCAGCTCAGTGCCGTGAGCGTCAATCAGTGGTCCACTTCAGCTGTTAGTGATGGGTGGGGCTGGGGGCTGTGTGCATGTCTGTCTGCAGTGGTGCTGTGTGAAATGGGAACACTGTGTAAAATCGGAATGCAAATCTGAGATCTAATATAGGCCTACTAATATTTAGTATTGATTAGTAGGCTATCAGAGTATCAATTTGTTTATAAACCTATACTTTGTTTAAATATCAAGATATTAAGAAAACAAGAAGAGGACAGACTTACTTTGCATTTACTTTTTACAAATAACTAGAACAGCATCCATCTGTCTAAAGACTTCTGTTCTCCTGTAAGATTCCTTTTCCAGCAATCAACCTTGAGACTTTTTAGTCAGTAGTAAGATACCAGGGGCACTGAGGAAGTTGTATTTACTGTAGTTGTACTGCTGGTGTAGCCCAAGATAAGCACCAGAAAATACAGAGGTCACTTTAGTGCTCGGAGGTCATAAACAGTGATAAGGCTTGGGGTAAAAAGTTTACCTGCTTACGGTGACTGTCGTGTCAAGGCGAGATCACTATGTGAACTATAACACACACACACACACACACACACACACACACACACACACACACACACACACACACAGTGCTTCAGCACTTGTTGCAAGTGTAAGGGACACACTCAGTCATCAGTACTCAGTACATCAGTATATCAGTACTCATTATCATGTGCCATGTGAATAATAACTCTCCACTCATCAGAAAACATCCAATCTATGAGGCAAGGTAGATCATCACGTAACTGTTTTTGGAATTCTGTCTGTTACAATTTCTCTTGAATATGACTATTATTTTGGCTCAAATGACAAGGCTGGGGTTTTAAACAACATTGTTTGAAAGCATGAATTTATCATTAGAAGTTAAATAGGAATTTTTCGTTTTGTTTTTGTGGCATGCTAAATAATCAGGATTATAGTGGTCAGGTATGCAATTTGGGTACTTTGGGGATTTCTGAAAATTATTGGAATGCTAAATTGGATTACAGTCATATTAGGTAAAACAACATCATTAAGAGCACAATGAATAGTGAAACCAAGGCCTGACATTCTGGAAAAAATAAAGAATAGTAGAGTAATCAGTAGTATAGTCAACAAGGTCAACCTGTTTTATGAATCTGAATGACTATTTACCCGACGTATCACCTGCCGACCGAAGAATGACCCTAGTCAAATTAAGATAAGGCTGCAATATATCGTTGAAAGGCCAATAAACAATAATTAGCAATCTCGACAAAATGTTCCACCTATAAGCATAGCAGGCAATAAAGTCCCAATAAGATCCCTATCCTGACATGAGATACTGTCAACTGCAGTAAGAGCATTTGCGTATAACGAGCCAGTGTTCAATAAATATTATGTCCCGAAGTAAATGAAGACATACACACAGTGAAATACTTATACATACACACTTATTCACACAAGTTGCTTGAGAGAATGATCAGACAACCTGAACAAGCCTACTATGACATACTTTCAGGTTGCTGTTCAGGTACAATCAGGAGTTGACACTAAACTTGAAAAATGTTTTTCTCAAACTCAACACTTGAATGCATGTTGTCTGTATTAGGTACTGTGGTACTGTTACTGGTCAGATTTGAAATTTAGTTTTTGTTGCAGTGGTCATGAACTCTACTCAAACTGAATTGTGCATTGTGCAGTGGAACAAGAGTCATGCCCTTGACAGATTTATCTTTTTGGCTGAGAAATTCCAATACTCACAGCTCCATGCAGTGATGCAATAACAGACAATTAACACAAAGAAGAATTTATGACTTGCATTCTGGAAAAACATATATATTTTTTAAGAAACACACTTAAATTAACAATATGTTATGCCAATATACATTTCCATTATATCACAAGCTTGCATTTCCATATTTACAATTAACACATTACACAAGTGATACCCAAATGAAAACAGGGCTAGATGTAATTTACTCTGAGTTCATTATCTGTGCACATACTTTAAGCTGAAGTGAGGGTATGGATGGACAAGTGTTGGAAGAGTCTGAGTTAGGAGCATGCCTGATGCTCCATGAGGGAGGAACTTCAATGAGGAGTACAAGGACAAGTCAAGGAGAGGGAGAGGTGAGGATCCTAACAGGAAGTGCTTTGGTTGAAGGGGTTGGAACAGCTGGTGCCCAGATCCAGTGAGGGAAGTGAAAGGTGGATTGCATTTAGACTGTGTGAAACCAGAAAGCAAAATTAAATTCACACTCATGTCACTTTCAGGCTAATTTCTTTTCTTTTTTTCACTTCCATACTATACTACTCCCTATTCCCCAGCTAGAATGTTCCATGTTACTGGGGCATCTTAAGAAATTAGGAGTTTTAGACCTGGTTATTTTTGTGTTAGGTGAAATGCTGATGGTGTACCTGTAATGTGGGTACACTTCTGGTCTGAACTTGGGCTTCACTCCTTCTCCATTTTGCTCGTCGGTTCTGGAACCAGATCTGGATTTAAAAAAAAAAAAGATATGTGATTTAATACAAATTCTTCCAAGATTTGTGATAATAGAAAGATGGTGTAAAACAAACAATTCTCACATGAATTTGGTTCTGAACTCTGACTAACTATCAGAGACCTGGAAGTCTGGTTCACGTTGCCTACTTATGTTTGGATGGCAAGAGACACTGCTGTAGTTCAAGAGACACTGTTGTAGATCAACCCCTACCTGAACTCTGCCGTCAGACAGCTGTGTGCGCGAGGCCAGCTGGTCCCTGGTATGGACATCCGGGTAGGGTGTGTCCTGGAATGTCTTCTCTAGCACCTCCAGTTGAGCCACTGTGAAGGCCGTCCTCACTCGTCGGTGCCTCACCCGACACACTGCCAGACAAACCACACACATTCAAACTTCACATTAAACTTGATGTGCACAACTAAAATTATTGTAATTATTAAAAATGTATTTTAAGTATTGCATTGTGATTATTGTAATAAACTGTATGTACACATTCTACACCATGTGACAAAGAATCATAATAGGTTTAATAGGGGAGTTATTGTGAATAAAATAAATAAAAGCAATTGTACAAATGTAAGTACAGGTACAACTTACAAGTTTAATTGTACAAATGTAAGTTCCTTGTCTGCCAAAACAAATTGCAGCCAAACGAGCAAACACACCTGACATTATTCAAATAAATTGTCAGGGAGAGCTTCTCAGCAAAGGCTTTATATATCTGAGTGAAATCACTTTGTAGTATTTACAAGGATGAAGAAAACCAACTGAACTTTTTTCTTTTCACTTCTTTGAGTCTTCTCTTACAGTATGTTTGTTCGACACGTCATAGAACTTTAAACCCTAAAAAAAGCTTTACAGCTTCACTAAACAAAAAAGGATTAAATCAATAGAATTTGTACTTGTCAATAAGTCATAAGTATAAATGCATGACAACGTTCAGACTAAAATCCAAACATACCTGTACGTTCTTGTGCTTTTTGAGATTCTTCAGTCAACTTTTTCCTCACATCAGGAGTCTCAGAGTCTGTCACTGTTGGCACCTCTGGGTCAGCAAGTCTACATGGTTTTCTCAGGATCTCCTCAATGGAATGGGACAGAGTTTTTGGCAGCACAGAGGACCTCTCATTCACTCCTTTGATCTTCCCATCCATCTTTACTCCAAAATCCTTCATGGGATATCTGCTCTCTGACAATTTTCCGTTGCTTAGGTCTTCCAATTTTCACTGTGCTCACAGTGTATCTTCCTCTCTCAGTACCCCCACACACTTTCTCTGTTATCTTATTATGAAATGCTCTTCATCATGAGGCAGGTCAGCGTCAGGAGGCTGTCATATCATAACATTCATTAGAGGGAGGAGCAGGTTTACTGTATAACCAGATTTCCAAGTTCTGCATATGACTGGCCTCTGCGTAGACACCTCCATGAAGGCAATGTCGCTTATCTGCTCCTATCTTCACTTAATCGGCACAATGGTCTCCTATAATGATAATGCGCTTTCAAAAGGGTGAATGGGTGTAATTTTAGAAAAGGGTGATCAAGTTTATCTAGCTGCACAAAAAACATGAAAAGGTCTTATTTCTTAGAAAAACAGTTACGAAAGATATGGTATAATACATGATAGGCTTAAGTTCGCAATAGGCCAACTATACAGCTGTATATTATAGCACTATTCAACAAAGTTCAGCCTATACAGAACAAAATAAAACATATTCAGACATAAGTGTAAACAAAACAAAGTAAGATAAGAATGAAAGCTACAATTATGCAAGGTAGAATACAACAAACAAATGTAATCTAATGAACAAACTAAGAAAAGAGATATGTCAGTACTAGTACTGTGCCAAGCCCAGAATGACACTTGTGTGATGTAATGCCTTGCATACTCTAGTTTACTTGTACAGGTTATCTTTAATGGAACAATTTACAATATCTCAATTCCTCTGAACGGCCAATAGCAGTGGGAACCGACAACACCATCATGTGGTCAACTGGAGGAATAACAAGAGTTAACATGCAGGAAACATGCAGATTTTCATGAACAATTTTTTAATAAAAATGATTACACTTCACATTTCAGAGCACTAAAAACACTCACATCCCTTATTAAACAATCTAGTCTATCAAAAAGCAAGGTTTTCATGTATTCAAGCACAGTTATTATGTGGCATGTGGGAGGGTTGAGCTGACTAAACAGTGCACTTTAATGTGTTGTTAAATTAAGTGATGTTGTCTAGCTATTTAAACGGCCATTTTATGATTTACTAGCAATGTTTAATAAACTGCAGTTAATACACTTTTTTTTTTTAAAACGCTGTCATGCAGTTCATGATGTACATGATTGTATTTGGGAAATTACTATAACATTAAAATAGTGCAGTTTTTATGTTAGCAATATGCACTCGTTGTTTCTTTCATTGTGTTGTAGCTAAAGCGTCTGCTAAATGCATAAATGTAAATGTAAATGAGTTAAGACTGCACTTTACCCAAGAGTTAAGGGTTAAGACATACTTTGCTCACCCAAATACAGAGGAGGAGAAGTTGGGGGCAGGGGACAGGATACAGGATACAGGAAAGTAAGTTTTTTTATTAATTCACACCACATTCTCTGTTGAACATCAGCAGGGGCTTTGTGCAATTAAAACATCCTGATGGCCTAATAAGCTCATTTTAATCATTGCTAAGTGGAGGGTGTGGAGGTTTGGTCCATAATGCATTGTAAGCCTACTGTGAGTAGAGGAGCAGCTTAACCTTAGGCCCTCATTGAGTTAATGGCAGAATAATGCCAAGAAAACACCATCAGTGAAATGTGAAAAACTCTTTTTTTATAAGTTCACAAAATTCTAGTAGATTTTCTAGTTTTGAAGGTAAAGGTCATGTAGTGTTGATGCAGAACACTGAACTGAACTTGAGAATCAGATAAGTGACAACATATTTCACAGCGGCAACTCTTATATGGAAAATGAATGCTACTGTAGATGCGTAATGTTATTACACCTTATTAGTTACCTGTCAAATATAACTCTAACACCTTTAGAAACAAATGTTTACCTCTTTACTTTCACAAGACTATTTATGTTGACTCATCACTTTTGTCACATTTTAACTTGCAACTTGCTCACAAAAAAGAGGCATGTGCTGCTGTCTGCTATTTTTTCATGAGTCACTTTTGTTATGTCATAGCTGGAGCTTGTGGCTAAATAATTCAGCCATGCCACAAATATTTATACCTCTCGAGGTTGTGCTGCCCCCGAGCTTCAATGTTACATCATGACCTACAGTCACTTAGTAGCTTTGACAGGGAACAAGAAATGATAAATGTGGCTCACAAAAAATGGAGAAAGGAAACACAGGAGGGAATCATCATTCATATTTTAGATAGAGGCACTTTTTCCCACCTTTGAGTCGTGATTAGCCTGGGATGAGCACAAACAAATTTTGAAACACCTCCTTCCAGGATGACCACCTCCAAACAGACAAAATGTTGGACAAGTAGCAAGTTTAAGTGGGAAAAATGTGGGACAGACATAATAACTAAGCTTGAGATATAATCTCTATCTAATTTAATAAACTGTTTATTTTGCCTTTTAACCCCACAGATCAAAATATAAAGATGCTACCTGACCCAAAATATACTAGGCATATAAAAGATAAGACACCTTTTGCCTTTATTGGGACATTACCATTAGTGAAATGTCCAAAGGACCAGCATATGCTTTCAGAAATTATGTTTGTATGTATGTACACAGTTTGTACATGTGTATGTATGTGTAATGTAATGTTTGAATGTTATTTTCAGTAGAAATGCAACTGATATAGGCTATTGATAATTGGCGCCTGTCACTTTAACATATTTCATCCACCAAAATAACTTGGAAAAGTATTGCGGACTTTGGATATTTCAAATGAACAACACACAAGATGGAGCTGTTTATTAAGTGGAGATTATTAAGATTAGGTCTACATCTGAGGCAGAATAGACTGAGTGATTAGCTTGTCAGAAGTCAACGTCTATGTCTTAGTTTTATGCTTTGGTGTGCTATTTTGTATAAATGCATTAAATCATAGGCTAAGTAGATCTGCGTGGTCGTAGCTCCCGTCCTGTCAAAATGCAAACGCGTTCTCTGTTTCGCCAACGCGCGGTCTAAACCAAGAGTCTGTCGCAGTTCATGAAAGCGCTTCTTCTCTTCTCCATGACCACACTGCCCATGGCTGCCTGACTTGAACAAACAGCGCGCGCTCATATTTGAGATTGCTGACAGCTTGAGGCGTTCGTGAGCGTGAGAACAGTTTGATTGACGTACGACTCAGCCTTTTGGATATCACTTTTACTGCTGTCGTCTTAACTATTGGACAAAAGTGAAGAGTAAGCATACCCATGGACTAATCCATGTTCAATTAAGTTGGGCTGAATGAAAAAGTGGGACAGAATGTTCAAGTTGCGTGACGCGGGACTAGGGGTAAAACTGCTGCTCAGTACAACGTAAATCGGGGCAGGTGGTCACCCTACTTCCTTCTCATTTGAAGCCCCATTTGAGCCTCCTCTCCATTACGCCTCCATGTATGCCTCCATTATGCCTCACGTAGACACTAGATGGCAATCTTGCACACTGGAAAATCCCTACACATATTATGTGGTCACCCAACAAATGCTCAGTCACAGTAGCCCTCATGAATCTCAGCAATGTTGCAACAAAGAAGCCCTGTCATCTGACAAGGCAACTGGAATGGAAGATGCTCTGCAGAGCCTGTTTTTGTTTTTGATTTCCCACTCCCCCACACTGACATGTAAGCGGTATGCTCCAAATACTCCGCATAACACTAGCAGCTAGTCATATAGTCGACCTCGAGCACTGCCTGCATTCAAAACAACCCCAGAGCAAGAGGCTAGCGTGAGAGAAACACAGTCCTCTGTGTTGGATTACAGGGTAACATTATGTAGGACAGGGGCATTTGCAAACGTCTCTATTGCAGCGTATGCAAAGCACGCAAAGCCTGTGTTTAGACGGCAAAGAGAAGATGAGCTCGATTCGTCCGAGCGTCAACAGGCCTCCTTACAAGGGGAAAAAGTGTGTGTCTGTGTCTGCGTGTATGTGTGTGTGTGTGTGTGTGTGTGTGTGTGTCCAAACCACAGAGGCTGGGCTACTCACCACCATGCCTTTCTGCTCAGCTCTCAGCTGAAATCCATCTTGTTTTAAAAGCACAGGCTTGCTGCCAGTTCCCTTCTCTCTCGCTCATTTTCCTTGTCTCTCTCTGTTTCTTTGCAAGGCAGCCTAGCCAAATGGTGCACACTTTTAATTACCACAAACTGCTCTACAAACTCACAAACTTCTTTTTTTCCAGACTCTTGATAGCAATTTTATGATTGTAAATGGATTCGTGCAAAACCCACAGGTCATATCTGTAGGGCAGTTATTCAATCTCACCCATGCTCAAGTATACAGCTCCTGAATCCAGGACTCTCCTATTATCAGAGCTTACTTTCTTCCCACATAGTCACTGGGCCGAACTACTGATTACTGTATTTCCCCCGTCCATTGGCAGCCTCGTTGTGGGTCTATTAGGTGCCAGGCCGAGCGAGTGATTCATCTCCCTGATTAGCACTGGCAGTTTTGGCCTTCGCGAGGGAGGCCGCTGTCCCGGCTTGCGCACACCCGACTTCTGCTCCTCCTCTTCCGTCGGAAATCTGCCTGAAGGCATTACCGCACTGCCCTTGTACCCACCAAATGCTTCCTTCATTGTGTTATATGAGATGTTATGACCGAAATTGGGTGGGTTAATCAACTAGCAGTAACGTAGACCAACACAAGAGCAGGTGATGACAAGAGTGAGGGGCTGGGGCATCTACTAGTTCTGCTCTGCTGCTGAGGGCACTTTTCATGAGTTGAAGGCTTTACCATATCTCTGGGAAATTTTTTTTGGTAACACTTTACAGTTACGGGTTCATGAATTATGAATCTGATGTAAAGAGTACGGACTTAAGAGATGATGAAAAGCCCAGGCAGAGTGGAGCACTTGTGAAAATGGCACAATCTGTTTGGTAGATGGGACTCTCGGAGTGGGGTCAAGGCACTCTCAGGCGAAGTGTAGGCCATCCTCCACATTCCTCTCCAAGTCAGAGCCTGGCATTAAGCACCCTTGATGGCACATAAAAGTCTTGGAGAAGATGATGGCACTGGTTCCAGCACAGGGCTCTGCAACTTTAAAGAGACCCTAGCCAAGCCCCAAGGAGCTTTTAGCCACTTGCAGCACCATGGTGAAAGAGGCTTATTACTCTGTGGTGTGTGTGTGTGTGTAGGGGGTGGTGGTTGACGGTTCTTCCAACCACAGCCAAACAGCAAAAGTTCCCGCCACCACCACCATCATCTCCAGGATAACAAATGTTGATGAACGGGGGCACAAATTGGGACAAGGGTGCCTGGAATTAAGTCAGTGTGTGCAGTTAATGTCTGATAAATGTGGCCTTTTAATTAACAAGATTAAACACAGAGAATAAAAGCGCTGGTAAAGTGTGCCTCTCAGTCTGGGGATCGGCGTAATGTTATCAGCCTTAATATGCACAGCCTGAAAGAGACTGGGTGGACCAAAGCCTCCAGGGAATCGGGGAGCGAGTGATTGATGGGAGAAGTAAGTGAAGAGCATATATCAGCGGTAAGAAAGGGAGGAGAGACATATAAACAGGAGGAAAGAAATAGAAAGAGAGAGAGATGGAGAAAAGGAATGCAGAGTGCACAAAGAGAAAATGAGTAGGCAGAAAGCAAGCCATAAAGGCTTGGAACTGAACATTGGTTTTGATTGTAGAGCTTAACAACAAGGGATGAATGCAGAAAGAAGGACAGGGGTCACTGCCATCGAGACACAACACAAATTTGTACAGACACATAGAGTATGGAGAACAAAATGTATTGGAATGCTCAGTCATTACCTCCCTGAGGAAATTTAAACTAGGAGTGCGGGCGTGTGTGTATGTGAGAGAGAGAGAGAGAGAGAGAGAGAGAGAGTACAACAAAGAGAGTGTAAGACAAATTGATGAAAAAAAAGAAAGAGAGATCAAATTAAGTGAGTTAGGGACTGTATCAGGAGGCCCTTGGTCTGGTCTCAGATTAAAAACAAGTCTCCCAGTGATAAGGGATGACATCAACCAGCAGGAACAAGAGCAGCAACAGCAACAAGATATTACACAGCACCAATCCCACTTAATGGTATTTGTCTGTGTCTAGGGACCACTTTCACTATGTATGTGTGATGGACTGTGTGAATCTGTGTGTGTGTGTGTATGAGTTGTTGTGTGTGTGTTTTTGTACATGTGCAAATCTTTTTCTCTCTCTTTCAGACACTACTTTTACTTTGATCTTTTAAAGCCTCATTAGACAGTTCCTGTTTTTCAAATTATATTTAATTCAGAGCCATGGATTAACCGAGCCAATTTGTCCACGCTCTGCATTTAAATATCTAAATTATCTCCTTGAGTTGCGGAGAACTGACTATTACTGCATTTGTGTTCTGTGATGAAAGTGTTGATGAAATGATTTGCATGTAATGACCACCAACTTAACGGATGCCCCAGTTTCCACAAACTACCATTAAGATGTGCCAAATAAAAACTCTGACCAAAAACATGTGTTTTTCAAACACCACGATTCACTCAAAATAAAAAATAAGGTGCTGTTTATCTTCTGTCTCCTGGCACGTTGACCTGAGGTAGCAACAGAATGTACCATGGGCAAATTTCTATTAGATGGGAAAAAGATAAAAGGGACGACGTTGAGAAGACACGGGGAAGAGATGGAGGTCTTAGCTGGCATATCAATGAAAACATATTTTTTCTGACTACTCTTCCGTGGCTAGCGCAGTGCTATCGGAAGGCTGTGTCCCAAGGCTGTGGCTCTTTATTAAAAGATCTGCCTTTCCCGTCTTTTTTTCCATGTTCGCAGGCTTTGGAATGAAACCAGCACTCATTAAACACAGCGCCCACAAGCTCTGCTTAGTAGAAACCAGGCTACAGTTAAAAAAGGGGGCACTGGGAAAAGAATACTCTGAAGGCTAGCCATCCAGATATGCATGCATGCATTTCCGCACGCACGGACACACTTACACACACACACATAGACACCAACACACACACAGTTTCCTTCTCTTAGGCTGATAAACAGGTTTTTGGCCCATTAGGCTGGCAGTGAATGGATCCTCAGCCCTGGCCCTACAGCTCCAGATTCACATTCACAGCCACACAGAGTCCAGCCAGCCAGAGACCAACCATGGAACTGCATGCAGAAGACCGCTGAGCCAAGAGAACTTTTAATGGCTAGATCATCACTCCCCAGACGCACAAAGCACACTTTAGAATGAAAACACACACACACTGACACGCACACACACACACACGTCAACACAGCTGGGGAGAGAGGAAGGAGGGGAGGATTATTTAGAGCATAAGACGTTATTAAAAGCGGCATCATCATGCGGCAGCGTTAACAAGCAAGGCAGCAGTGGAGCGACTGTGACTGAAGAATCACTTGAGAAAGCTAGCATGATCACATCTAGGAAATAAGGCTGAGTCACCACCACGTCGTCGCTGATGCGACCAGGGGGTTGGGGGCCCCAGCGGGTTTACGGCATCTGTGGTTATGATTGAGAGGCAGCCGAAGCCCAAGGAGGAAGGAGAGGAGAGGAGGAGAGGAAGGGGTAAAAGACTGATAGGGCATATAGAACTCTCTCTCTCGCCGTGTGTGTATGTCATATTTTATACTTTATATTCTGAGAGGTCAATGTGAAGGCCAACTAGTGTAAGAATCAGAGTGTAAGACAGGTAGCTACTGTGAGAGAAAGGGACATATCAAATGGTTGTATGTGGTATAGATGTGTGTGTTGGGGGCACATGCAGAGAGAGAGAGAGAAGACAAAAGGCAAAAAGCAGCAGGACTCCATCTGGCTCTCCGGCCCATGCCTCATGTTCTCATTTTCTCCCCCGAATACGACCCACTCGGGGAGCCACGAGCCGACTCAAGCTATTAGAATTCCTCTCAAGGCGATGCACTCAACCCCCAGAGTCCAAACACACACACACACACACACTCTGCTATTCTACCTCTCCCCTCTCCCCTCCGACAGCCATGGAGTGGCAGGTAATACACGTTGTTCCTCAGCACGTTGATGCTTTGATTCCCATCTCTCTCTCTCTCTCTCAGAGCCCTTTTTCATTTCTGAGGACAAACAACTTGGAGGCTGTGAATGGCAAGCGGCGCACGGCACATGGCGCCCGGTCACCCCCCCCGATGTCCCCCTTCATTGAGACCCTACCCCAGGCATAGAGCCACATTGCCCACTGACTGCATGACCTTGATTGCTACAGGTCACAGTTCTTATACAGTATGATCTATTGTGGCATATAGAACTCTTTCCCATTGAGCCTCTCAGCAGAGCAGGATGGGAGTCTTTTCTTTTTTTTTTTTTTTTTTTTTGCATTTCTGCTTTTGATTTTATGAAACAGCTCCTCTAAATTGTGTGTGTTAACACAGCTGAACACTGCTGAACCACTATTGAAGTACCCACAGGGCATAAGTAGCTAAAATGGCTTCTCTGTGGTAATTATTATGAGGCAGTTAAGTGAATCTGATTACGTTCCTGACCACACATATTTAAGCCACATGAATAAATTACAATCAGAGTCGTGAGGGGCTGTGGGAGGAAGTTGGGCCGATGTGTGTGTGTGTGTGTGTGTGTGTCGCACTCGCGGCTGTCTACCATCACCTGGAAAGACTTTTCTTCACCATCAAGTCTGTGGCATGAACAAATGAGAGCACTTGCATCCTGCACACATACAGTGAGGCAAGCGTGCAAGGAGAAATGTCTGCACCAGAAACACATCTACACACAGCTTAAACATCAAATGGATGCCACTAGAGCAAACCCATCAAAGAGGAAAGGATGGAGGGAACAACGTCCCTCCCCTACCCCTCCCCTCCCCTCGCCTCGGAAAGGGTTCTTGATATCGGGCGTAAAAGGTGCACTTTGCACGGTGCGTTAAGTGACAGGGCGAATGAATACTTAAGGTGCCACTTAAGATGGGCATGCTCAGTGGACTCTTCAACCCACCCTGGCAGAGCATGGCCTGAGAGAGCAGGTAAGAGAGGAGAGAGCAGAATTTTAAAAAGCCTGGGTGGGGTGGGGTGGGGTGGGGTGAGGTGGGGTGGTGGTGGGGAGGGGGGGCAGTGGCTGGAGGACAGCTCAGGTCAGGGTTTGGGTCGTGCCTTGGCTCTTGGCCCAGAGAGAGAGAGAGAGAGAGAGAGAAGGTAAGATAGAAGAAGGGAGGAGGTGGTGAGGTGGACTGCCCCTGTCACTGTGCCTCTCCACACAGACGGCTGACAAGTCTACAGCCGGACGCCAGCAGCGGAGGGCTCAGCCGCTATGGTGACAGGTGCTTAGTGCAACAGAAAAAGGAAGAGAATGAAAAAGAGAAGTACAGCGTCTGCTAGAAAGGGCTGAGTCACCCTGGCAAGCCGACAGCACTTCTTGGGGCTCTGACACCCTTGGTCTGGGGGAAGAGAAAGGTGACTGTCTGTGACCTCCTCACTTGTGTCAATGCTCATGTAAGTAAAAACACCAGCTATTCCTTACTCCCCCTGGGATCAGTGAAAAGCATGGGACACAACAGGCCTCATTATTCTCCCTCTCAAAATTCCTTACTCTGTCGCCAGATGCAAAACATGACTAATAAATGAATGCAGACTGGATTGAATTTATTTATTTTTTGCCCAGAGAAATACTTGTCTGGATGTTCATACCATTCAAAGCACAACTGCAAATTAACTCCAATTGGATTACAACATAACATCCCATCCAATTCTTTTTTTCGTGTTTGTATTTTTCTTTTTTTTAAGTTCAGTTCTAAATAATATGTTACTTCATATTCAAGATTAGAAGAAAAACAACATTGAATGTCTTCAATACAGGCAATGCAAACCAGGGGTGAAATGCCCCATTCAGCCACAACTTCATATATTTTCCAAGACCTTTGGATATTGCTTTTGATTTGTCCAGGGAATTGGAGCAGAACATCCCGGATCTAAAAAAAGACTCTTTCAAAATCAACCCACTCACATCCAGAGACTCGGCTGAAGAACAAACACATCCGCTCAGATCACTCGCTGCGTCTGATTCATCCATGAAGAGCCGGACAGCTTGTGGAGATGCCAGCGTGGGTCAGGCAAAGGAAGGAGCTCACTCTGGTCCTCTCATGCTGGAGATGAAGAGAGCTGGCTCCAGAAACTCACCCGAAAGCTGCTGTAAACAACAAGACCGCCTCTCTCCACGATTCAACAGCTAAATTCCTGCCACTGATATATGATATATGAAAACATTAAAAAGGCTGAGCGTGATTACTTCAATTTTCTTAGTAAGCAACTATTACTGTTGCAACAGCGGTTACTAAAGATGCCCCAGTTTTTTCCAAACCACTGGGTGACAACTCAGGCCTTAATGTGGTGTTTGGAGAGGGCTGCACTGAGCTTGACAACACATGCTTGGCAGACTGTGACTTTGTCAAGGCCAGACATTGTGCAGTTCTTCTCTCTCCCAGCCCACTGCTTGGCATCTCTCTTCACAGTTCTCACAGTGCTCTGTCTCCCCCTCTTTATCTCTCACTCTGTCAGTCTCTCTCTCTCTCTCTCTCACACACACACACACACACACACACACACACACACAAACCATTCTAACACTGACAAACATGGCAGCAGGAGGTGCAAACAACGGACACTTCAACAGCTGGTGTGGCCATGATGTTTAACCACGACTTTGGAGCAAATGGTGGTGCTAGGCAGGAGGCGAGCAAACAGAAAACTTGAATCCAAATACGTATCAACAAAAAACTGTGACTCCTTCTTGCTGAGAACGGAGTGTCTGGGGCTCATCCCCAGATCAGAAAGCTGAATGGGGATGGGGAGGGGTGGGTCGAGAGCAACGCAAGGGGACTGCTGCCACAAGTGGCTATACCACATTGCCTTCGGTGCTCAAGCTTGGCAATTGTGTGCATGGTGTCGGATGCAGCGTGCCAGCAAATGCCAACGTGTGCACCAGGCACTCAGTGTTAAAACCCTCTGCACTACAATTAGCCCTTCTTTAGCTTGTGCTACCATATAATCCACATAACTGAAGCTTGTGCATGTGCGCACACACACACACAGTAACTGTCATGTCTAAGTTATGAACAGGTTGTAGATGGTAAGAGGTTGGGGGTTTGATGGTCATGAAAATTGATCACATGGAGATCAGAGCTTAATTAAGAACGATTTGATGGAAAAATGAGTCACTGACTTCCTGTTTGGAACGTTTGTCTGATTTATTTGTGCTCTCTGGCACATTACATTACAGAGGACAGTGTTTTCCTTTTTTCAGATGAGAAGCATGAGATCAGCCTTATGCTTTCCCAATATCTTGGCTGTCTTCAACGGTTGTCTTGGCAACTGACTTGTGTCCTTGCAGTTTCTTGGCCGATTTTAGTCCTTCCCTCAAAACACAAAGTAATAAAGAAGCTCAACAGCTGGCAGTGAGGGGTGGACACTCCTCGCTCTGACAAGACATCTATCTTCCCCTCCTAGAAAGAGGAATCAACCACACATGCGCGCAGTTGCACGTGCACACACACACACACACACAAACACACACACACACACACACGTGCATCTCCTGAAGCGCACACACACACACCGCATCTGAGATTCATTTGACGAATGCTTGACGAAGGTGTTTGCTAAATGGCACAGCATTGCTTTGCAGAGGGTTTTACAAGCCACTTAAGCATATGGATTTACCAAAAGGGAGGTAGAAGGGGGAGGGGGAAGAATAACACTTGGCCCCACGAGGCCTTGCATACTCTACACTTTCAGACTGAAGTCATGGATCCTAGGGGAACCAAGGCCCAGTTCTGAATCACAGATAAAACAGGCAAGCAAATGGGACCACTGTGCCTGGATGTTAGGGGAGCTCCATGCGCACAATCATCTTCCATTGGGATCACTTAACCACCGCTCTGCAGCAGGGTAGAAAAAATACACATAGTACACACTTCTACTCTTCCTCTCCTACTGTACTGTATGTCAGCTATGGGGATTCAACGCTGCAACATTGACCCCCATACTCCTTGCCGAGCACATGCTCTCTCCTGCATGATTCAAAGCTGAAGTTATGAGTTGTGAAAGCCTCGTATGGCTGGATCACACACGTCTCCCGGCTCTTTTTCTCAATTCCAAGGCTGAGATTTAGAGCACGCTCCGTGCATGCAATTGACATGATTCTATTCTTAGCCCCCACCGATGGATCCTATTCCGGTCTGTCCCATTAAAGCAGTGTGTTCCCAGAGTCTGTGCGCGTCACCATCTGCGTGGAGACTGATCATGGTGTTTGGTCGTGCCACAGTAGCTGTGCTTGACAAATGAGCAGCATTGCAGCATCAGAGGACAGAAGATTGCTGTCTTCCAACAGCCCCTTTTATCCCAGAGATAAAGGAATCCTTGCAGCCAGATTAATGTTCATTGTCCGGTATCAATGTCAAGCAAAACTAGAAAGACTGCCTGAATTTAACTCTGATACATGCTATTTTCACTGTCCTGCCACACATCAAATACATGTTGCAAAGTGGGGTCTTCAAAAGACTGACTGAATGGCCTTTGCACATTAACCTAATTTTGTTGGAGGTAAGCCTATAACGTTACTGTGAAAGCATGACCACCAGAACACAATTTACTCACAGCCTTATGGACATGATGAATGAATGTCTGCACAGAGGACTAATATAAAAAGGTACCTGCCTTTCCAAGAATCACCAAAATATCATAGAATGCCACTGGTTAACTAGGCTACCTCACAAAGTGATTAAAAACTAGTCAAAACTACAACAGCCTAGTCAAAAATAACATTTCTAATTGCATGCATCCATGCAGCCTAATCTAAATAGCTAGCTAGTTTTCACAGTCTGACCTGTAAAATGTTAAGGGTTCCTCGGACAACCTAGGATTACCTCTGCTGTCTGTCCAAACCTCACCTGCAACAGAAGTTTCTGGATTTGCAACCACACCATCCTCCACACGCACCCCGCATCCCATGTTCGTATGCCCAAAAGAGATATGTTATGCCTGTTTTGTTTTAGGCTGCCAGGCCTACTACAGATTGCACCCCTGCAAACGCAAGAAAGTGGGGGAAAGCTTGTTTGCTCTATATAATGTACTTAATAGAGTATGCTAAGGACTACTAATGGACCTAAAGTTAGCTAAAATGTGGAATGTGAAGCTTCAAATTAAACTTTTGATTGAAAATTGTTAAATTGGGCCTTATTGTGGGCCTTTATTAACATTATTTTAGACCCCTTTTCATCAAAAGTGAGCTGCCTTTGATAGTAAGTCCAAAAAGCTATGTGAAAGAATGTAATCAGCCCTTTAGACAGCATTGTATATGGTCTTATTGAAATAAACTAACTGAGTTTGCCAATATTACATATTTTTAGTCACAAGCAGGGAATACATCACAGCGGAAACTAGAGCCCATTGTATGACAAGGATCTGGATCATTCTATCCTTGCCCAACCCAAATATTGTGACCATCATCGCCGCTGTGGCCTATATTACACAATTACAATCACAATAAAAACATCATAGTAGCATTGATTCATTTAATATTAATAATAGCTTTGACAAATCAAGGCTTTTTTTTACCACCCAACATGACCTTGCACCACAGCATTAAATATTTCCCATTAGAATTCCCTCCTTACAGCAACAAACTCACAGGTGGTTCAAATACATGAATAAGCTGCATCAAGATATTTGGTTACATCAAGATCTTGGTCTTTCCATTCTCTGTTTCCTCTGTCAAACATCCGAAGACCTCTTGTCTTGTCACATTTGGATGCCTCTTCTCTGCCTGCAGTGTGCTTGTACGGACTTGCACACACATCCTTAAACCCATTCGCTGTGTGAGCAATGAGCAATGGGAGCTCCCTGAACAGCATGCTAATATGGCCGTGCATGAGGAGAGCTGATTCCCCCTTCTCAGCCCCCAGCCCCAGACAGCAGTGGCCAGAGGGGCTAGAGATTTTCCAGCCCATTCTTTTTGAAAATGGTGGCGCTGCACCAAATAAAAATAATACAAAAAAAAACACGCTGCAATGACAAAAAAGGGGCTGAGACACACACTGTTATATAATGGCAAACAGAGGCCCACAGGCAACATTTCAAGTCAACTTTAATCACATAGATAAGAAGCCAGCACCAGAGGGGGAAACAACACCTTTTCTTGGCTGGGGTCTCAGGTCCTCTATTTCAGCGATGGGGGGTTGCACATTCTCATGTTAAATACATGAAGACGCATCCAGAGCCTGTGATGAAAACAGTGCTCCAGGTTATGAGCCAGGATTGTTTGGGGACCTTGTTGAGTCGTGTGTGCCGCAGTGATGATGGGCTGTGTCATGTTTATTTTAGAAGCAGCCGCTAATTGCATTTCAGCATTTGGCTGCAAATGATCCTTTGACAATAACAGGTGCAAGCCTTATTGTGAAGGTTTTTTTTTTTTTGCAGTGGGAAAACAGTGCTTCCAGTGGTAACCGCATGCACCTCCAAATCATAATTATGATCATGTGTTGCTCATGAAGAGGATTATTTGACTAATTACCTCTTTCCTTCTACATGCTCTGCCATGCTATCACACGGCTGCCTCGTCTCTCATCTTTGTACACGTAGGAAATAAGAGGGGCTGACGTGATCTTCGCGTAGCATAAACTAACATTCCTTGCTCTTCTCTGAGCAAGCACTGATACAGCGACCTGGCCTCCCAGTGAGCAGGGGTGGTGAATATTCATGACGGATTGCTACTGTCTGCCCGGCCCTGCAGCCCTGAGCTCCGTGAGACGTGGTGGCTAGCTAGTGGTGCTGAGTTTGAAGCACAAACACCTTGCCCAGAAAGTGAGAGGCTCTCTGCATACAAAATCAAAACCCCACACCCCACCACTACCATCACCTCCAGCATACTGCAGACATAAACACACACACACACACAGCTACTACCACCTCCATCTCTCGGTCTCACCCTTCCTCTCCTTCCCCACGACCAGCTGTCACTATTCATACAGCAGAGCATCCGTCTCCCGGCTGCAACCACTGGCCCCCTTCAACACAACTCGGCTGTAGCGCCGTGGTGGGAGGCCCACCCGGTAATAATATCTCATCATCCCACTGCCTCTAATTGCCACCGCAAAACTGCCCAACAACAGAGCCTTCCCCTGATGCGTATATGGGAGCGTTGGTATGAAGGGTACCCTCAGAAAAGGTTAGCGTCATGCAGTGGTGACTGAAAGCAATAATGGATGGCCGCTTGAGGTAGTACGTTAAAGCTGACATCCCGAGCCCGACAGAGTTGATAAATGGCAAAGCAGGAGCTGTGACTCTAAGAGCATCCATCTGGAGAAATCAAAGCATCCTTAAATCTTAGGAAAAAAGAGGGGAATTTTAATGCTAGGAGTGACCATTCATGAGACTGAAGTTTTAAGGTGAAAAGAAGTTCACCCAAAAAATGTGATCAGGCAGGATTTAAAAAATGCTATTTTGATCTCTATCTTTAATCTCCACATAGGCTCAGCATGCACGTAGCATCTCCATTTGAGGAAAGATTTAGCATGCTCCATGCATGAAGAAACCATTAGAATATACAGGTGTCAAAATGGCTTTTGGCTTCTGTTCAGAAATACTTTTTAACGTTTTTATGGCTGTACCTCCATTGAAACATGTTGGCTCAGAGATGCTCTTTCTTTTTTAAAGCTACATATTTTCTTCATAAAAACTTAATTCATAGACACAGTGAAAAACTAATTGTGATGAGTTGAAAGCAAACAGGAACACTATCAGGAAAAACACTTCCTTAATGCATCATGTTAAGACTGTGTTGCAACAAAAGAACAGCTTTTTCTTCCCTTTGAAGTCTTCCCAGTCTATTTTGAAAACATGCTGCTATGTATCCACAGGGAGGCCGAACAGAAATTGTCAACATTGTGCGTAGAGCCACATCTGGGGCCATGATGGCATCCCTACTAACACACATGAGCTGCCAAAGAAGAGCTGCCGTCATAACTGTTGAAGTGGCAGCTAACAGCTTTGGGACATCAGATGTTTCGTAGTGTAGAGGCAAGTGTAGCCTCTCTTCGTTGGATATCGGTTGTCTATTTGTCTGAGGTCTTAGAAAAGAATGAATGAAGTCTTATGGTACAAAACAAATGCTGGAGACCAGATGAAATGTTTCAGGGGCATATTGGAGATGAGCATCTGCCTGATAACCCCAAGGTCCATCACAGAGTTGTTTGTGAGTTCTTGGACATCAAAAAGGCTCTTGAACCACATCTGATGGGGTAGCCATAAACAAGCAGATCCCCTTCATAGAGTGTCATCCCTTTCATCTGAAGCAGCTAATATGGAAATGTCTACACCAGGGTGTGCCATGAATCAAACTTTGAGAGCCAGCCACTGGATAAGCTATTAATTCCCTAATGCATCTGTGGCAAGTAACAGACAGTGAGCTCACTGTGGAGATATATGGATTGCATTATTAATTAATTTATTTTGTATAATCTTTTTTGCTACACGCTCACAAATAAAGGGCAAACGCTTTGATCACATTACTAGTCTTACTCAAAGGATCTAATGAGCTATGCTGTGGATGCATCTAAAACATTACAAGATCATCTTTAGGGGCAATTAGACATGTGAATTTGTCGTTACTGCTTTATTTGTGCCTTGCATCCCTGCAGTAATATGTCAAATGTGAAACTGTGGTTGATGAGATTACTGGTGCAATTTGATTTGCTGCCAGTTAGTCTCTGTGAGGTGCACACAAACAAGGTGTAATTGCATATTAGTGGGAAAACAGTACTGTGCACTCTCCTGTGGCTTTCTCTCTTACTTGCTAATGACATGATGTATATGTTTGGAGAAACTTTGTGCTGACTATGAATAGCCTACATTATCATTGAGTTTGCAATCACTTGGAATTTTCCTTGTTTTACAGAAATACTGACTTACAGTAAGTGGCCTCAATAAAAATGTTGTTCAAACTCTTATTTCAAAAGAATTCCGGCTGATTGCTTTTTTCTTTAGGTGTAGGTGTGCATTGTGTCATTACTGCTTTAGGATGAAATAGGCTAGAAAAAGTAGCTATTGTGATTTACTCACTTAACTGATTTCTAGCTATTTCTTATTTCACCTTACTCATCTGATCCCTGACACTCATCCCACTTTATTGATTTTGAAAGGAGCACTGAACCAGAAGGAATGCCAATTTTTGGCTCTAAGCTACACCTGTTATGGTGTGGCTGTGTATAGAGGTGCCACAAGTGAATCCATTAATTGTTTGATCACAACACTGCACATCAATGCCTTGAGCTAGATCTGTTTTCCATCCTCATCCGAGGGTTGCCTGCGCCACAGGATCTCATTACTTTAAGAACCGCAGAGCAGATCATGCTTCAAGTAGCTCCACGTCTCCTATACACAGCTGTCTCTCTCTGTAGTCTGTACCATAGAGTTCACCACAATTCAGTTTCACAGAGCTCAGAATAGTCTATGAACTCAGTGCAGAGCTCAGTGCTTAGTTGAGGAGGACATCTGCCTCATGGATGATGGGGGTGGAGAAGAGTATTAGAGCCATGACGTCGACGAACAAGGCGCATGTGCTCATATTTTGCTCCTTGTCTGTGACTGACAGTCAAGGGTTCCAATTATGTATCAGAAGGAATTCAGCCCTTGGAGCTCTTTTCACTTCTCTGTCAGGCAGAGATGATGGGTGGATTTGCCTCTAACCTCCACCCCCCTCTCACCTGCCCCATCCAGTGCTATTCCTCCAAGACAGGATATTCTGGCACATAACACTTCAAAGCTAATTTGCGTTAACTTGGGCTCAGATAACAGAGTTTATTTATGTTGTGCTTTTGTTTTCTGCCCAGAGTTTATTTACCTGCTTGTGCTCTTGAAAGGACATGCAGCCTCGCTTATTCCTAATCTAACAATCCTGAAATTGCTTTGCTTATAGCTGTTATTGGTAAAAATGACTATCAGTAGTCCTGTTTGTGAGCACTGGAATGAAAACAGCAGCCTTTCTGTTGCCACTTAAACACTGTGTTCCTGTTTGTGTGTGGCATGCAGTTCTATCCATGAACAATTTTTGTAATAATGCACTGTGCATTTTGACCTTACTGACTGCAGGCCATTTAAATTCTTAAATTTGCTAGCACACTGTAAAGCATATTTATTGAATGGTCCATCCGGTAGTTTTAGCATTTATACATTTCTGTCTGAATCCTCAGAACCAGAACCTCTCAGCCGAGCTGATAATGTTGAGTTAATGGTCTGACAAACAAAGACTGCAGTACAAACACCCATAGTACATTTAACAATGCATCAATCCTTCTGTTTCTCAGCTACCAAACCTATTTGAATTCCCTGGCCATGCCATAAGAGTACAAAATAATAACTCTAA
Organism: Tenualosa thibaudeaui; assembly: GCA_027481765.1. Classification (NCBI taxonomy): domain Eukaryota; kingdom Metazoa; phylum Chordata; class Actinopteri; order Clupeiformes; family Clupeidae; genus Tenualosa; species Tenualosa thibaudeaui. The sequence continues at coordinate 1,385,785 of JAIFZK010000022.1, forward strand.
TTACCTAATTACTGCCTAAAAAAGTAATTTCCTGGCCTGCTTAGGCAAGAACGACATGTACAGTATGAATGGAGACTGATTTAGCACACTATCTTGCCCACATATCAGAAACACCAAAGGCACTGTGTGTGAGAACCGAGACACATGAGCACAGTTCCTCAGTCACAACGTGGGGCAACAAGAGCTGACAAGTATCTGGGCTCAGACACTCACAATGTGCTCCAGGGTAGTCTCGGAGAGAGAGCTAAGGACGACAGCTCGGAGGAGGAGGAGGAGGAGGGTGGTGATGGCAGGGTCTGAGAGACCGATTCAACAAAGTGACAGAGTCAAGGTGCAAAACGGCACCCATCCTCGAGCGGCCATCGATGCAAAACAATTTGAGCTCACTGATGGCTGGAGTGCCATGCCAACTATCCCATAATTCACAGCAGGTTCATTATACAAGGGCAGCCATATCTGATTAAAAAGTGTGTGGATAGGTGTATTAGTGCCACGGTTATGCATGCGCGGTTGAGATTCATTCACTTAACAGATGCTTTCATCTTCAATAGCTCGGAGTGTATTGAATGCATAAATTTATCTTTGTGGGTAAGCACTCCCATAGGAAATGAACTTCTGACCTTGGGGCAGCAAACACTTTTTGTAGCCTCCACTGAGCTATTGTGTGTGATAACAGTGTGCAGATGTACCTTTCAGAATGCTGTATGCACAGGGGGATTTGAAACGTTCCCTCTCAACTGTTGCGGTTTTTATCACAAGGCTGTCTGTCAACAAAGAGTGGCAAATGAGAAATGCCCTTTCCTTTTCCCGAAGCCCTGCACGTTCAGGCATGCGACGCAGGAGGAAATAAGGAGGAGATTCATAACACATGATAGCAGAGGCTATAGAAGCCCCCAGCCTCTCTCTCTCTCTATCTCTCTCTCTCACACACACACACACAGAGTCAAGATAGGAGTCCTGATATTCTCTTTGAATGACTCTGGAGAGTAGGCAGCCTTGACTGTCATCCATCCATTAGACCACACTATGGGCGCAGCCTGATAGCTGACCATCCAGGTTTACCTGATGATTTTGTAGCCTGAAAGAAATCTCAGAGTAAATGCAGGACATCATCACAAAATTTAGACCATCTAATCATGTGTCATTTTTAAATGCAAATGTGATAAAACTATAGACATTCATGGCCTGAAGTAATACATGAATGCCATGCTGTTGTCTGGGAACTACCTTCAGTAAATGTAAATTGTAGATGTTAATGCACTGGGGATATTTAGGCTATGCTCTGCTGACTGACTGTTACAAAGGTCATAGTAGATGAGCAAGGAGAAACTGCTTTAGTCTAAGACCTATGCTCTTCTGCTTTTAAAGAACTCAAAGGGTGACTGACTTTTTTTATCCTCCTGTGTAGCCATAGCAATGGGTTTCACCATAGGTGAGGTGTTTTTTTCTCCTTGGTGTAGGTTTTAAAGTCTTTTCAGTAATGTGGAATCAAAAAAGCCTTTGATCACGTGGAAATTTAACAGGCTTTCCATGTTGCTTATGGATGTTTACAGTCAAGACGAGAATGAAATCCATTTTTTTAGGATGCTGAGAATTCACACAGATAAAAGTTGCCAGTGTCCATAGTTGTCTGCAAGAAGGAATGTGACACAGATTTATACTTCCTTCATTTATATTGCACTTGAGTGCAATCAGAGTCCAGAAGGCATGTCGCTTTTTTAAATCAGTCATCCTCTCGATTTATCATGCATGTACCTTTGGATCTGCTTTCATGCAAAGAAGATTTAAAGAGATTGTCAAGTCAAAGTGTACTTTTTTGCCATGCAGCACAAAAAGGAATATCTTGTATATCCCATTCCTCATGACATTTACATTTACCTTGCACGAGTATATACTCTCTGGTGCTAACATATTGCTGTGTTTTGAAATGGCAACATATATTTCAATGCTTTACTCATGCTACAGCCTTTTAGAACCCCAGTGTAACTACCCATTAACATGTCTGTCCCACTTTAAGGAATAATATTTGTTTGCCCATTCTGTAACTGCAGTGTTCATTATTCTGAAGACCATTCTGAAACAAAGCTGGAGGAAATGGCTGATTTCAGTGCAAATAAGTTGTATGGATGTTTGAGCTAACTAAACAATAAGGCTAAAGATTACTTGCCATGTTTGCTTAGTGTTGAAATGCAATAGACTTTGGTCCCAGTCCTATTTAAGACTATTTAAGTCACTTTGTGATGTTTCCAATAATGGTGGAAACATATGTAGCCCTCTTCATTTTCCTTAAGTCTCATTAGAGACTCATTCATGACATTATTGTGCTTCATCCCACTTCAACAACGTACCAAATAGACCTAACGCAGTCTTTCTCAGAAGAGTTTTTTTTAAATAGGTGTGCTAGCACATCCTTCAGAGTGTAAGCCCTAATAGACATTTTTGCTCTGCTGTATCTGATTCCTTTGTTATCCTCTCTAGCTTTCTCAGTGCATTCTGATCAAAGCGACTTCACACACCCATGTATATTTCATGCTCAGTCATGATTCTTCCTTTTTTTCATGTTTCGGTCTGTGCCTTGTGTCCCAGGCTTGACTCCAGTCATTTCAACGTATTGTTAAATGATACATAGTCATATATTAAAGGAGAAATCCAGAGTGAATTTATTTGTAGCCCTATGTCACCACGTGCTTTTGGTAGAGAAAAAAATACAAAAATTTGATACAACAGAGACCACATAATAACCCAGCAGCTAACACTTGTCTGTGTGAAGAACTGTGAGGGCGGTAGGCAAAAGCGGTTGTTGTATTTAACAGCCTGCTTACCCACGTGGGTTGCGTGTGTTGGCAGGTTGTTCCAAGATCAGTGAACTTAAATGACAAGTTTGTTTTTTTTACTCTTACTCTTACTTTGTTTAAAATTTTGATGAATGCCTCTGTTCCAAGAATTTTTGTCGCAGTAGCACCCCCACCAACAGAATTGTTGCATGGGTGCACAGCTACGATCCTAAAACATACTGAAAATGTTTGCCAAAATGTTTGCAGGCAATGATAAGCAGGCTACAGTGGCTCAAGCATTGTCATCAAACTGAAAGAGGCATTTTTTGACTAATTTGGGGCCACTGCAGTTCAAGAGGAAAAATCCAGGTGAATAGGGTAATTTTTTAAACTAGAATATGTCACAGCTTTCCCAGTTGTTAACTCAACATTTCTCAGTATTTCAGTTGTTTTTTTTTTTATTTAGTTTGAATATGCAAATTATGCATTATGTACTTGATTATGCACAGATTTGCATATACTGTTAGACAAAGGTTTAACATTATTGTTGCATTTTGCTTACATATTTATTATTATTAGATAATGTATGAATTTCTTGGCAACAAAAGTTTCTTAGACACAATGCTCTAGGCAGATTTTCTGACAGGTAATATTGCTATCTATGATGCAAAGCACTTCCTGAATTGGCACCCAGCAAGTAGCCTGCCTTTCTGGCCATCTTGTAGGACCACGGGGGTGAATAATTGTGACCAGCATGTCACCATCTTCAGTAGATGTTTTGATGATGGATCCCAGCCTCCATTTCCCATCACACAGACAAGCAGTATATACTCTCCTTGGATGCATTCAACCAAAGTGACTCCAACACACTCTGCTGTTTGCATTGTTTTTATAACCTGAGCAGTATACCATGCGTCATCTCCAGACATCCTCATGACTCTCAGTTTCTTGTCAGATATTGGTACATGCACATACAAATACACATATACACACACATATACACAGTCATCTGTTAATATATTTGTGTTTGCTTTGCGTTTAGTAGAATATGTCTATCCATGTTATTTTATGTCGCCTGAGTTGCTCACTGTATTTACAAATAAAATCTAATTTTCAAGAAATGTATAATAGTGCACTGTAAAAAAGAAAAAGTAAAGCTTACTTGAAAAAATGGTGGAAACTCTAGGCTCTGTCAAGTTGAATAAAAAAAGCAACAAACTTTCAGGGTTTGTTCTTGATGACATAAACTTTATTTTCAGACATAGATGGATTCTCAGTTTGACCTTCGGGGTCAGCTAGAGGTCATTGACCTCCAGGATATGAAATATCTATGCATGAAATGAAAGTGGTGTATCTTAGGATCTAAATGTAATCATGTCAATGTGTCATTGACCTCTAGGAGATTTCAATTTAAAATGTAAAATTTAAAATTTTCATGCAGAAATTAGAGACAGGTCTATCTTATGAGCTAATTGTGATAGAAATGTAAACTAAATATGTATTTTAATGTTTCTGGCCAAGAGAAACTCATTTATAATAGTGATATCAGTCTTAGACATCACTTTTGGGGTCAGCTAGAGGTCACTGACCTCCAGGATAATGCATTTCTATTGAGAAAATGTGATCAAATATAGATATAATTAGTTACATAAAGAGCATTCTAAAGTCATTATAATATATGGGAATTTGTTGTAAAGGCCTTGACCTTACAACAGTGTAAGCAACAGCAACAACTTGTATCCTCAGAACACCATTTTAGTCACCAGTCACCAGAGCATGCACACAGCCTTGCGTACTTGTGAAACACCAGTGCTGAAGCTATGTAGGCTAATACTTGCTTCTGAAAGAAAATGATGCTGGTAGCTGTTTTTTATAGTTTGACCAACACAAGTGTCAACATAGCATGACACCTCAGTTGTATCCCTACACGTAAACTCGAGCATTGACAACATTGTTCTAAAAATTGGGTGTTGGCATGGAATGACCCTTCCATGAATGAAGGCTCCCCTTCTTCTCTCTAGGGACCTACTTGCTCAAGCCTATCAGTTTCCTGGAAAGCAGTTTATATGGACACTGCACTTGTAATAGTAATAACTAATATAAATAATAAGGATAAATAATAGGAGCTCCATACTTGTGATAGCTTTAAGGCAGTGAATGCAACAATCAGTTTATTAGTATCTAATTAAGGCAGTGAATGTAAGTCAATAGATCAGTATATAACAGTATTTATTATTATTATTATTATTATTATTATTATTATTATTATTATTATTATTATTATTATTATTATTATTATTATTATTAAGCCAGGTCTGTACCAACTGATATTTTCTACACACATAGGTTCAGTATGGATGTGACAATATGAGTAAGCATAGTAATATCTAAATATTTTTTACAATTTCCGACCTCTACCTCTGTGACCTCTACAATGGAATACAGGAAATCTTCATATAATCATTTACATCATAAAAATATATGACATTCTATTGTCATTATGGATGTGACAGAAAGTCCACAGTGGATTTACCCAAAACTCAATTCTTATGTTTCTCATATGTTTCTCATAAATAGTTGATCTTTCTCAGTAAAAAAATCAAAGCCCTTTTGAGCTACAGTTGTCCCAAATTAGCCAAAAAATGCCTTTTTTCAGTTTGTTGGCAATGTTTTAGCCACTGTAGCCTGCTTATCTTCGCCTGCAAACTTTTTGTGCTTTCAGTACTTAAAGAACTATGAGAAGTTGACATGTTAAATGCTAGGAGATAAAATTTGGTTGCAGTTTTGCCATCATATCCAAAATGTCTTCTCAAGTACTTAAAGAAGTATACAATTTCAGAAAGTTTAGCTAAAAGCGTTGAAAACTATTCAAATATTGAATTTTGAAATGTGAAGATTTGATGCATATTGATCATAACAATTTACTTAATTCCATAAATTCCCATGTTGTACATAAAACAAGCTAAAAGTCAACTAGAAATCATTACTAGAGTCATTAAAGCATGGTGGAAATTACAGCCTTACCCAGTGAAATTCCTTTATTTGGTGAGACTTAATATAAAGAGATGCATATAGGTAAATATGTCTTTGCTAGATAGATTTAAAAATATATTTAAAAAAAAAAGGATTTGGAGTGCAGCTTCATTGGCATAAAAACATTTCATAGATGGCAGGCCTGACATGATTTTTGTTTTTAATCCATGACATCAAAAGTTCTAAAAATTGGGTGTTGGCATGGAATGACCCTTCCATGAATGAAGGCTCCCCTTCTTCTCTCTAGGGACCTACTTGCTCAAGCCTAACTGGCTATCAGTTTCCTGGAAAGCAGTTTATATGGACACTGCACTTGTAATAGTAATAACTAATATAAATAATAAGGATAAATAATAGGAGCTCCATACTTGTGATAGCTTTAAGGCAGTGAATGCAACAATCAGTTTATTAGTATCTAATTAAGGCAGTGAATGTAAGTCAATAGATCAGTATATAACAGTATTTATTATTATTATTATTATTATTATTATTATTATTATTATTATTATTATTATTATTAAGCCAGGTCTGTACAAACTGATATTTTCTACACACATAGGTTCAGTATGGATGTGACAATATGAGTAAGCATAGTAATATCTAAATATTTTTTACAATTTCCGACCTCTACCTCTGTGACCTCTACAATGGAATACAGGAAATCTTCATATAATCATTTACATCATAAAAATATATGACATTCTATTGTCATTATGGATGTGACAGAAAGTCCACAGTGGAATTACCCAAAACTCAATTCTTGTTATAGCACTCGATCAGAATGATAAGAATTTGAAATATTTGGAAGACGCGATTAGCATCCAGGGGAGCTGTTGCTCAGAAATGCTGGCTAGCAGAAGAAGAGGGGAGAAAGAGAGAGAGAAAGAGAGAAAGAGAAAAGGCTTGTTTGAAGACTTCCTATACTCTTTGCAGAGATTGCTCCTGAGACCTCAAAACTAGGAAAGAGTGAGATGGAGGCAGATGAGGATGGTGGTGGTGGTGATGGTGGTGGAGAGCAAATAGTGAGTGATGGCTGCGTCTTCATTCCCCCAAATCTTGGGAAGTTAAAAGCACAGCTGTCATGTTATCAGTGTGTTGAAGAGAAACGTCTGTATTAGTGCACACATGCTGAAGCGTCCAGCGGCTGATTGACACAGCAGGTTTTTTTGGGGTTCCCTGAAAGAAACCAACTTTGGTACTTATCTGCCTCTCTTCACACACACACTCCCTAACAACCCCCTCCCCCTCACTCTCCCTGTCTCTTTATCCTGGTGGTGTTTTCTGCTCTGAATTTGTCACGCCTCATTGGTCACGGTAAGTTACTTGGCTACAATACCATCTAATTAAGATCTCAAAACACCAGCCTCTCACTGTCAAGAATACGTAAGCAGTTCATGCCATGGATATAATTAAATCAGTAATTACTTACCAACAGAAATGGGATTGTGACGATGTCTCTTTTTTTACAGGTGATTAGAAAAATGTGCTTAGTGTGAGTGCTGTTCTTACAAAGCCTAAATTTAAAGTGGTAATAGCTTTGAATTGTTCATGCGGATCACTGGATGGAAACTAGATGAGTTCATGCAGAGGACTTGAGTCAGGGTTGTTTCAGTCTTTTTTAGTGAAGGGTTACTTCTCACAAGAACAGCACGTTCTTTTTGGTAACCATAAAGAACCAGGAAGAGAACATTATTTCAGTGATCATGACATGATCATGAAAGTCTGCATCTCTCTGTGTTTATGTTTGTTTATTTGTATGTATGTGCACTGTGCATTAGCGAGAAGTGAAAAGTGCTTCAGGGTCGCTTGAGGTCTGTCTGTCTCAAGCGCAGAGCAATGGGCTTAGACCAGACCCCCGACCTGTTTGGAATCCGAACAGCAGGTCTGCTGAGGCCAACACAGGCAGACTGGTGGCTCCAGGAGAGGGCAGAGGAATGATGTAAATAACGTGCCCACAGCTGGCTTCCTCTGGGGCCCCGTCGGCTACCTTGGTCTGCTTAATGCATAATTCAGCTGGAGGAGCGAGGAAGGGCACAGCACAAACATGGCGGGCCTCTACGCCTCCGGCAGGCACTGGGGGTGGAGTTGTGTATGTGTGTCTGTGTGTGTGGGGGGGGGGGGTGCAACAGAGAAACCCCTTCAGAGGCGGGTGGGCCCTTTCATCCCCAGTGCCTTCATGCAAGATTCTCCGAGAGGGAAAGAAGCTCAGAGAGTGACACCAGCTGCATAACAGATCCCAGTTGTGCTCTACTCATTGACTGCCCTCAGAAGAAATGGGTAAACAAAAAAACATGCTGCTCTGGTTGGTTGCGTTGGCTTATTGCGTCGCTAAAAGGTGAAAACCACCCAGCCGTCTCGGTTGATCATTAAGAACAGGCCATCTTCCACACCTGCTTAAGTATTCAGTGCTGCTGAGGGGATTTTCAGCTCTCCAAGCATCCACAATCTCAAATGAAGGTAGACAGACTTACTATCAGGCAACAGTGGCAGAGACTGTAGCATGAAACGCACATGCTTCAAACATGAGGGCTAGGAGATATAATTTGATTGCAGTTTTGCCATCATATCCAAGTTCCCTTCTTAATTTCCAAAAAGACACAGAAGTACAAATGGAATTGCCATTTTTTTCCAAGGCGCCTTCTTAACCACATGATAAACGAACTAGACACCCACAGCATCTCAATAAGACCTTGAGGTGTGAACAGCAAAACCCACTTCAGCACATTTCAGAACACAAGCAGAGAGACAACTTTAGTGTATCAGCCCCACATCCCATTATATGTGATTTATGTCTGTGGGAATTGTGTGAGGAGAGCAAAAAAAAACAACAGATAGGATGAGAAGAAAAGTGTATGAAATTGATGCAACAAGAAAAGAAGAAATTCATCTCCACGATATATGCCTTGTATTCTTGAGCTTGAGCTTTCAGTTAGCATGATCATGGACCCTAGTGATTGTGTACCTGCCTTGCCTCAGTGATCACATATTTATCAGAAACTCTTGCAGGGCTCGATTCCTCATACCATTTTTCTCTCTCTCTGATCTCTCTGATCTATGGTCTGGATCAATGGTTCCCAAGGCATATATCAAGCATCTTGTCAGAACCATTAGCATGGCTAGCATCAGTGTTGTCTTTAGCGAGGTGTTGGTATTCAGCATGAGTTTTTTGGAAAATTAGAATTTTGGAGATAGGTGATAGCCTGTTGGAAGACAGAACCATAAAAGCTAAATGCTAAATCAATACTGCGATGGAACAAACTGAATGAACAAATGAACTAGAGCATAAATGAATACATGCTAGGTAAGAGAATAGACAAGGTTTTCATTACATTCCATTACAGCTCCAAACTGTCTTGCCATCACAACACAAACCACACACACAGCAGGCTGCATCTGCTGTAAAACCTCTCATGCTTTTGCATTATGTCACTGAGAAACCACACAGTACGGTAATTGCACCGTCTGTGGTATGTCTCTGTTGGGAGCAGTAAGAGGCTGATGTGTTAAGCCAGGGACTGGGATAGGTGTCATGACATCAAAGACACAATTATCTGTCTCTATCTCTCCTCCTCCTCCAAGGATATCATTACTGTCATTACTGTCCAATGAGCACAACCCGTAGTAGTAATTACACACTATAATCTGCCCATACCTAGGTCATCACTGTGGTGTCTGACTGGAGCATCTTCTGATCTTTTTAAATCTCTATACCATGTAGAATTTATGAAGATTATTGTGTTTTCTGTGGGAATCTGTGCTTTTGTTTTGCCCATGGAAGGCAAAAGGGGAATTAGTGTTTGTTTAGGTCTCCTGCTGATGATAGAAACCCTTTTCTGGCCATTATTGTTATTTAAAAATGAATGGTGCTGCAGAAATCACGAATACAGAGTTTATGTCTAGCTTGTTAGCTGAAGTGTATCAGTGATGGGTACGCCAAAATTAAGCCAAATTTAATTGAATGACTATTGAACTATTCAAACTATATCTTAACAATACGATGAACAATACTGCTTTCAGTTGGTCTTACAGACTATTCCAAGGATTCAGCTATGGCTAAGGGTTTGTGTACAGTCATGCACACCAGGCCCACTGGTTCTGAACTGCACTCAGATGATTACAGACTCACTAGATCTCACTGAAGCAGCACTGTAGCCCCAGGTTACACTTATGATAAGGTGATAATGATGGCCAGCTTCACCATCGCAGACAGGGTTGGAAACTAAGGGTGCACAGAGACCTGTTTACTGTCAGACTGACAAAAATCCATATGCCTCTGTCAAGGATTATGTATATAGTACATATAGGCTTGTGTGTGTCGCAGTCAAAGCTGCTGTAATGTTAGACATCAAGCTTTAGTCACTATGCATGAACAGAAATTGTGTTTACACATTGTGGCCCCTGGAGTGACTCATTAAAGTCCATAGTATAGCTAATGCATAAGTTCAAACACAATGGGAAGCAATGTGATGTCATTTGAAATGCTAATCTTCATGCTCTCTATATCCTTGGCTGAAAGCAAATAGCCAAGTGTCAGTGTGTTGACTTTCAATTTATACCCATGATTTAAATAAAGTGCTGATAACATTGTATATTCCTGCTTTTGGCTGGAAGTCAAGCATAGCTATTAGTAAGATGAGTATGAAAATTATTTTTGAGGGAATATGAATGCAGACAGACTCCTGTTGTATGCTAACTATGGCAGTCTAGTTGATTTTTTTCTCCTTTGTGGCTGAACATCCAATCATAGAAAATGATCCTCTCTAGGTAAAATAGAAAGGGAGATGAGAATGCAAGGCTGAATTTAAAAAAGAAGTCTGCCATCTGACAGAGATGTCTGCACCCTAATGATGTGTGAATAATATTTGGTTTCTGTGGAAGAACATTTGGAAGATGAAGAGGGGGGGGAGATTCTTTTATTTTTAAAAAGATAGAAAGAAAGAATGAAAGAAAGAAAGAAAGAAGATACTTTTCAAACAAAGTAGGCTCCACAATGAAAGGATACAGACAGCTGTCACCAAAACACAGTCCTTTCTCTGAGATGTCTATAAATAGTCAGGAGATTTTGGTTTGGGCATCCTTAAAGCTGTCATGACTCTTCCTCATTCTTGTGAACATGCCAATCTCCCTCTACAAGTTGGAATGTAATCAGCTAAGAGACATTGTAACATCTGGTAGTGGGTTGATTTATCTCAGAATGGTCCACACATCTGCGAAGACGGAGGAAGAATGAATGTTAATAATCAGCAACGTAACGTGTTTCCCAAATAGTCCTGCTGTTAGCGATATTTACAGCAGCGGAAAAAAAAAAACGACGTTGCTCACACATTTCCATCCATTTCCAAAGATTTTCCTCTGGACCTGAATCATGAAGAATTTTCCTCCCCATTCCTTGCTTACCCAGTAAAAGCAATTACTGTGTTGCCTCGTCATTCCCTGGCTGGCTGATTAGCAGGCCTGTGAGTTGCTTGACCTGGCTGCATTTGCCGAGCTCCGACGAGTTTGTTTTTGCATAGAGTGATCTAACGCGGAGGAGTGTGTGTGGTTTCTCTTTCACAGTGAACTCAAAGCAACCCCATCTCCACATCTTTTGCGAATCTATAGTGTAAGAAATTTGACCGTAGTCATAAAAATAAGGGAAAAGGGTGTGTGGTGGGATTTTGCAAGAGAGGTTGTCATGTCATGTCTGATCAGGCTTACTCTCAGCGTCTTTTTGTCCAGTTGTACTGAAAGAGCCTAATCCTGTAGGTCAGCAGTGCTCTCCCTGTGCACATTCCATTATCGGAGATAGAAATGCTTGCCATACTACACTACATTTAAGAATGTTTGCTGACTTGTCTCTTGCCAAAGAAGAGACTAAATGAATTGGGAAAACATCAGCTGAGGACATAATGCTTGTCAGAGGATGATGACTTAACGCTTAGCCTAATGTCACCTACAAAGCCGGCTTCATTTTGTCAGTCAGCATCTTGCACTGCTGAGAGAGAGGTTTCATCATGGAAATTTAATGGAATTTGTTAATGATGCATGTTATTCTCTATGGCCTAAGAAAGGAGGTGTTTATCCTTGAACAAGCTTGAAGATTAGTTTGTCTAGTCATAAAGGCCCTGACAATTTTCCTTCTTGTTTGAATAAGAACTGAGAGGCAGCACACTCAATAGGCACCACTGCCAATTTGCACTTGTTTATTTGATTTCACCAAGATCCCAGCTGGGTTGTATGCCTTGATGTCTTGCTCCTTATGCCTTACCTGTCATGTCCTTAATTTGAGTTTCTAAACTGTGCAACCAGTGCATTCAGCCGTCCCTGTCCCTGCAAAAGTTCTGATTATTCATTATTCCTGCGTTATGCCAACTCCTCCAGGAAACAGGCCATCATCACAAAGACTAATTAAAATGGAGGGGGGAGATTAATGGAGGTGCGTGTCTATTATGACCCTTATGTAAATGAAGAAATTACATTCTTCACACTTGTGGCCAACAGTGCTAGTGTGGTTATAAAGATCACAGCAATTGGTGCCTTGTTATGGGCTAATTTTCTTCTTAACTATCATCCTCTCTTGGGGTGCCCTCTCTCCGATTCAAACCAATCATTGCTGCGTCTCTTGTTATCACCAGGCCCATCAGTATAACCTTAATGTATTCATAAACTGGTGGAAACTGGTGGTAGTTTTGCAGGGAAAATGGAGAGCAATTGTGGTAGGCCATCCACTGTAATTGTCCTCTGTAATCGCTGCTGAGTATTTGATTTGATTGCAGATGTAAGTTCTTGACCAGGGCAATGTAGTGTTAACTCAGATTATTCCAAGTGAACGTTATTTAGTTCCACATCCAGCATTTCACTGGCAGTCTTGTTGACAAGAGTGAGAGCCTCTCATCACGTCCACTGTCTTGGACATATTTTCTCCCCTCAAACACACACAAGCCAAGTTCCCTCAGACATTCATTTCCTTCATGCGACTATCACCCGACCTTGCCCTCTTCTACTCTCAGGGAGTCCTGACATGTTTTCGGAGTGATTCCCTTGGGAAAGCTGACTGTTTATCTGCCAGGGGGGTGTTTTTGAGAGTCTGTGACTCTCAGATGAAGCAAATAAATCAGCTGAGCTCTCCACATTAGCGGTGGTGGGTGTGGTAGGGGCAATCCAGGCCATGTAAACACACTCCCTGCCATCGTCATCAGGGGCTGAAGTGTCAGTCTTTTCTTGCTTTGAAATGGAACATTAGTGCGTGCATTCTGAAATCCATGAGATAATTTCTTGCCCCAGAAAATAGGGGGAGTTAAGACGAGACACAAGATGAATTTGTCCGTTCACAGATCACTGAGTGGCAAATTAAATTATAAGTCTTGAGATGTATTCAGACAAATCCTTCTTTTTTTTGCTCCCCCTTTGGGCAGGCACTCAGATAAATTACATATCTCGCACAGAAGTAATGCACTAATATTTCCTGGGTTATGTCCAAATTTTTTAAGCCATATCTGAAGGGATGGAAATTTGGATGAGACGGACTGTCCTGACCAAATCCCAGTGGTGTCCCGCTGGACCATTCCTGACCCCATGTCTGTCTCAGCCTCTGGCAAATGGCTTAGTCTGGACTGCCTAAATGCCATCAATACTAGCGAACTCTCCACAAACCCTGTGATTATTACACAAATCCAGATCACAGATGTATCCACAAGCTTTCTTAGGCAGTTGTCTCATTCCATAGCAATGAACTGTAAGAATTTTCCCCTTGTAACAAATTTTTAGAAATGATCACATTTGTCCTAACACTATATACATAAAGTGTACTGTGAAACTACGAGTCCTATATATTTTAGTCTTCTTGTTCTCATTTGAAATTATTTACTAGTTGATTCTTGTGTTTCTATTGTTTAGGCTGTATACTCTAAGGCTCCTTCAATATCAATAAATACATTAAGTACCTATGGTGCAAGTTTTAGGTCTTGGATCTTAATAGTGGATGAGCAAAATAGTGGGGGCAGCCTAAATTGAATTGGTATTCCTTGAATCACAAACAAGCATTTTCTGCAGGGGAACTGGGTGGTTGCTTGACCAGACTATTCTATTCACTGAACTGTTGAAAACAGCAACTAAAGATGTACTAGGCGTCTATCTTAAGTCTGACATGCAAGTTGTAGTCAAAGTCTATATTTGTGAAACTGGCCCCAGGTCTACTACACTGGAGTACACTCAAAACATCAGCATGTACATCTGCAGTGTGGCTGAAAACCATCTGCTTTGTAAACCACCCCCAGGCTATGAAGTCAGTGCCAGCCAAGCATGTCTTAAAATTGGTAAGTGCACATATTTTCACAACAGAGTGGACAGATTGAGCATGTTCATAAAACATTAATTAGACATGGGTTCCAAGTGGTGTAGGTACCTTGATCTACTTCACAAGACTAGAAGGTTTGCAGCAATGTCAGCAGAATTGCACAACTAGGGTGTTTTAAGCTTCTCAAAACTGCTGAATGGTCCTAGAGACATAGGGATTGTATTCTTAAACACATCTTTTCAAAAACACATTTTTCTCCCTGTTAGTGTTGGTGCAAAAATGAATTTACAATACATTCCATGAAGTGTTTTTCAGTGATTTCTCCCGATCATATTTGGATATTGAGATTGAGGGCCTCTTTAGATTAATGTTTTTGTCCCATCAGTTTTTAAGGTCTGTCATCTTTAACCAAAGTATGATCCTAGCTTTATGAAATATTAATTGTGCAACTATATTGTTTTTTTTTCTAACAAAGAGTGGCTAGTTGCATGTTCTGAGGCTGGCCTACTAGAAGTACAATATAACAAAATGTTGAAAAACAGAATATAAGAATACTAAAGGAACTCTATGCAAGATTGTGTGCTCTAGCGTTTCAGGCTGATATTGCAGCCTCAATCAAAATGAGCTTCTTGCGGGTGGCCAAACTATGAAAATATCATGTCATGTTTTAGTAAGACAGTGACAAACAGTTGTATAACTTTGCATTGGCTTTCTGGCCTCTTTAGACTGAACACCTAACAAGCCTAGCCTATATGCAAGACTGGATCATGCTACTCAGACCACAAAAAACCTACAGCAGTTTATTTTAAAATTCCAGGCTGGCATTCCATCAAGATTTGTTAATAGGCTATAAGACAAGGCTATTCCTCTTAAGTAGCCTAGTGTGAGCTACTGGTAGTCATTCAAAGCCAAACCTCATTATGCCATTATGTCTTAGGCAGCCCACACTGTGCAGAATAGCCTACTGAGCATATAAACAAGAATATACTCATGTCCAGGGGATAAATTGGGCAAGGTCTATCCGGGGCTGGGCCCTGGCATATAAGCTGCTACAACGTGACAGCCAAGGACAGTTATTCTTTCACTGTAAAGTGAGAGTCGGGATGGTTAAACACGTTTTCTCTGCATTGATTATTCTAAATATAATATGATTTCGTCATTGGTTTAGGCTGTAATGATCATCTGTGACATGAAACGACTTGTGGACTTTAGACGTAGGCTGTGTCATTCAATGCCAGCAGAGTTTGGATACGCAAAATAGGACAGAAATGTTAAATGAATGGCTCGTGTTTACTTTTTGCTCAAACAATGTTTCAATCCTTGGGAACTAGATTTCAAAATAAATGTTACAACAACTAGCGAACTTGTATTCAAATATTACACTTCCGAAAATAAAAGGCAACTTCTCCAATGATCCATGGCTGCCTTCCATTCCATTGGCACTAGCACATTTGCCAATTCTGGCAACCCATTTTCTAGCGGTGTGATTGGTAGGGGGAGCAACAAACCAAAACAAAAACAATACTTGTGGGCTACAAATGCCAATTTCAGCAGTGGATTTACAGGCTGTACCATTGTTGTCTGTGAAGATGATATTTTATTCTAATTTTCAACCTCTTTTCAACCTTTTATTCTAATTCTCAACCTCTGATGATACATCAAGGGCATTTTTTTATTATTACAATTATTCTCACATATAACTCCTTTAATGTAAGAATTGATTCAAATATATTGAGGGAAAACTAACACCTCTGATGTAACATCCGGTCCCTTTGCAGTTTGTCTTAGAGCAAGATGTCCTGCCTTAATTTTCTCAACATGACATGAGATTGGATCTCCTTAATTTCTTTTGATAAGACTCTTTATAAAATGGTCTGAAATTGCACAATCAATGCACTCTTGAGCTTTTGTGCATTAGGGATTCATTACTGGCGACAGCACACTCTCATATTGCCGGAGCTGTATGAAGTGCTGGAAATTTGACAAATCATATGAGTGAGTCTCTAGTGTGTGGCTCTCTCCACACTGCTCCCCAATCGGTGTGTGTGTGTGTATATAGTAGTGGTTTGTAGGTTTACAGGAAATCTGGGCTTTCAACTTTATTGCTTTTATACACTCCAACAAAGTTTCAACTCCCAGCCAACGTTCACTGATGAATGATATTTCAGGGGGACCTTGTGGGGGCGAGTGCATGCTTTAATGGATTATTGATATTCCTGCATCACATGTACAAAGATGGAGAGTTAAAAATAAATAAAAAATAATCAACTGAAGTTGCCTGGTCTCTAATGGAAAATGAAATGGAGTGAAGCCCCATGCCATGCTCCTGACTGCATGATGCTCACCTTGGACCTCCCCTCCATCCCAGCCACCCCAGGACACACACACACACACACACACACACACACACACACACACTCTGCCCTCAGTCCCCCATCTCTATTGTGATAGAGCGCTATGTAGGAGCTGGGTGCCAATGCATCGACCTTCCCCGGCCAAGATAAGTGGTAAATCAATGGCCATTGATTAAGATCAGACTGTTACTGTCAGATCCCCTATTTCGTCAGCAGGCCCACTGGCCAGCCAAGCGTCTGCTCTTGTAATAGAGGTGAGGCCACAGAGAGTGATGGGTGGGGTGGGGTAGAGGGTGTGCTGGAGTGCAAATCACCTTGTCTAGAAGACCCTCCACCTCCTGGCCCCATACCTCATTGCACTGACCTATTTAGGCATGGTTGGGTCAAGTGAACCCCTCCACCAGGGAGCACTAAGAGCCTTGGTGGGTTTTCACCTTTTGTATTTAAACTGCTGGACCACTCGAGCTGGCCATCTGGGTGTGACCAATAGAGCAGCATTGGAATGTAATTCTGTAATGGAGATCTGAGCAGTGTTTGCACTCCTCCCTCCTCTAACACTCAAGGGAGGGGTCATGGTGAGAGTAAACAAAACACACACATTGTGACCCTGACCAGTACATCAGGCCTTCCCACACACACATGCAAAATCAATCTATATTAAGACTGATGAGTGTTTGTTTGTGTGTGTGTGTATGTGTGTGTGTGTGTGTGTGTGTGTGTGTGTGTGTGTGTGTGTGTGTGTGTGTGTGCGTGTGTTTGTGTGGGCAGATAAAGCAACACATGAGGATTAGAAGGACATTCAATCTACAGGGTACTCCTCAGGGTACTTTCTTTACAGTTGTTATTCAAGAAATTGTCGTTATGGGTTCCTCATTTATTATAGGCTAGTGTCATTGTGTAAAATCTTATAAAGGAGATGTGTTGTGTCTACCTTCGGTAATCAGCCTCTTGTGCTGTGTAAAGTAGAGCAAAAACTGAATGACCTCGCTCACACAAGCCTCACGGTCCATGGAGGGTCAAGAGGTCAAAATGTGTCAGACTGTGATTACGGTGGAAATGAAGAGAACTTTTCCCACAATCCATCACTCGCCCCCCCCTTCGGTATCGATTGTCTCCTTGCAGTCCCTCAACCTCTCTCTGAGATTGTTGGTGTGGGAGCACAAGCGGGGGAAGGGAGGAGAGGGGAGGGAAGGTGAGAGAAGGTGTAGTTGAAGCAAAAGGGAGAGAATTCAGAGACTCTGGCAGTTAGCCTTTGGCTGCAGAGCTTCTCCATGGCACCGTGCAGAGCTTTCAGAGAGATGACACCACCCGACTTCCCCTTTGTGACGCAGTGTAGACCTGCCTGGTCCCTCTGTGCTGCTCTCAGATTTGTTTTTGCGACCTGTTTGACTCGGACGCAATTGACAGCAAAGCTCTGGCTTTTGATTTATACGGCTCTGCTCCGTTTGCTCCTGGGGGAGATGGCTATTAAAAGCACCAAGGAATGACACAGCATTACAGATTAAATGCAGCGTATGCATCTATAGCATAGTCCTGCAATTACCACTATCTCTGGCCCTTGTGTACTTCAGCAGCAAAAACAGACCAAAGGATGAAGCCAAATGGACCAGACCTGTCGATAAGGATTCCAATTTAATATTAAATGGACTGGACCTTTTCCAAATGAGAGGGCACCTTGAATATAGGAGCTGAAGGTGGGGGAGAGCCTCAGGCCAGGTCTGTTTTGCTGCACAGCAGCACAGCTGCCCCTCTTTTTTTTCAAAACTGATAGCCTCTGTTATCACAGTATGGCAGCACCCAATAACCAATGAACCCCTCACCTGTCTAATACAGTCTGACTAATTAGAATGTAGAGAACCCTTGACCAGGCAATGCTGCTACAGAGCCACCACGGTGACAGCTCAGTTTATCCCTGTGTGTGTGTGTATCTTTCTCATTCTGTCTGTGCCTTTTAGATTGATAGATGTGTCCACACAGAGAGACATTCTCTTCTCTTCTCTCTCTCCCTCTCTCTCTCTTTCTCTCTCTCTCTCTCTCTCTCTCTCTCTCTCTCTCTCTCTCTCTCTCTAGCATGCACTCTCTCTTGCACTTTCCCAGGTAATGAAGTGGAAAAGTTGGTTGAGTTAAAATGGCATGCCACAGAGCAACTATAATTCAGCCATGTGATGTATGGCTGTGGGAGGGAGAGCAAGAAGGCAAATGAAAAAGAATGAGACAAAGACGGCTAGCTCTAAATAAATAAAAAGAAGGGGGAGATTGCTGCAGGGCCTGGGAATAGGTAAGAAGGCACGACTTAATCACAGAAAACTAATCTTTCTTCCCCCCAACCCTTGTTTTGAGTCAAAGCTATTTCCAACATCCTTTAATTGTAGCGTCATAAGCTAGCATTGACAGCAAAATGAGCATTTTCCTCCTTTCGCCCACTGAACTGTTATGACAAGACATTCCACCATATCAAAGTGCAATGCAATTACCATTACTTTTTAGACATTGCCCAAGGTAAGGGGGCTTGTGTGGGAGGCATTCCTTGTATTCAGGGTGGATCAGGCAACTCCCAGTCTCACAGAGGATAAATATGAGACTCAAAGGAAAACAAGAAGTCATCACAGAAGTAATGATGGTCCAAGGGACGGAGGAAAGAGAAACAGTTGTGCCTGGATGACTCTAATTGGAGAATAAGTTTGAGAAGTTGGAGTGATGTGATCAAGCTGTCCTGCTATCAAGGAGTAGGCTTCCATGTTTTTTTCCTATTGAAGAAGGTTGGATGAGGAGGGAGAGAGAGACCCCCAGTAAGTGATAGACCAGAAGGGAACAGTAAACTGTTTGGAGCTGCATAACAAAACCCTTTGACATGTGCATGTTTCACACAAAAAGCAGCTACGCAATGAGAATTATAGATCGCTTTCTTGTTGGTCTGTCGAAATTAATCTGCAACTTATGGATTTTCTTTTCTGTTCCTACCCCATTCTGCCAAAAGTGGAATGCACGTAAGGGATTTGTTATAAATTAGAAATGGTGTCCAATATACGTTCATGCATTGTTCATCACTTTCAGACCACGTTGTCCCCTCTCGTACTCCACCTGAACTAACGTGACCTTTCGAGGGAAGCTGCCAGGTATGAATGAGCGCTACACAAGGGATGATAAATTCTGATCTTAAATAATATAGTCCAGAGCCGTATAGCCAGAGGGCTGGTAGGAGCTGGAGGATTTGGATTCATGCTGGGTGATGTTGCCAGATGAGGGTGGGGTCGGAAGAGATCAAAAGCTCGGTGGCCGGAGTTGTGGACTTCTGGTGTTAACACCCAGCCAAATATGAGAGGCATTTGGGGCTTACGGTGTTGAATCCACGTTAGCCCAACATATGTCTAGTGTTTTGGCCTGTGGCAATTACAAGATCACTTTGAAAGCTGATATGATGTACAAGGAAGGAACATGTTTGGACCTTTAATTCCAGAAAATGGGCACGCAGAATAGCCTTTAATGACACTTAATTTGCTTTTTCCAAGATTTTCATTTACAGAGAGATCCATTTCATGCTTGCAATGCTGGCAATTACTAATAGAAGTCTTACTTTTATTTTGGTTGCTATTGTACTGCAAGTGGAAGTGGCCATTCATTTTGCATCACAAAGTGTGACTTTCATCAGCTTGTATTACTTCAAACTCCTAGGTAGATGTTTACATAAAGGTGTAATGGGCTTGAAAAATGTAGGTACACAATTGAGAGTTAATGGTCTAAAACCTGTTGGAAACTAGCAATTAACAGCAATTTTTGTGTCATTTTTGTTTGTGTTGTATTTCATCACAAACAACCAGAAAACAAGGCTTTAAGTGTAAAAAAAACAAACCTACCCTTTAAGTCAGAGGTGGCCAAGCTCTTCTGTTTGCAAGTCACATACTGAAAAATCAGAGCTGCCAAAGGCCAATGCAAAATGAAGAGAAGTATCAATGAAAAAAGGACAGTGTTTTAGATCAGAAAACCTGCAGGCTGTCTAATGTTATACCGTTTAATTATACTAACAACAACAAAAAAAAAACAAAAGAGGCTTGACAAACATGTCACACCAGTACTGAAACTATCATGTGCGATAGATATATAATATTAGATGAATGTAACAACGGCCCACGATTTTGACTTCATGGTGGGCCGCATGAAAGTGAGCAAACGGCCACAATTGGCCCCTGGGCTGTAGTTTGGCCAACCCTGACTTGTTTCAGGATTCACTGCATAGATTGGGCATTAGGATTGAGATAGTGCCAACTTGATATTTTCAGCCACACTGCCCAACAAATGTCTTTATCTTCCATTATCCCTGCTGGGAAGTAATATCCAAACTGAAAACACTGTCTAATGGTACAAAAGGATAATACCAATACAATACCAAGGGAACAACTGCACTGTAAAACTAGGTAAAAATCTAAAAGTCCAAAATAAACAAACAGCAAAAAGAACACCTTTTAATTATCTGCAAGAGAAACAGATAAAATCTAGAAAAAAACACCTTGAATGCAGTGCTTTAATCTGCGGTTTCAAAGGAAGGCAAACGGCTTGGGTAGAAGAAAAAAAATATGGTCTTGTGTGAGAGCCAAACCAGAACTTTTCACACTGGCAGGGCATTACTTTTAATAAATCACACTCATACTTGTTCACCTTGTTCTTTTTTTAGTCGTCTTAATGATAGCATAAAAAGTAGACGATTAACATAAAGAGAAGATTTTCACCTCTGCTAATAAATTATATGTGTTTCTCATTAGTTCAGAGAAATTTGTTTGTGTGACTTTTTTTTAAAAACATCTTGGCACTGGTTTGAGTTTCCACCTCCGGTGTGTCTTGTTTCTTGAGTGTGTGCGTCTGTGTGTGTGTGTGTGTGTGTTTGTGTGTACATGTGTGTATACACATTTGCATTGAGTTAGAAGGATTGTGATGTAGATAGAGCAGGAGAGAGGGAGAGAATGAGAGTAATGACCTATGTTTAGCTGAGCTGAGGGCATGATGTTCCTCAGTTCTCTCTCCTCCTCTTCAAGGGGAACACATGAACGCAGTCAGTGTTGAAAGATCTGGGTCAGGCTTTAAAATACACTCACAGCAGCAGTGCCTTTATGAACTTCAGACTTGTGTTTTTTTTCTTCCCCACTGCTAGCCTACACATGTGACACACACACATGCAAAAACACATTGTCAGAATACAGCCCACCACTTACACAAAGAGAATAATACAGACAGACGAATGGCTTTATTGACCCATCTGTTGTTTCTTCCCCTTACTGCTTCTGTCACTCTCATTCATTCATCGTCCTCATGGCTGTCGCTACTTCCAGCCATCATCAGCGACACCAGTGAATCCCAGCGCCTTGGGTAGGGCCTCAAGAGCCTGACGATGCCTGAGGCGTCCTTCCTACCAACGTCAAGGACACTCTCTCACTCTTGCACTCTCGCAATGTAAACAAAAGCCTACGTCTGTTGAGCAAACACACTTTCTGCTCCACGGCATATTTCTGAAGTGTGACCAACACAAGCGTCTTCACCATTGAATGTTTTTAGGGTTTAGAGATGTTTGCTTCATCAGTGCCCCCCCCCCCCCCAACCATTGTCCCCCAGCATTCTTTGAGCTTCCCTGACACCTTGGTGACTGAAATAACTGTGATGTGCAGATTGAGAGGTGTGAAATTCATGCTACTGTATTCTCGGAGGAAGGAGTGACATTCTCAGAACTGCCCACCTTGTTTTGTTCTCCAACACTAAACTTGGCTTGGAGCTGCTTATGGTACAGCAGGCTGACCTTCACAAACTGTAAAAGTTCAGCAGTAAATGCACCCCTGAATCTTCTCTTCTCCTTTGCTCAATAGCAGCAATATTAGGAATCAGCATGTGTGACTTAATCACTTCTCAACATTTTTTTTATCTGCTATTACCTTTCAAAAATCTAAATTCAACCTTAGGTAAAGCATGGATGTTATGGCAAAATAATTGTTCATATCAGGAATGTTGATGTTATAGAAATTCACATATAACATGAGCATTCACATGTCAAAGACCTCTTCATCAGAGTCCATAGGAGGCAAAGTTGTGTTAAAGTAATCACCATGTGAGAATGGGCTTACCATCAGGTAGTCGGTCTACTCTAATTCAAAAACCTACTTCTTTCCATTGTCTTGTCAAATTTACATTATTGCGTAAAACTACAGTTGCTTGCTTGGAAATAGAATGTAAAAACAACCTCAAATGTAATGCCCTGTAAATCAGTATTTTAAAATAACCAAACAACCATGAATTTCAGTTTTTGTTAGGTTTGTAATCACATGTCAAACTTCATCATTGTTTTCTTTCTGCAAAGATGTGGTGACTGCTGAGCTGTTGATTTTTTCACTAACACCTCAATGTTTCTCATTTGTGGTGAGAACACGGCATGTGGGGTGTGCTCCTCTGTCTGCTATAGCCCAACCTAGCATTGTGCACTTGTTGCCTATAAGTAGTGGAGTGCAAATGGTTAGATATATTTTGTTTCCTTTGACGTGAAAGAAGTCTCACCTTAGTTTCCAAGAATTTTCCTTTTTCTTCTTATGACCGGAATGTGACATTTGTTTCACCTGACCCTACAGCCAAGGATTTTTTATTTTGTTTGTGTGTGTGTGTGTGTGTCCTCGCTGTAACTTTTTCATAGTTTCTTAATACAAAAAACAATTGCTGTTATGGTTACATCCCATAATTACTATCAGAGCATATTATGTAAATATAATACTAACTTGGGGCCTAATGAGCTGGCCTTGCCTTCTGAGTGTCTGAGGTCATGTCCCCGCACCAGTTTGGCTTTTTGGCTGCCCTGGCTCCAGGTGGCACTTGGCGCTTGATCTGGCCCTTGAGGTCATCACATGATGTTAAACAGTACAGGTTGCGCACTAGACTACTCTTGGATTTTCACTCTTTTGAAAAGAAATTGTGAAGAAAAAAAAAACTGGAAAAATATTGGAAGTGCACTGCTGTTTTTGCAAGCTTTTTGAAGTAATGAGAGCGATTCTCCTGGCTGTGCTTCACACAGACTCTTTCTCTCGCCTCCTCTCTCTCTCTCTCTCCCTCTCCCTAGGCAGTGGCAGCCAACCAGGAGGAAGAAGCTTCCAGCCAGAGGGGAAGTATAGAGAACGAGGGGGAAGGCATAACATCCTTATCCAGGTGCCCAGAGAGTGGCCATATTCTGAGTACCTATCCAACTAATGGGTTATGTGAATGTCATGTGCCCTCCAGGTTGTAGACATTAGATAAAAATAGTGTGTAAGGACCAGAGATTCATCAGAATGTATTTATCCTGAGTCTGCAGCATTAGTTCAGAGTCTTCACTACTTAACTACAGACTCCGTAGTTAAGTGGGCTGTCTATTGCCTGCTATAGGCTTGTAAAGCCAGCGTCAGTCTCCAGGCACATTGAGCCTTCTCTCTCACGATGTTCTGAGCTTTCACTCCTCACAGTTCACACCAATGTCAGTCCCAGACTCTGGGCCAGGTAATTACTTCTTAGCTGCTCGGAAACAAACATGAAGATTGTCGACAGAGAGTTTCCAAAGGTGTTATCTGGATAGAAACACCTACCAGTAGAGGAAATCTGCTCTCTGAAAAGGCCGAAATGTCAGCAAAAAGGGTTCTGGTAATTGGCAATCATCCTTATCGTTCATGAGCACAAACGTAGGACTTCAGCAAAAAAAGAACCATTTTGTGCTTGCCTGACTGTTGTAGGTGATAAGATGGTTATCTGGAACACTGAGCCGGCCTAAGAGGGCCGGGACATCCTCACAGCGAGTGCATCATTAAAGCAGTTTTAGACTTCCTGGGTCAATAACCATGCTAACGTTTTACCCTCACAAAAGCCACTCTGCGGTGGGGTCTATAAATGTCTCAGCAAATCAACCTGACTGGATAGCGTAAAGCTACAGGACTTCTTGCTCCATTCTGGTAACGCACTGATGATATCATTCAGTATAAAACATTCAGCCCTGAAAGAAATACAAAAGGTTTCAATTCAGGTCAGCATACACATAGACGTCTTCAGACAGGGGGTGGATGAGGGTCTGCATCCAGAGCCTGAACTCACTCTCCTATCTCGGGCACTCAGCAGAAACAGTGGCCTGATTCAGCTCAGTGGAAGCTCAGCATCGCCTGGTTTAATCAGTCAGACAGGCAAGGGGGAGAACGCACCGGGGAGATGAGATTATAAGTACACACACACCGTCAGTTTCACTCAAGGAGCGGCGCTGAGAGATCGGCCTGGAGTGGTGGCAGAGGCGGTGGCTGTTGCTGCTGCTGCTGCTGCAGGGAGGTGGCAGAGAAAAGGTGGAAAAGAAGCCAAGGGTAGCCACCATAGCTCCTGCTGCTACCCTGGACAGGCAAGAGTGAGTGTCTGTGTGTGTGTGTGTGTGTGTGTGTGTGTGTGTGTGTGTGTGTGTGTGTGTGTGTGTCTGGCCCTCATGCTTGAGCCTGGCCCTGCTGATGATACCGCGTGTCTGAACTGGCATGAGAGGAGGCGCAGCTGGCGAATCGTTTGTTTGCAATTAGCATGCGAGCGTGGACAGCATGTGTACACACATAAAAGATGAAGAAAACAATCAACAAAAGGTGCAGCAAAACCATTTGATGGGAGAACAATTCAGCCTTTTACAGCTGCTCCAATTGATAGCCTTCATAGCTATGCAAGAAAAAAAAAACATTTGATTGAGAGATCTTTTAACAGCACCACTGCCGTGCTCCACAATTGCAGTCATCTCAGCCAGGAGCTCTGACCCATCCTGCTTTTTGATTGGACACTGCATTATTCATGCAGGACAAGATAGCTTGTTTACTGCTGATGGCATAGTTTATTATGCAATCATCGAAACATTGGGAAATACAAACGACTGTTGACAGTAATAGCAAGTAACTTCGCCTCGGGCTGGTTCTGCTCGAATTTGAGGCCGTGAAAGGGGTTTCTCTGAAAAATACTTAATCAAGATATACAGGGGTGCTCTGTGAAAAAAGGTTTCAAAGCAATCTAAATGGAGAGCCCCTATTTGATGTGGAGGACACCTTTCATAAGGTGATTTCACATCAATGTGAAAAAATATGCATTAAGCTCGCGCACTGGGCAAAAATAAATAAAATAAATAAAACTGAGTCAGCTGAGAGGAGTGACTGTGCTCCGGGGGGAAAGAAATGCATTCTGTCTTGGCAACACACGACAACAAAAAGCAATCCAAGAGGAGTTTGACTCCCGACACGCAATTTGAATGGCACTGCGTGAGGCGAATAAACCTTCAGAGAGAAAGAGAGAGAGAGGCTGTCTGAGGGAGGGAGAGGAGATGGGAGGGAGAGGAGAGAGAGTAGGAGGGAAAGACACAAAGAGTAGGATGGTGAAAACTAAAGGGAAGAGCGAAGAGGAGAGCGAAGAGAAAGAGTGCATAAAGAGAAAGAGGAGATGAAGAAAGGGGAAAAGACAGACGGAGGTACAGGTGGTCTTGATGCAGACCACAATCCACCCTCTGCAGACCGGAGACGTGAGATTTTGCATTAAAAGGTCATTGGAGACAAATACTAACAGAGGGACCGTGGCCTGGCCACCCATCTGTGCTTCCAGCAGACTGCCTCAATGTCAAGACAGCAGATGATGTTATGTACATGAATTTCTAAAAATAGCCCACATGTACGTACGTATGGGACATTTTTAGAAACCCAGCTCTGTTCTTGGGGAGTGGCTTGACAAAACAAATGAGTCCCAGCCAGTGTCTGCAAGAACACTAGTGTCCTTGCCCTTGCCACAAAAATAGCAACCTGACAGTGAGAGAGGAGGAGGAGGAGGAGGAGGAGAGCAAAGGGGGAGCGCTTGTCTTTCCCAAACAAATTAAATCAGTGATGTCCTTTTTTTCCCCTGCCACTTGCACCCAAACAATCTGGGTGTTTGTGTGTGTCTGTCTGTGTGTATGTGTGTGTGTGTGTGTATGTCTGTCTGTCTGTGTGTGGTGAGTGGTGGTCCTCTCTGCATCCGGGCCGACCACCGATTAAGTGCCTCCGGTCTCCGGCTTGACATTATGCAACACTGTGCAATGTAGATTCCTCTACACGCGCCTCATTATCGCGGGCCAGCTTCCTCATGCCCTGCCAGTTTTCGGTGCGAGTGCCTGTCACTGTGGCAGCCACCTGCTGTCCTCCGCACTCCATTACCGCTCCCGGCAGGTGTACACTGCCCTGCCAGTCGGCTGGCATGCCAATGACCCGTTGGCACCCTGGCTTCATTTTGGGGGGGCCACCATCAATTGCTTTTCTTTCAGGTTTGCTTGTCAGTGATGTATAAATGCCTAGAGCATACAGAGTTCTTTAAAGCCAGCACTATCCAAGCCAATATTTTTGTATTGTAGTTTTGTGTGATTTTTATTGCGATGTGAAGAGGTTGTTGCCAGTTGTTACTGCCAGTCCACTTGCCAATGGTTATGTTTTGAACTGACCATCTTGTCAATTTCACAGAGACTGATGATCAGACAATAATGACACTGCGAAGATCTGTTGCAATTAGCAAAACAATTAGGACTGGGCAATAAACGGTCACAGCTGTCGGAGGTTTACCCCCTGGATGACAGAATATAAGTGGCCCAGGAGGGGGGAGTGGATGACAGATAGAAGAAGATGAAGCAGAGGATGGTCATGATGACCAGAGCTTCAGTGTATCACAGAGTTGTACATCTCTTTCTACCCCCTCCCCCCCCCCCCCACCCCCCAATCACTCTCTCCCTTACTTATTTTCTCTGTTTTCCTGTTTAATTTCACTCTGGGAAAAGTTGAGCTCATTTTGAACCTGAACTGCATACCCCCCGTCCCTCTTCCGAACTAAATCCTTCTCCTCAAATTGATTTACTACCTCTGCATGGCCACAGGTGATTTCAAACTGCATAAAAGCAGGATTCAGCAGCTCCTGAACGTCTGTGCTTTTTCACACAAGCAGCTTAGCAGGTTACCATGTGGGTGTCAATTAGCCTGCTTGTAGGAGGCAGGTTAAATGTCCAAGGCAAACATTTTTTTCCCTCTTCATCAAAACTCATTTGTGATTTTCATTTTTTTCTTCTTGCCTAATCAAGCATTAGTATTTCCTAGACCTACTTTGGGGCATCAGATGGTCTAAACCTAAATAGGCAGAAAGCAATAAAATGCAAATATAAATACAATAGAAACCCAGCATGGCTGTGTGTGTGTGTGTGTGTGTGTGTGTGTGTGTGTGTGTGTGTGTGTGTGTGTGTGTGTGTGCTGAATACTTCCTGGGCATTCTGTTGCCTTTTTTGTTCAGCCAACCTGGTGGCTGGCTAGGGATGTTGGGGGTCATGTTCAGCCCTGCCTGCTCTGTAAAGATAGGGCAAATCAGTGGGTGGGAGATGGCCAGGCAAGACTGGGTAAACAAGGACATAAACACTCAGGCGTGCCTATACACACACACACACACACACAATTTACTACCCCTTCACTGAACACATGAAGAATCAGCTGTCTTTCTAACCTGTGACCTTTCTTAGAATCGAGCGCACCCTTTATTTATTAGGCCACTCTGGGAAAGATCACATCCCCGGTTATCGCCGATCAACAAATTGCTTGTGCACTTGACCACAACTTTAACCTCGCATCAGAGCTAATTTATATCCAGTCTGATGTTCCTCCTGGTTGACAACCTGCCCTTCTTCAAATTTATGTGCTCTGTACAGAGTCTGTCATTTTATGTGGTCAAGTGATTCTTGCTGGCCTGGCAGTGTCATAAGCTATCTGTTCAATTGCCTCCGTTTTCTGTATAGTGCAGTGGACACAAAGATGATGGACCCAAAATGAGCTGCCAGACACTGTTGTGCCCAGTTTCATTTTGGCGTGTCATAGCCCAGCCTATACATTGACCTGTGTGACGGTGTACAGTGATGGCTCTTCCCATTGAACATGCCAGCTTTGTGTTGAACGTTGGTCCCAGGTCCTCTTTTTAGAGGCTTTAGTGACCCTAAAACAAACCTGTTGATCCATTGACGCTTGTGATGTGTGTGCCAGACCAGCGGGGGTCACACCGAACAAATTACTTAAGCGTTCAAGCTGCCAGTCTGTCAGTCAATCAATTGAGGCTGATGTCTTCGCAGTGTGAAAGAGGCGTAAACGACAGGCCGTGTTAGTTTGCTCACGTTCTGACGACAGCTGAGGAATCTCTTACAATGTGGCAACAAGTGCTTTCCTCCCCCACCCCTTGTTTCTCAGTCACCGCACTTCACTGAGGGTTGTGACAGAGGACTCAGGGAGATTGTGTAGTGTGTGTTTGTGCGTCTGTGTGTGTATGTGTGTGTGTCTGTGTGTGTGTGTGTGTGTGTGCGTGTGTGGCGGGGAGAGAGCTGATTAGATTTGTTTCTGACATGAAAACAAACAAGCTCTGGCTGCCTCGTCCGTGTCAAGTCTGCTTTCCTTCCCCCTCAGTTTCTTAGGGAGGGAGTGCTGTGGTGAGAGAGAGAGAGAGAGAGAGAGGGAGTGAGGGAATCTGTGCTGGGGAGTGAGCCCTGAGGGGGACGAGTGGAAAGAAGGGAAAGTGGAGCAGGAGTTCTGAATGATGCATCACTGGGCCCAGCTGTGCCACAGCAGGGAGGACCCGTGTCACACCACGACCCGACTGGCCCAATTTGGTCATTGCAAAAGCATTGGCCACTGCTAGTTAAATAAAAAAGCTAGCAAGCATTTCAAAACTGTGCTAAAGCATATGTGTGTATTATGTTTGTGTGTGTGTGTGTGTGTGTGTGTGATTGTGTGTGTGTCTGTGTCTGCATGCTTCTGTGCACCCTCTCTTGCTGGCATTTGGAATTCGCAAGTGTTGGTGTGATTGATGTTGCCGTTGATTCAAGCTGATCCGAGCGGCTCCATTGTGCCTTGCCTCCGTAAAGCCCGTGAGTCAAAGGGATGGGGTATTGCTCATGCAAAAATGTGCATCTGCATTTGTCACCATATCAGCCGCCCTCTCTACACTGCAGCAGAGAGACCATTTTCTAAGGCTTTTTTTTGTGCCTCTGCGCTGAGCCACCTGTCCTCTGCTTGTACCCCGCACTCAACGGAGCATCAACGCAAGCTAATGAGGCCGTGGGCAATGGGCAGATGCATCTGACAATGCTAAGATAATGGGAGCCACATCAAGTAGATGGGGATTGAGCTTCCTCTAATCAGACCGGCTTCTTAATCTCAATCAAAATAAGATAAACCAAGAGAAGAAGGTTTGTGTGACCTCAAAATGTGAGTTCACGTTAGCCAGCAGTTTTCATCTGTGCTCAAGGACATGTACATATGCGGGAAAGCTGTATGTATACAGCTATGTTTTACAGACACACTATTTGTGTGCCTGTATGTGTCCATGGCCCACATCCTAAACGTAAGAGTCACATGTGGCGATTGATTATTGACATGTTGGTGGAAGAACCAGCATGGATAATTGTGGCACACATAATAGCATTACTGATATTTGGAGCGATAAGCCTCACTGATTGGCATCAAGGCAGATGTTTAGGGCATTGATTTGACTCTTTCTACTCTCTGCAGCAGGTGAATCTCCCTGTTTTGCGTTTGATACAGCCGATCTCTCAAACCTTGCAGCCATTGGCCCACAGTATAATTCCTCACTCCATTGCACTCGCTCGTGTAAGGCTGTCGCTGTATCAATATTTACCACTTTACTTGGGACAGCAGGTCTGCAAGTCTGCATATCTCTACCAGCCCCATCTGGAAGACTAAAACCCATTTTAGTCTGTCCTGTATCAATGTGATACTTGATAGTAGCAGGTTCAGGACAACTTTGTGAGGAGAGTACCTATGCTGTGATCGAGCTGTTCTATGCTTTAATTCACTGAACCTTTGGCATACTTTAGATATGCTACCCTATGTACACAGCAATGTAGGCTGCATAATTCGTTATGTATGTTAATGTTCATGCTGGCATTTTTATTCAAAACGATTTACAGTAACACAACTATTCTATAGTATCAGCCACAACATAATATGACTCAATGAATACTACTATACGATTGTTGTTGTTGTTGTTTTAAAGCACATTTTGTGAGATTTTATTGCCTTTAATTAGATAGGACATTTGAGATATGACCAGAAACATGTGGGAGAGAGAGACGGGGAAGGATCAGGAAATGAACTCAAACCTGGACCCCCAGATTCATGAAATGGTTTGGCCCATTGTGAAATAATTTACATAGGGGAGGGTTATATATTCTGTAATATAGCTAACTTAAAAGAATTAATTAGATGGATGACGGTTAATAAGGTGAGTTTTAACCACCAAAACTATTCATCAGACTGAAGTGATCAAGAGGGAGAAAATGAGCTGAATCATAGTGGTTAAAGAGGTTGGTGCCCCTCCATTAGGTTGGAGTGAGGAGAAGATCAGTAAGTATATAGTAACGTATATTTAATGACTAATTAATCTTTGTTTTGACGATACATTTTCCGTTTGGGTGTTCATGGGTGTAGTAAGAAAAACCTGTGGTAGAAACCTGTGGTGTCCTTTTTGGCAGTATTGATGTCCACTGGGAGAGAAAATAGCTTTTTCTTTAGTTGTTGTGCTGGTATTAAGCCAGGTTAAGCTCTTTTGTCACGTTCACGTAAGCGTTTTAGAGATCTCCCTGGGCGTGAGGAGGCTGCCCTGCTCTCTCACCACATAGTGAATGTGTTTTAGCATCAGTCAGACTTTTTCTTTGTTTTTGTGGTTAGTTAGACATAAGAGGTGTGTGTGTGTGGGGGGTTGGGGGGGGGCAGCTTTTTTAGAGCACCTGACAAATCATTTTTTTCATCACCGCGTCTAAATAAACATTCTGGTCTTGTGTTTGTTGTGATGTGTGTGTGTGTGTGTTTTGAATGCTCCATCCAAGAGAAAACACATTAAACCCAGCAACAGACAGCATCTATAATAGCTGTGGCAATTACAGGGCAAAAAATCTTGTTGTCAGGATGATCATTTCTCTCAGCCAACTAACCGCAAGTGTACAGACGCAAGTGCTAAATGATGGCCTGTGTCTTTGTGGCGTTCATTGTGTGAACTAATGACTTAGAAATCTGGTATGTGTGTGTGTGTGTGTGTGAGAGAGAGAGAGAGAGGGAAAGAGAGAGAGAGACTTGCACTCATACAGTATGAGATGCGGGATTCCAACAGTGCCATGTGTGGGCATGTTTTGCCTAATTAGGCCGGTTGTCTCTCTCTCTCTCTCTCTCTCTCTCTCTGTCTTTCTCCTGTTGTGTCTCTCTCTGTCACTCTGTCTTTCCTTCCATGCCTCCTCTCTGTCATACTCCATCTTTTATGCATTGTTCATCTCTCTCTTTCTCCCTCTTTTACTCTCTCTCTCGCTCACTGTCATGCTCCTTCTGTCCGTGTGTTTCACAGCTCTGTCTTCCATGAGAAGGAGGCAATGAGGATAGCTTGGAGCGTCTTGTCAGCTCTGGAGCTCCCAGTCACCCTGAGGAGAGGCACAGTAGATGGATGATGATGATGACACCCACCCTCTAAGCATTCTCTGCACCCCAACATCACCCCCCCCACACACACACACACACACACACACACACAGAGGGACCACCACCACCAGCCTCCATGAGACCCGGGTGTGGCAGAACTGCCTAACTCCCATTTGCTGTGGACACTGGCAGGCCGCCCGCTGAGGACATAGTGTTGGCCAGTGGGTGTGTGAATACAGTGACCCAGATGACAAAACACTCGTGAAATGTTCCAGAGGGTTCTCCTCTCCCCCAACCCCATCAGCGCTGTTACTGGAAAAAGCACAGGGTTGGCTGATTTAGCAGATTAATGACATCCTCTGTCCCACAGATTGAGTGGCTTAATTCTGTGAATTAAGTGTATAAAATCTTGCTGGTGGTCTTTTAACTGAGAACAACACTTGGGTGTTTCAAACCTATTGAAGCAGGCTGCCTTACAACATTTATTTGTTGTTGGAATGTAGTAAGTTGCCAAGAAATGTTATACTGGTGGCAATGTTATACTGGTGGCAAAGATAAAATTGCACCACTGGTCAGATCTTCTCCTAAACTAAATGTACCCTGTGGACTGAAGCAGCTGGAAGCAGCTGAAGCAACTAAACCATAAGTGTCAATTAATATCTTAAATTAAGTGTTGCTGTGTTGGAATCTCCCTAATAATGTTTCAAATAAAATAAAATAAACGAGACTGAAAAAGTAGCTTAGCACAAACCAGGAAGCATCAATCAGAGATGAACTATAATAGAGGAATATACTCTGTGGACATGACTCCCCTTAAGCGTTTTTTTTTTTTTTACATCAGCTAATTTATTATCTAATTTCAGCCTTACATGCTCAAATGATTCACGCATGACACTGTGATGAAGACGGATGGATTGGAAGACATTTAATCTCTATTAAAAAGTGCCGCTCACTATTACACTAACACACAATCAAACCGGTTTTAGACCACTCTCTAAAGCATAGATTTTATCTATGAACAAAAAATAAAAAAGACAAGATTAAAATTGATAGCAGCAGCTCATAATTAACAGTCTGAGACCGGAAATTGCCACAGGGCAGAACAAGAGCTAATCTCAATACTGTCTGCTAGAGAAACTGGGTGACATTTTTGCCCAAACACATCCCTTGCATTGTCCATAACCAGTTCAGGCGGAATCGACAAAGACTTGCTGCGTAAGCTGGCGTTTATCTGCACTTAGATGTCAGATGGGCAAATACATTCTAAAGCTCATTTCTGACTCATTCCATGGTAGTGAATGTCTGGGGGAGAAATGTGTCCGAAACAGACGAAAGGAGCTTCTGTCCACAGAAATCAGTCTGACCTCAAATGCTCGCATGTGTTTTTTCAGTTGCTGTGAAATGCTACAAGCAGTCACCCCTGTGTAAAACACAACCCAGATGCTCTTTGCAACTTAAATGAGTAGACCAAAATGTTCCAGAGAGATGATGGCCATCAGAACAAAATGATTGCCTGGCATGTATCTGTTGAAAATGTTGCCCGCAAATGTCTTTGCTCTGCAACAGAGAGTGCAGCTCTGTGTTTGTTTGTTTTATTTGTTTGTTTGTTTGTGTGTGTATCTGTTTCAGAGTTTGTCTTCTTCAGAGTGTAGTGCTTCTGTGTGCATTTTGGTCTTTGTATGAGGAACTGAGTATGTGTGTATCTCTCTCCCTCTTCCTCTTTCTCTTTCTCTTTCTCTGAATGTGTGCGTGTGTGTGGGAGGTAAGGGAAGGGTTTGCAAGAGTTGAGGCCAGAGGTCATGTGTCAGTAAGAGCTTAAACTATGTGTGTGTGTACTGTGCTGGAGCGCTGTGGTTTGGATCAGTTTCCTACGCTAGAACACAGCACGGAATCCAGCACACTCTCCAACATGCTCTCCCTCTTCCCCTCCCACCACATTCCTGCTCAAGGCCTGTCTGCGTTTTGCTCTTCCTTGACCTTTGCTAAGGTCATGATGCAGTGGGTCTGCAGCATCACAGTGTTTCTTAACACCTCACGATCTAAAGAACCGAGAAAGGGAGGGGCTAACACTCACCTCATTGTTGTGATTCCCATTGCTCGTGAACTATCAAACAAAGGCATATTGCAATGTGTTGCTGAACAGACACATCTGAATGTCCAGCACAAAGCCTGTGCAACCCCACACACAGAGGCCGTTAGCCACAGGGTATCAGTGACATTAACAAAGTAATTCCTGGTTATCAGTTTGTTCCCCTGCATGCTAAACACCCTTAATCCACTTTCGCTGGAATGGATAATCCCTCCCAGGCTAACCCAATCAGCATTGCGCCGCATTGATATCGCCACTTAGCATAAAGAACATTGATACTTTCTTCGAGGGGACAAATCAATAGACCGTCCGCTGACTGAAGATGACTTTGGCATGGCACCGGGACGAGAGAGGGAAAGAGGGTCTCCTCTGTCTGTAAGTGGCGGTGGAAGCTCAAGTCGGCGCCTGTCGACAAGACAAGGGAGGGACTTGGCAGCCAAGCTATACGGCTCCTAGCCTGTCTGCTCTCTTTCACGCTCTCGGTAGCAACATCAGGATATGAGAGAGAGAGAGAGATCTAAATCAAATACAACCCCCACCCCCGCAGACCAACGCCCCTCAGCCCTCTGCCCCCACTTCCACATTTGTGTCTAAAGACACGACAGACCGACTGGGTGGGTTTTTAGAGGGGGTGGGAATGTTTTTGTTTTGTTTTGTTTTCTTTCTTTTTTTTCTATGTCTGTGGAGGGGTGAGTGGGTGTCCTGTTCTGCAATCGATTGCAAAATGCCAGCCCCTGGGTAATTAATCATTGGCTCCATTACTTTGATGCCACCCAAAAAATCTCACACTAATGATGCCAGTGTTTCACTGGGCGCTCTTTTAGAAGTGGATGGAGGGGGTGGTGGAAAGGAGAGGCGATCGATGAACCTCCGGAGCCCATTTAGAAATGCATTGATGCACAGGGCTACTGGCTCTCTGAATTGTCTTTGTTCCTTGGCTTTGGACCAAGTCCTCAGGCCTGCTGTTTAGAGCCAACTTGTTGCTGAATGTGACTGATAAGTATTTAATTGGAATGTGTTAAGGGGCCTCCTACATGTAGAGCAAACAAGGAACCGTGAGATGATTCACCTGTCTTTTGCTATGTTTTACTTAATGAACATCTCAAACTCCATGTCCTCTCTGCTAATAAACTGCGTGTCAGACATAATCTCGCTACCATAAATTTATTATGTCTGCCACAGTTCAGTTGTTTGATAATCAGTTTTTTAAAAAAATGCTTGCTCTATAACACACTAAGAAGGTAACACTAAGATGGCATGGGAAGCTCTTTGGCAGATATCGGCATTATCTAATTGATCTGTACAGTTTTCTGTTCCATGGGTCAACCACCTTTCTTGCTGGACACTGCTTGACATTCTGTTGGTAGTAAAATGCCACTAAATAGATGAGACCATAACAAACTGGGTGCCCTTTGAGTCCCTTGGATTCCTTTCGAGTAATACTGGGAAAGCTTGGGTTCCTATAACTCAGCTGTCAAAAGAGGATTGATGGCTCCAATCCTATCGGCTTCAGAAAGTGCTGAAAATTAAGACCATTGAAGGGAAGAATTTGACTAAAAGGCAATTTGAGTTATGAGCCCTGGACTCAGTCTGCCAGAGAAGTCACAAATTCACTTCACCTTCATTTCCTATCACATTTCACTTCTTTAACACCCAGGTTGTCTCTAACTCGCCTGCACTGTTAAATAGCATATTCAGGTTGCATTTCATCTCACATGCACTCCATTCATAGAAGCCTCATAAAAGCTTGTGGCATGGTAAAGTGACTCAGGATGACATCTGGCAAAATGAATTGTCAAATGAAAAATGCTGAAAGGAGAAGAGATTGGCTTCTCTAAAGGCAAGTGGTGGTGGTGGTTTGGGGGTGCAAATGTGCAGGAAATGGTACCGTAAACCCCCCATTCAAGCAATTATTTAACATTGACTCTGAGCCTGCCATCCTTGAGCCTGAGGATGTTCCAGCCCCTTTCACTTTGCACATTTAAGTCCCCTAAGGATGACTAACTGAAAACCAAACGTGTGACAAATTTTCTTTCGTCTTTTTTTTTTTTTTTTTGGGGGTGTCCCAGCAAAAAGCTCTGTCTGGTTTCCAGCAGCCGTAATGACCTATGAGGTCTAATCACAGAGAATGATGTCACTCACTCTCTCTCTCTCTCTCTCTCTCTCTCTCTCTCTCTCTCTCCCCCTCTCCCCATCTCTATTATTATTTAGGTGTCGGGGCCATGCTGCTTTCTAGCTTCTTTGTGAAATTGTACATGGGAACAGTGGAGTATCTGTGTCAAGGAGGGGGGATAAAGAAGAAGAGAGGGAGAAAGAGAATGAATGTAAAGAGGGAAAGGAGGGTGCAATCCAAGCATACCGCTCAGAAAAGAAGCTGCAGGAGAGGGAAAGAGAGAGAGAGAGAGAAAGAATGAGTGAATGAGAGTGTGTGGGTGGTGGCAGGAGAGTGCAAGGCTCAGTGTAAGCACATGCACTTTGCATTTACATGAAACCCGTCTCCAAGGGAAACACTAAGACAAATGTATCCTCTCCCCCTCTTGCTTTTACATCATAAAACACCAATCTCTGGGCTAAGCTTGATTTCAACAAGACAACCTAGCAGGATGGGGAGAAAGGGAGAGAAAGAGAGCAGCGGTCAGCTCCATACTGAACAGCAGTATTCCCCTGCACACTAGAACATCAACATTTTAGCCCTTGAAGATTCATTATACGGTTTCTATGAATACGTATCAGTGCACAGAAACCTTGAACTGTAGCCCTTTATGATAATTCATCACATTCACATGCCTGTTTGCTCAATGTAAATATTCATGAGGTCTTGATCCAGGGCAAATGGTTTCTTAGTACATCCCATCCTAAACACGAGCTGTGGTGTGTTCATATTCTAACAAAGGTATTTGAACTGAGGAGAAAATTGTATGTTGAGAGATAAAAAGCAGGTTTTGCTTTTAAATCTTAAAATTTACGGTGTGAAAAACCAACCACAAAACAGTTGAGGGGCTGACAACCATGCCCAAGGCAGTTACAAACTGCCACATGATGATGTACAATATGACGGTACGGAGCTTTATTTTGTTTTGGATGTGCAAAACAGCATCATCATGCAACAAAATGTCATCAGTTTCACCCAGAAGGTGACAGGTATAGTAATTGTTATGTTTTGTTAGGCCAGCCTCACTGAAAAGTTGTTGTATATTTGTTTTGTGCAGAATACACAGCAGATCCTTCAGTGAACTGACTAAACCATGTGTCAAATCTTCTATTTATTGAGTGTATAAAGTGCATCCAAGTACTGCTGTATTCCTTGCGGTGCAAGTAAACTGCCTTTAAAATAGCTACTCGGTACATTTTCAAGCACTACCACACAACTGTAGCATGCAAGTTTAAAGACTGTTCAAGCTTTCAGTCCTGAAGCTATCCAGACTCAAAGATGGTAAAATGCAAAGCAGCTTCCGAGCAGCAGATTAAATCTCTGCCTTGAAAACTACAGGTCTGGTGCCAAAGCTCCCCGTGTCAGTGGCACTCAAGCCGCTAAACAGCACCATTCACCCCTTGGCACCAGATACCTGCTAACACACACACACACACACACACACACACACACACACACACACACACACACACACACACACACACACACACACAAACACACACACACACACATACATACACACACACACACACACACACACACACACACAAACACACACACACACACATACATACACACACACACACATACACACACACACACACACACACACACACACACACACACACACACATAAACACACACACACACATACACAACAATGATTGGGTGAAGCGTCTGGCACTGCTTTCAGGGCGGATGGCAAGCGCTTCATAAGCAGGCCGCAGCCTCGCCCATTTCTGTGTGAAGTCCGGGCATCAACGCCACGCTTGGCTTCAGCTCCTCTTGCTCATAAAGCAGAAACACAATGGGAGGGATGTTTAATCAAATTAGGTTGTCCACTCCCCCCCCTACTCACTTGCTGTGCTCCCAGTCTATGATCAGGGTTCTGTGGTCTCAGTGTCTCTGGCAGCTGAAGGCCGCTGTTTGTGCGTCACTCTGGGGAGATTGACGAGGCTTATGCGAAAGGAACTGGCTGAGCGATGGACGCTCACAATGCTGAACAGGAGGCACTGCACAGGGCAGAGGGGAGCCAGTGCCAGGGCTTCATGCAATAGAAGTAGGATGCTGAATGCAGATGTAGCACTTTTCTGGGTTTTGCCTTTTTTGCACACACACACACACACACACACACACACACACACACACACACACACACACACACACACACACACACACTGTGGTATTTTGTTGTTGAGGAATATGAAGGAGGTTGTTCATATGCTGCTCCTCCAGTTACCGATGACTGATATTCACTCTATATGACCGCTGGACAAAATAAAAAAAAAACTGTCAAGATCAAAAAGCAAATTAAAAAGTTTGATAATGTTTGTCGTTTTAAGGGAAACGGGAGTCAAAATTGATCAGGCATAATGAATATCCTCTCTCTCTCTCTCAATCTCCCTTTCTCCCTCTCCCTTGTCTTCTCTCTTCCTCCCTCTCTATTGATCATTGGAGCACAAAGGGGGCCAGTAATGCCCTTCTCTCTGCAGGGGCAATCCCAGCAGCGTGTCACAGTTCGTCTGTGTGCTGGCAAAAGACAGCAAGGGCCCGTTCACTAACTCGTGCTCTCCAGTGGCACCCCAGCGGTCGCCATGGTGGATGAAAGTAGGTCTGAGCTGCTGCCCCCCCCCCCAGGGCCCAAGCCGCCCCCAGCACCTGCTGAGCTCAAAGGAGCTCGACCGAAGGACCAATGATCCCAGCGATCTCAGCCCTGCGCTGACACTGCACATGGGAGGCAACAGAGAATCAGCAGGCTTCTGGTCTTGCACACCCCTTCATGTCCAGACCTGCTAACCACAGCAGAGAAAGGATGTCACACTGACTTTACGTGATGTCGGCGTCGCTGTTGAATCACTTTCTGTCTCACATCCTGTATATTTGTGCAGATTCTCTGACCCTTGGCAGAGATGTCCACAAAGCTGAATTAAAAAGGCACCAATCAATATTCAAAATTACAGATGGAATTTGCATTCATTCTCAACTTTTCTTATTTCTCTGTGGAGAGCAGAGAATTTTTGAATGCTGTAAAATGGGCATTAAACAGTAAATGAAATAAATAACTGTTTCATTAATGCAAAGCCAAAACACTATTCCTGGCCAAATGGATGCCTTAGTGTTATTGTTCATCAGTGATGTCATTACACAGTGATGGTAAATTGGCATTCGCCCTTGGATTAGCCTCTCTCTCTGCTTCATCGGTTGGACAATAATGCATTAGAACAGGTAAGAATCGGTAACCTGAGCAAAACTAACCTCCCCTCCCACCTGGCATTCACAACAGTGTCTACAACTCGTGGCATTTCAACACATGGCATCTCTTTACTTAGCCTGCACTAATGGAGACTGACATTTATTCAAAAAGAAAGAATAGCAGATATTTATATACTGAGAGAGTATGTGCCTTTCTCTTAGAGAGTAACTGAGAGAGGAGCCAGATCTATGCCAGGGAGAATCTGTTCTGTGGTGTGGCTTCACTCAGTCAAACAACTATGCAGGATTTGAGGAGGTCTATCTCACTACTATTTGTCCAGGGATTTCCAACTGTACGTCTATGAAGTCTATCTTTGCTTAATAGTTAATGACTGTACATATGTCAGTGGACATTGATCACCATCTTGATTTATTCAACACCAGTTTAACTGTTGGCCTCAGATTAAGAAATCTACTAAAAAAACTCAGTCTGCATAAAACTGTAATTACTGAGACACTGGGGAGTGAATGTTGATGCACAGTGTGTGGTGCAATTTGCATGCAGTTCCATGGAGAACGCCCCATGGACAATGTTTTCTTTCCTCAGTCCCCAACTCTACAAGCAGTATTTGAATAGAAATTAAAGTTTTATTCTGTGCTCTGGACCTCTTTTTTGGCTGATGAATATTTCCAGGCCTCTCCAAGGACCAAGTCTGAAAAACAGCCGATGGAGCATGTATCTCCAGAGCCCAGATGAGAAGAATGCGCTCACCTCTTCAAAGCAGCTCAATTACTAAATTGTGTTTAATGCTTGCTTTTCCACAGACAAGATCTCATTACATTAATAGCTAGAATGTACCATTTTTTATTAGACAGATTAAATGCCTGCGATTAAAAGAGTAACCCAAGGTTTCAAGGTTTAACATAATAATCACAACCTGAGTGAGTGTGACACATCTCAGTGTCTTTGTAACAGGATACACAGATTATGCAAACAAAATGCATTTTATTGTATGCAGGAGGGAGGCTATGGTCTCATGCAGACCAGTTACTGTTGAACCATTTAAAAACATGTTTGCTCAGAGAGATCAATCATGGCCACCGTTATCACTCAGCATTTTATGAAGCATAAATACACAACGTAAATTTTCACTCATGCAGCTAACAAAAGTTTCATCCACTTAATTGACTCTGGTCCCGGTAATGCATAAACCATGTCGATCATGTTAGCATTCAAGTGTTAATGCTAGCAGTCACATTGCAACATGCAGTTTATTACAATTACGATGTGTGTGTGAGATTGGGGCTGTTTTTTTTGGTCTGTTAGTCATTAAATGTTTTCTCTGGTGTCTCTGCAGTGACTGGAGTTTCTTGCCCCCTACCCTCTCTGAACATGTTTTTAAACCAAGTCATCAACTCAGTCTTATGAAGCCTTCTCTCCTGCTTTCTCACCTGATGTTTTCATTGCACCCCAATCAATCACTGTGACGCCTGATGATGCTGCTCACTGGTATCTCATTCAGGTGATACACATGGCATCTCCAAGCATTGAGCAACGGTTTCAGCTTTCAAAATATGTGGCCTAGACGCAAACTTCCGAAAGCACAACTGCTGAATATAAATAATATATATATATATATATATATATATAAATATATATATATATATATATATATATATATATATATATATAAATAAATATGCTACATCAGTTGGTACAGTAACTAGGTGACCTGCTCTCTGTGTTTATTCCCAGTCAGTCCTTGACACAAATCACAAAGTGGCGCACTAGAGTGAGTGTTGTGCTTGGATTTTTCTAACAGGTGCTGAAACACCAAGTGAAAGACTGCAGATGCCCATACTGTAAGCAACTACGGCATTCTCTGCATTCTCATCATAACAGTAAGTCACATTACAGACTTACATCTGACGCAGATCTCTCTCTTTTCTCTATCTCTCTCTCTCTCACCTTTTCTGTCTTTGCCAATCTCAGTCTCTTTCTCTCTCTCTCTCTGAGTGCAGGTGCAAGGCAACCATGACCTGAATAAGCACCGTCAGCTTTTCATAGGCCATGAAAACTCCAAAAGCCCTGGGAAAGCCAAAGGCTGCACCATATGCTTAATGGCAGCTAAGGGCATGACCTCAGGGGCTCATGGGCACAACAGGCCCGGTCTGCAGTGAGAGAAAATGAGAGGCAGAGGGGGATAGAGAGAATGCAGGAGAGGAAGAGAACACATGCGAGCCACTGTTTGCTCTCTGGCTGACTGACTGATGACATGTGAGAGAGAGATGTGCCAGCCATGAGGCTGAGGAGCCAATCTGTCTGAAAAGCCCCGCATTTCAACAGCCATGGCAAAGGTGTGTGTATGTGTGTGTGTCTTCTGTTCATGAGCCTCCAAGCTTACCTCGCACTAGGCCTGTTCAGTGGAATCATGGCAAATTAGGCGCACGCTGAGCATGAGCCAGCGACATGAAGCCACACTTTGTTTGCCGACACAACTCAAACTCCGCCTGCAGATCCCACACAGTAAACTATTACGAGGTCCCCTCCTGGCACAGCAGACAAAAAGCAGCACTCAGCTCGACTCGGCCAACCCTGCACACTACACTGCACTGCACTCGGCTGAAGCAACCCGCTTCCACTGTTTGATTTATCAGGCCCTACATCGCTGAGACTAGTCCTTGCAATTGGAGTGTGACAACAAGGGAACTGCAGATTGTCCTGCCCTGCTGAACCAGACACAGACACTGCATTATTATAGACCAATTTACAAATCACATGATAAGAATGCACCTTGTCATGGAAATAACAGGTGTACAAATAACTGTAGTGCAGTTATACATAAGAAACTGCAGCACCAAGGCAATGCATGCAGCGCTAGCA
Organism: Tenualosa thibaudeaui; assembly: GCA_027481765.1. Taxonomy (NCBI): domain Eukaryota; kingdom Metazoa; phylum Chordata; class Actinopteri; order Clupeiformes; family Clupeidae; genus Tenualosa; species Tenualosa thibaudeaui. The sequence continues at coordinate 1,428,005 of JAIFZK010000022.1, forward strand.
GTGTGAAAGCTCCAATCAAAATGGCAGTGTGAGCCTCAGTGCAAGATAGGCTGGTGCCCACTGAAGATTGCAGGCTGTGAGGGGGAAGAGAGGGGTTGTTTGCATGATCATATTATGATTTGCTGGTGTTTGATGAGCGACCAGATTGCAGGGCGAAGCTCACGCCACTCAGAACATGGTGCTGCCTTGCTAGGAAACCTCCCACCAGTCTGTCAGCTCGGCTTGTCACTGATCTCCGCAAAGAAGCAAATGATGTCTGGCGCCAGGCCAATTACCCCAGCACAATGCGATGTATAATTACTCCTTCCACGGCACAGTATACTTGTGTGAATTTGATTTCCTGTGTGTGTAAGCAAATGGCGCAAAAGTGAATGAAGCTCGCTATCTAGTGGAATGTCCTATAGATTCAATGATAAAAGTGTGAGTTCAATGACCCCTGATTGTTAGTAAAAACACAATATATAATGCAAGACATTTTGTGACATTAGCTTAAGAAAAAAAACAAGCTGTGTTTCCATATGTCATGGTATGTTATGTTGTGCCATGTAGTCCCACCCTGCTCTAAATCACACATGTGTGCTAATGTGCTTCCATGCTGTTGCTTTCATAATTGGCAAACTACACAATGCAGTCACCCAGTGCCTGCAATATGTCACTGTGTAAATTTCAGCTTAACATCAGAAGTCATGCAATATTAATACTCTCAGTGCACTGAACAATTTACATAGCGTATTATGAGGCCATTCAATATAGATGGGTTTACAGTGTTAGAGCAGAGAACAGACAGTAGCCTGGCAGACATGCTACTGTATATATAAACCACAGGTCAATGAATAACGCGATTAAAAATGACTGTCTAATGAGGTTTGACATGAACACACTGAAAATACCCATGTGGAGTGTGCTGAACAAGATGGGGGATCTAAAGCTCACAGAGAAGTTGCTCTTCTATCCAAAAGAATGCAGAGGGATCGGGTTCAGTCACTCAGCATATTAAAGGATTTGATGTAAAAGGTCAACGGCTGTGAAACAGACATCTCTGACATGCCGAGAAAATGTCAGTATAGTAACACATTCCTTGCCAAAGTAAACCTATAAATACAAAATTGACAAATTTATGTACAATCACTCATCCATCTAAAGCAGACCATATTGTAAATGTGTCTTCTTATACTGTTACAAATGAAGAGCTAAAAGCAACTTTCAAATGTTTTCTGAAAAAAAACATTCGGTAATGAGAGAGGAAACATCTTGATAAATCTTTCATTTGGATGGGCAGCGTGTTTAAAAACTGTTCTATTTACTCTCATTAGCTTGAAACCATATCCCCTCAAGAGCACTCAAGTCTCCATAACAAAGCAAACAGCACATTAAAAAGGTAGAATGAACTGGCAAGTTGAATTCCCTCAATATCCTCATTATAAATTTCAACAAGAAAGCTGTGAGAAAAAACTGATGATGGTGTGAAGACAGGTTGGAGAGTTGTTCCTCTACATCATCTGTTTCTTTGAGGCCAGTGGCAGAGTGTCATGTCCATGTAGCCTTCCCAACACCCTGCCCTCTCCCCCCCTCTCTGGTTGCATGACATGGAGGTCCAGTCTAGAGGAAACTTTGTGTCAACAGCGGGATGAGGCCAGAGAGGGGGGCGGGAGAAATGCCTTCCATTTTTCACCATAACGAGCAGTGGAACAACAAGTCACAGACAAAACAATGATTCCACTCACTGGTGCACATGGTAAGCAGAAAATGTGAGAGAATTGCCAGGCATGCATTCAGATAGCATTGTGCCTCACGGCACAAAAAACAAGTTGGTGACCCTGAAACATTGTGAATTAACTGATGTGGTCAATTCCCATGTATAGGCCTACATGAGGGCTGGTGAGAAGGGAAGGAAAACAAATACCAGAGGCAGAGACCGGGGAAATGGCTTGGGGTGAAAGTCCAGAGTCACAGAATGAGAGATTATTTGTCATTTACCTGATACTCAGCAGCACTATGATGGCAACATGGAAATTGCTGGAGAACAGATCTCCTCATGAATTCATGGCATATTTTTATGCTTGATTCTGCCATGTATCAAATTGGAATAACAGCACAACTTAAACATTACTGGGTAACACGTCACTATAATGGTACATGAATAAGCATTCATTACTGCTTTAACTACTACATGTTTCTACTACAAGTTTATAAGTTTACATAAGTTATTAATGTTTAACACATACTGAGCCATATATGGTTTACTATGCAATCATGATTAAGGAATATTGGTATAACAGACCTTAAGTATGGTGTGTGTTTGACGCTGTGTGTGATGATAATGGTGAGTGTGTAAATTACATGTCTGTAACTCGGCAGGTGTATGGAGAAGCGCCATTGTTTATGGGTAGAAGCACCTCTGCTATGTTGCGGAAAGCAGCATAAATGCGGGTATTCCTTGCGAAGTAACTAGTTCATAAATTAAGGTCTGATACGCCAATAGAAATTGATCCATGATTGAATCATATTTCATTAACATCTCAACTCCAGGAGTTACTGTGGGATTGAACTCACAACCTACAGCCAGTTTTCTGTTAGGAAGAAGACCCAGGCTGTCTCATATCGTTTCAGCCATTGTACAAATTTCAATGATGTTGTCACATTGTAATATTGATGATGGTATTGCATAATGATGTTTTTGCATAATGCACAGTACAGTTAAGAAAATATGTTAATGAATGAAATGTATCAGGACAGTTTTCAGATATATTTATATAGCATTTTAAGACTTCCCATATTAGTAATGTATGATTTTCCATTGAATTGGCATGGAATTGAATTCCATTGAATATCAGGTATCATATAGAATATCCTACTGATATCAGGTTCTGACCTGACCAGTATCATAAACTCAGAATCAAAACAGAATGAAAGTTCTAGTGGCTGAAAGTCAGATGGACACACAGGCAAAGAGGTACGTCCATGAAGCGTAAACATATCCCATGGTGTTTTTCTGTCATCCGTGCCTGCCATTTTATTCTAGCTACTGTGTCAGTGTGTGATGCACAGAGGCTCTTACCATCTCACTAAGATACTTTTCTACCATGTGAAACAAGTGGCCGATGAGGAGCCAGAGGGGCTGCAATGTTGGAGACTGAACATGAAAAAAAGTTGCAACAGCTGTCTGATAATATGTATCCATTAATTACATGATGATGCCTCTGGCTGGCCAGGAGTGATAAAAACGACTTGATTGGAATCCTAGTGAGATCGTGTAATGTTGTGCTGTGCAATATTTATCACAGGAGTGCTAAATAGGAGTTCGTCTTTTCAATTGCACTTGTGCGTGCAGGAATCTGAGAATGTTTTGTTTGTGTTAATGTGAGGAAATTGCTGAAGAACAGATCTCCTCATGAATTCATGGCATATTTTTATGCTTAATTCTGCCATGTATCAAATTGGAATAACAGCACAACTTAAACATTACTGGGTAACACGTCACTATAATGGTACATGAATAAGCATTCATTACTGCTTTAACTACTACATGTTTCTACTACAAGTTTATAAGTTTACACATTAATGTTTAACACATACTGAGCCATATATGGTTTACTATGCAATCATGATTAAGGAATATTGGTATAACAGACCTTAAGTATGGTGTGTGTTTGACGCTGTGTGTGATGATAATGGTGAGTGTGTAAATTACATGTCTGTAACTCGGCAGGTGTATGGAGAAGCGCCATTGTTTATGGGTAGAAGCACCTCTGCTATGTTACGGAAAGCAGCATAAATGCGGGTATTCCTTGCGAAGTAACTAGTTCATAAATTAAGGTCTGATACGCCAATAGAAATTGATCCATGATTGAATCATATTTCATTAACATCTCAACTCCACGAGTTACTCAAGGTCTGTTATACCAGTATTCCATAACCATGATTTCATAGTAAATCATACTTAGTATGTGTTAAACATTAATGCTTAATTTGTTTGTGATAAGTTTATATAAAAATATCATAATTCATGCAGTAGCTAAAGCATTAATGAACTGCACTACAGTTATCTGCACACCTATGAATGGTTTTTCATGTACCATCATTGTAAAGTGTTACCCATTACTGTGTAGGCTATGACTCAGTAAATCCCACATCCCATGTTGTCTGTTTCCATTAATTAAGTATATATTTTACCAGTTCCAATGCACATAGGGACTTTTAGAGTGTAATCCTTACAACAAACTGGCTAGCCAGTACCAACCAAATAGTTTGACCCTGGATACAAATACCAACCTTCCCTCCCACCTAGGCTGTGAGAAGTGGGGCAAGGGGAGTTTAACCAAACACACCCCTGCTGCCGTTCACTTGGCCTCCCTGACCCAGGCCTCTCAAGTGGGCAGGGCTGTGCAGCTGTGTAGTTGTACAGTTTGGTGGAGTGGGGTGGTTGTCTAACAGAGGCTAGGGAAGACAGGCATTTTCTCTGGCAGGAGAATGGGACGTGATAGCCCAAGCAACGGCTCATCAGACCACAGAAATGCTGGCCCCTGTCAAAGGGAGCGAAGAGACTCAAAGCACTGACCTTTCCTTTTGTCAATACGGCAGGCAGACGAGAACGAGGACAAGATGTTTCTTTCCACATCCTCCTGGAGGATTAAGAAAAGGCAAAGCAAACATGCTTCAGATCTGTCAAGGAAACTGGAAAGAATGGAGGCTTAGGACACTGTAAGACTGAACACAGTGTAGAGAGTCTTCACATGAAATGATGATGGCAATTATACTGGAGAGTTTTAGAACTAGAACTAGAACTTCTTTCAAACATGATGAGGATCTCTCCAAACATATAGGTTTCTATTTTTCTGGCAAGTACAGCAAGTATGTAGTTTGTTGATATTAAAGTTGCTTTTCTGTCTTAGAAGCCTTGGCTCAGTCATGGCTCTTTCTCCTAGTTCAACAACCCTATCATGCTGTAAATATGTGTGGAATAATGTAAAGAAATTGCAGAACCCCCAGACAGTGAACATAAGACACACAATAGTGTTACTTCTTGCCGTCATTCTCAGGCAAACCCTAGATGACTCTGAGCCTTGGCTTCCCCTGGCAACCCCCCGGCCATAATCCAACCATTCATCACCTAATTGACCTTGATCATTCCAAGTGGTCTGAGATTAATGGTAACAAAGGCGTGAAATAGAGAGTTCCAGAATAGTCCAACCATGGCCATCATGAGTGGCTAACTGTACCGAGGCAGTATAGGGAATAGAAATCTTCCTGTGCATTTTTTGACTAGCCTAAGATGATTGAATTTTACTTTTAAAGCTTACCATGCGGTCATGGTCCACCAGTAAATTATGTGCTTTACACCTCCTGGACCCTTAGAAAATGTAGTTGTGATCAAAACAGGCTGAAGAGACAGAAAAGCCTTAAAGGTGGCCTCTCTATGAAAAAAAGTCTTTTGGACAGCTTAGTGAGCATTGATTTTTACAAATTGGTGAAACTTAATATTTTTTTCATCATATAAGAGGAATTTGTCCCCTAATTGAATTCATAAACCAGCATTCAACTCAATTTCTAATTGAAAGCTAGAGCATTTTAAAGATAAAAGTCCCATCTGTAAGGGTTTTATTGAATGAAAGGAGAGACCAGTCACTTTCCTTTGAATCAATGCTCTTTACATGGGCATCCAGTATCAAATCAAGCGGACGCACCACTGTGTAGGTTACTGCACCGTTTTCAAGATGACAAAAGACCTTTGTAGAACTGCAGACACTTGCCGAACTAAAACTAAATCTGCCCAGGAGTAAACACTCTTAGACTAAAATATTTATGTTGTGACTTTTTTTTTAGTTCAAGCACCTTAGCGCTCACATTTTACTGGCAGAGGGTGCAAACCCTTAGTTTGTTATATTTATTTTTTGTTGGTGCAGTCTAATTGCACAAGATCTAAAATGAAACAGAAAACCTGACAATGAATACAAATAAAAAAGTGCAGGATTATGGAATAGCCATTCCAAATGTTTTTTAATGAAACTGAGAACGGAATAGTGGGTGCTAAATAACATCATCCTTGCATGTCGAGCAATTTTCCACCTTATAATCGAGCTCCAACCTGCCTCCCAAACCCAACAATGGCCCGTGCTAGACTGGATCGATATAAACAAACTTGGTATTTAGCTGCATTGGCATTCTCATCTCCTCCCAGGCAAAGCCGCCCTTATTTGACCCAGGTCGCAGAAAGCCATTTTTAATACTCGGTGTCACGACTCACTCTGCTCAGTGCTCTATACTTTTAGCCCATGCAACTAGCAACATTAAACAATGTACATCCAAACTGGCCACCAGCCAAGCTTGTAATTTCAACCTACACATTGTGCTTCATTCAACCACAACATTGCCCATCATTCCCATCTAATCAATTCAGAATTTGAAAACCACAGATTGTTTAACACAGTGACTAAGATAACACTACGCTTATTTGTATCATACAAAATACTATTGCCTGAGTTTTATTCAACCCCTGTATCCAAATGTTATGCAATGCCAACCTTTGCTAACTGTGGACTCATGTACTTCATAAAAAATAAGTCACGTTAATGGACCTTAGCCTGTTTTGGCTGAAAGTAACTACAAGCATGTCACAGTATTTAAGGTGAGGTCAAAATGAACCACCTCTTAAGTGTGTTTTGGAAACACACACCTGCTCTGCTCTGGGGGATACAGGCACCCATACAGAAGGACCAGCTGGCAGCTGGCAATGGTTATCTCTGCAAGGCATTGGGGGTGGATGGGGGATCACCCATGCAGGATAAACATGCAAGGTTTGCCACACACAGAGCTCCACACCATGAAAGGATTGCATATGACAAAGTGAAATGTGAGGTAGCCAAATTCAATGAATGAGCAACCTCCTCTTGGTGCAAAGAATATACAGGTTGTACAAGAACATGAAAGAAGACAGAGCACAGGAAATGGATTGGGGAGGGAGGCACCTCTGAGAGAATCCTCATAGCAATTTCAGAAAGCTACATGTCCTTGTCGCTCAATAAGAGAGAGGCAATTGAAAAGTTTGCTGTGAAATACTCTCCACTACTGGGAGGAGCTGAAGTCCCATAGCAGATGTGGAATAGAGGTCAGCTTCAGTCATTAAAAGCAAAAAGTGTGGGAGGGGGAAGACAGGCTATGGTGACAGTTGGCTGAGGAAGGAGGGGGAGGAAGGGAACAGAGTTCATCTTCTGCAGTCACAGGTGCGTTGGCTTTCAAGCGGCAATGGCTAGCCCCCAGCGGACACCACCAAACAGATTCGGCAGCAGTTCTGTCAGACCGACAGACTCTACACCACTTCAAACACTGGACAGAATGGGGCACTTTACCAAGGTCTCATTAATAATCATTAGGTGAACAGAGCTCCTTGGTTATTTAATAACTGTGGGGAAAAACTGGTGCAAAGATAATCTCGGAGGCTGATGGGAGACTTGAGTGGCCTTGACATCCCAAGGAGGACTTGTACAGGTGGATGTGCGGGTTTTGTAACAGATTAGGCCACTGTTAGGCCATGGCAACTGAAAACTCTGCATTCTAATGATGTGAGAAGTGGACTCGAACTAATGACACACAAGACCACCGAGACACACAGTCCACTATGCACTATCACAAGAGGAACACACAAGGGCCGGTTTAGCCACTGTGATAAGTCTTTGAAATTCAGAACAAATAAATTCTCATTTCCCTTGTCCCATGCAAAAACACTTACAAACTCTGTGTCTAGAATGGAATTTCTGTAAAGATAAGACAACATTGCAAAATAAACAAACATCCAAAAATCCAATATATATTGGTTCTTTTGATTTTTTTCACCAAAACAAAATACATAATGGTGAAAGGGTATTAAACAGTTGAACAGCCTTTACTGGTCCACAGGCTAATCTGCTAAAGAGTCTCAGACAGACTGGATTACTAATTGGTTGGATTTACAAGCAGTTCAGGGGCCACATTGTCTGCAGGGGTCACAGTGTCTGGGGCATTAACTGTAGCCAATTACTCTTCTTCTTTGCGCAGTCTCAAGGGTGGGAGAGACTTAAATTCGGGTGGACAAATAACTCAAAATCCCCTGAAGACTTATCAGAGAGCCAGTGACAAGACTTCCAGTTGATGACTTCTGTGTGACAGAGGACATGTAAGACACAGAGTCATTGGAGAGGAAAGCTTTGGTAAGACATCACTCTTGGTGCAAGTCTGTATTCTATCAGTGACTATTCTCTTAATATCCAATTGTCATGTTTAATTAGTTGCTTCTTCTCAGAATCGTTTTCAGAACAGCCGTTTTTCAGGGTTGGCCTGTCTTAAAAAACTGAAGTGAAATTAAACAAAACACACCATGGCCATCTCTCTACAGGTTCTATTTCCTACTGCATATGTTTTTATTTCATCGCAAATTTAAATAATTTTATCAGGAAAACGATTAATCTGACAATGCTGGACTAAGTGCTCTGTCATGATGACACTGATCCTGCGCGGAATGGTTTCGTGGGGGTTTCTTGCGGATTGCATCCATTTTGTTCATTTGGACAGGACATTTAGAGGTCATTTAAGTTCATTGTTTAGTGCAACAGGAGATTTCCTGATGGAAGATTCTCGTTGTGACACCAAACCTTGTAATTTAGGCTAATACGTTCTCAGTACGGGCCACGACAACTTGGACGTCGCTTTAATTTCTTCCAACATAATTTTGCCATCAGTCACTTTTGTCTAGTTCCCCGTTCCGAGAATGAGGTGGTGGCGGGGTAAATTCGCCAGAATTTTGTAAGCACGCGCCCGCCCCCCAGAGGCATCTATCCTCGCTTATACTCAGACCCGTTGCTAGGGTGTCGGTGTACGCGCGAGTAGCACGGAGGCGCGCGCCTCCATCGCTACACAGTACCAGACATGGCGGCGGATCTAAACCCGGACTGGCTCTCTTGCCTACCCTCTTCTTGGAGTTATGGGGTTACCAGGGACGGAAGAGTATTCTTCATCAAGTAAATACTTTCTGGATTCATGTGTCGGATACACGGTGCTTGTTTTATCTCGATTTTTTCACCTCCAGCTGTTGAATACGTTTTCACCCTTTCCATTTCTTACCAACAGTGAAGAAGCAAAGAGTACAACCTGGTTACATCCCATTACTGGAGAAGCCGTTGTTACGGGGCACAGAAAAACTCCAGGTATTGTCTCAATTTAGGCCCTGTAAATGAGATTTTCAGCAGAATTAGTCTATCTCTGTGTAATGAATGTAGTTCGACTCCGCTGGCAAGTAGAGAAATCCAACCGAAGACTCAAACAGCATGTTTTACGCATCGACTGCAACTATTCATCTTGGTTCATAGTAACGATTTGACCTGGACGAATTCAGGCAGTTGTAAAAAGTTCATTCTTGCTCTGTGAAATGAACCTACTTGATAGGCGTTTGTCTGTTGGAACGCTCGGAGTTGACGGAGTGATAGGTGTCATATTCTGGTTAAGATGTCATTGACAGGTCGCCTCCTGTAAAACATATGGCTAACAGAAAATCGTTATCACACTGTCATGCCTCCCTTTACATAAACGCGCTTAAGATGAAAAAGAACGTCGCTGATTTAATGGATTTCATTAATAGGCTATATCGTTTTCTAGATTAGCAAGATACGGTAGATAGAAGAATATCCTCTCAATACGTCCTTTGTAACCTGCAGTGGACAGGGTAGCCTGTGTTTCTTGGACGAAAGGTGTTACAGTAGCTAATCTCCAATAATACACATTGACTGCGTTGGCTTAGTGAAGGAAAGCACAATGCGAACCACCCTCTTTGCACTCACTGTGATCTGCAGTGTTGCATAGTCAAAGCTTATTTGCTGCATATAAAGACCAGGATTGATAGGGGCACAGTTGTGCCCTGTTAATAACACTGCAGATCACTGTAGAATTGTAAAAAAAGGTGTGCAGAAGCAGATCACTACGCATGCATTGTAACAGCTGTTGGCGGCAGTCACATTACACACACGCCTCTCTTTGGGGCTTTAGGGAGCTCGGTTTATTTATTCTCTCTCTCTCTCTCTCTCTCCCTCTCTCGATAATAGATCTACCAACAGGATGGGAAGAAGGATACACATTCGAGGGAGCCCGCTGCTTCATAAAGTGAGTGGGTAATATTAAAATAACGCTGTACCCGTGTGCGCAGTACCCCATAGCCCTTTCTCATTCTCATTGCTTTGTTTGACAGTGGCGAAGATTTTTCATTTCACCGCCCCCTTATGTACTGTCCTTTTCCGACTCTTTCCTGAAAAAAAGGACTAGCTTTCAGAGCCATACGGAGCTCACCCGACGAACACACAGGCTTTTCCCAAGCTGAGAGAAAGTCGTTACTGTCAGAGTGACGCGGAGTTTGACAGACCAGTGTGACTCAGATCTCGCTTGGCTGAACAGGCTTTACTTGTTGGCCGCTCCTGTTCCTCCAGGGAAACGTTATTAGCCCGATGTATGTGTGGGGCTCAAGTTCATGCACGTTTACTCCCTTTTCTCGAACGAAATGGTCGCCGATTAGGGTGAATGAATAGATGATTTGTACCCTGTGGCAGAGAGTACGGCGTTTTGTCTGCCTCGGTCGCCCTAATTGATTTCTTTAAATAACCATTCAGGATGCGGCAGCGCAACACACGTTTTGGTTTTGGTTAAATAAGCACATGAGAGGAGAATCTTATCATCGATAGCGTGAAAAACACGAGTTGCAGTAAATCTTTGCAGGATTTTTTTTTAATTTGACGTGTGGATTGTAATTGACGCGAGTGCGAGTCGCCTCTTGTTGTAGTTGTAAAAAAAAACCTCACAGGTTCCAGTGTTAGAGTGGGCACATTTTCTTTTACATGGAAAGGGCTTTGTCTGTGCAGTCCATAACCATATTCATTAATGCCTTCAGACAAAATCAAGCGTCTGTCCAAGTAAACGAACTACACTAAGCACTCAATTTGTCTCAGTTCAGACATTAAGTGTGCACGCCTGCAGTTTCATTTGTCGGACTGCTGAAAATAATGTATGAGGCAGTGGTGAGGCAGTCAGCTTTGACAGGCTTCTATAAAGGTTGTTTTCCTCTGTATTGTGATAAATTGGACAAAGTGTCTTGTTTCATTGCCCCTTTACCCCCCTTTTGTGTTTGTTACAGTTGAAAGCTATGAAATTGTAAGTTTAAAACTAGACAACTTAAACTAGTCTTTATTGTTCATGAATTCAAGGTTAAGATAGTTACTGTCTTTTTCCACACACACACACACACACACACACACACACACACACACACACACACACACACACACACACACACACATACACACACAAGTGCACATAGACACACACAAACTCCCAAAGTCAGTCAGTCGGCATTGATATATGCACATCAACACACCCACACAAAAACCACAAAGTCAGTGATGTAGTCAGACAGGCCTGGCTTGCTGTCTGGCTACTGTGGGACTTGCGAGGTCAGGGGCGAGCTTGCCTGGCTTTGATGTGCTTCACTGTGGCAGACATTAGATTGACGGGCAGGACTCCCCAGAGCAAACCAAACCGCCCCACCCCCATGCCCCTTGCCGCTGGTCCTGGGAGACTGGGCAAGCGGGTGGGCAAACCTCTGCTTCTCCGCTGCCGCTGTGGGCACCTACTCCACCTAACACTTACTACAAAACCCGTCTTCTTTTGGCAATCTCAAATAAGCTCCAGCAGTTTAAAGCACTCTGGGAAAAACTGAAGTGACACAAGAGAGGAGGTCACGCTTGCATGGGGCTCCCATGGTGTCATAGTCTGCCTCGTGTTACCTCAGAAGCAGATGGCACACAGCCAGAGATTGGGAGTGATATGGATTCATTCTCCCCCGTGGCTAGCAGTTGCAGGAGACTGGATCAAAACTCAGCACTCCGAAAAGAAAAGTCAGAGAGCATGAGACAGGAGATCCCTTTCAGCAAGTGGCAGATTGTTTTTGTTTTTTTTTCCCCTGTTCTTTCCTGGTTTCCTGAAAGTCCTTTCCTCATCTTTGCCTCACCAGAGCTGTCTGCACACTGCTAATTGAACAGTCCAAGGCAAAAGAGCCACTGCATAATACAAACTGTAAATGGTAAAAGGAGAATGACTGTACCACTACCAATACAGTTGGATATCATCATGGATTTTCCATTTGCATAACATCCTCAGCTGAAGGAGGAATGAGACACATCAAAGGCAATAGGGTAGTCTTCAGAAGTCACAGACTTAACCTCCTGGTCTGGGCAATAGAGCTCTTGCAGTTGGTTGGATGGATGGCCTGTGTTGAGAGATGGTTTTGAAGCGATGTGAACACAGCTCAAACTTAACATATGGGGGCTTGATTGGTTAGTTTGGGGGTGCCTTTGGGTGTGACACAAAGCAAACACATATTTTTAATAGAGCTGCTATTTACTGCCCCTTTACCCCTGGTCCTGTTGGCCAATGCCGTATCATTGCACTAGCAAGCTGTTGTGAAACTGATGCTCCGGTCTCCTTCCCCCTTTGTTCCTGATTTCACAGTGCTGCACAGTTTCACAGTACACAGAGACTGCAAGCGAGGACAGGAGAGAAAAGCTTGTTCAGAGCTTACACTCCTCACAGTCCTCTCTCTCTCTGTGCAACAATTAGGATGCGCATGGAATAATGAGAGCGGATGAACCAGCCTCTGCGCTTGCATATCGACAGAGCTGGTGCATAGCGACAATCTGTGAGAGAGTGTTACCAGGGGAATGCTCAGAGAATTGCCTCTGTGTGCTTAGAAACATATAGAAAAAATTGAACTGGTGGAAAGGGAAAGAGGGACAGGGGGAGGGAGGGAGAGATAGAGGGAACGATAGAAAAAAAGTTTCAAAGGTCATTTATCCAACTGTGGCTTGCCCTTTTCTGTATATTCTGCTGCCTCGTGTTTCATGGACGGATGTGGTGTTTTGTGTGAAAAACAAACAAGATGGAGGCAAAGGTGGAAAGAAATCAAATAAAAAAAGGATGCTTGTAATCCCACCTGAGGTCTTATCATCAGAACAGTGACTGCTCTGGCCTCTGCTAACACAGTAATACAGATGTGTTTCTGTGTATGTGTGTGTGTGAGGGAGAGAGATAGTGTTTATGCATGTATGTGAGTTGTGTGTCCAACAGCAAAAGAAAGCAGTAACGGGTGCAGTGCTCAGTGTAGCGTGTGGCATTTCCACTCCAGTAGTAATGCGAGACGTGTTGCAGTTTTGGGACAGTTAAGTGGGTCGGAGGATGGGTGGAGTGGTTCCACTGTGATGAAAAGCTTCCCGAAGCGCTCTTTGAGGGGTCTATTATATGGAGGAGCCCTTTTATCACTCTCTGTCTCACACACTTTTTTATGTCTCTTTCTTTGTCTCTCTTTCTCTCGCTCTCTCTCATTTGAGCACTTGACCAGGAGAGAGCGGTGTGAAGGGCTATGCCAGAGCTGTGCGGTGCCTGCTGATTGTTTTGACATGCAAGCCAGTGCTGGCAACTCCCTGTCAGTGCGTCTCCATGATTGAGATGAGATATCCCAGCTCCCTGAGTTGACATGCTGCAGTCAGACTGTCCTTGACTTGACACTCTTGCCTGAATGCATCACCACCACCACCACCACCACTGCCACTGTCAGGAACCCAGCAGAATACAGACAACTTGTAGCTGGGTTGCATCCTAATTTCATAGTTTTATAAAACAACGATAATGACACTTGGTTCAAATTATGTTCCATGTTCCAGCTGTCTCAAGCAAGAGCAACTGTCAACACTGTGTAACACAGTGTAAACACAATAAGGGGCGTTTAAGTGATATTTGACATGCCGGGTGAACCGGTGATCTGTAAACAGTTAGTGCGGTAGGTGATGCTGACCTGATTTAGCGTATCCCTTGCCCTAGTCCCAAATCCGACCAGCATTCTCATGGAGAAAGACTGGTGTCTGGCATTATGTCCTGCCTGGTCATGCATGGTTTGTAGGCACCTGTGACTGATACTTAATAGAATCACTCCTGGATCAGTGCTCCTTCAACCAGGCAGTGAAGTGACTGATTTCAGGTCAGCCCACAGACATTTTTACAGAACAACACCTTCTTTCACACAGAGTTGAATGTCAGATGTGTTTAAACAGTGTGCAGCGAAACTACTAATACTCACACGTGTCATCATGTGTGCTGCAACTTTGCAAAAACACACTTATAACACATTTTCAACAAGCTCTGTAATTAGAAAGACATGGAAATGGTAGTCCATCTATTTACTGTTGAATGTAATGAAGTCATAACTCTGTGTGTGTGTGAGAGAGAGAGTGAGTGATGGTCCTGGTTATGATGTTGGCTCAGTTTCACTCAGCATACTCAGAATGGCACACTCACTTTCTCACTCTCTTCCGCCAGTGCTAGCCCTGAATCCGTCTCGCTTTCTCTCTCTCTGTCTTTCTTTCCCTCTCTCTTTCCCCTCCCCCTCTTGCTCCATCTATGTCCACCTCTGCATGACGTGCTGTTACGGCATGAGTCAGCGGATGGTCGACCCAGGTGTTGTGTTTTTGCGGCTGGTGTTAATCTGCAGGAGCAGGTGGAGAGGAGGCAAAGCCCTGGCAGCGTGCTCCATCTCTCCGCAGGCAGCTGGGGCTACACGGCTGAGGGGCCGGCTTTATTAGGGGCAGGGCCCTTATCTCATTGCCCCCCACCCCAAGCCATCTCAACACACACACACACACACACACACACACACACACACACACATTCTCCCTGCACCATGATTCAGTTTTTTTTTTTGTGGATGCTAGGCCCTCAATAGCCTGCCCTTTGAAGTGCAGAGGGCACCAAAGCCACATGGAGGGAAATCGTGACAGCCGCTACACATCTTTACTTGCCTGGCAGCGGAGTGTGGCATTAGTGCACTTAAAAGCATTTTAGTTCCATTTTTTTCTATTATTTTTAACCACTCAACATGATAATGTGGCTTTTCAGGAGCCAGACTAGGCTTGTAAGTAGTCTGTAATCTTTCAGAGCAAGGGCTGGTGGATATGACCTTAAAATCAATATCACAGTAATTTCACCGCAGGAGAAATTAATTATGATAAATTAATGGTACAATTTTAAACCACAGCTCAGAGAGCCACAAGAACCCCCCCCCCCCGTCCCCCCCCCACCCCACCCACTGCCTGAAACAGGTTTGCTAGTGTAGCTTCATGTCTGCTGTTATGGCTACAAGGCTATGTTAAGATTGTGTTTTGGCAAAGTGTCTTCTCTGAAATGGCTGATAAGACACTTCAGTGTTAATGATTTGCAAATTGATTTATGCTTGTTACTTACTTACTTACTGACGTTTTACTTGGTAGATTTACATTTATTCTGTTGACCAGGTGGTCATGTGTGTGGAATGTGGAATTTTGGATTTCTGTTACAATGTTGTTCACAGTAGTTGGTTTTGTGGTTGTCTGTTGTACAGTAGATTTGTCATATGATCGGATATACCTTGTGCATATTTGGTTATGTTGTAAGTTCAGACATATCCAGAATACTAAATTAGGCTTGTGAAAAATTCTCTGTGTTTGTATCAGTAGATCTGTGTATGTGGTTCAGCCCCATTTGGGAGTTTATTCATTTTTTCCAATCTGGGCTGTTGGACTAGACCCAGATAGAGGTTTGGTTTCCCTGTTCAATCTCATTAAACAAATCGTACGGGCAATCCCGGATTCAACGTAGCTTCTTAAAGGTTTGTGAAATGTGCTCTAATCCAGTAGCAACTGAGAAGCACAGCGCAGGCAAACCCAAAATACATCTCCTCTCTGACCATGGTGTCTAAACCCTTGGTGGCTGCAAGGGCCTGTCAACAGCCTGCGTAAGCACGTAGCAGGACTAATGAGCTTCTAAGCAGCCAGCTGGCCCACCAGTAGCACCACATACCATCCATGGATGGATGTGAGACGTGAGATGAGACAGAGGCACTCCTGTTTGGAAAACAAAACAGCCTACCGCAGCAAAGACACATGCTCGCTCGCACACTCGTTCATTCGCTCTTTTTACTTCTGGCTCATCTCTTGTCAAGTGTGTGTCTAGCCACGGCCCTGCTGCCTTTCAACAGCCCCTGGTGAGGGTGTGTTAAAGATGATGAGGTGAGGTGTGTGTATGTGTGTGTGTGCACACGGTGCTTTGGCGGGGTAAAGAGGGGTAATTTTGGATGTTCTTTTTTTTCTTTTTTTTTTGTCTGGACCTGGGAGTTCCTGAGGAACTGTGGTCTCACCCTGTAATACTTTTCACACATCACTGCTCCTCCCTCATTCTGGCTGTCACGACAGTTTAATTTTGTTGTCACGACTTGCCGATAAGGAGCCGCTGTCTGCTCTTGAAGGCGAAGATAGGACGTTCTGATCTTCCATCCATGCCTGGGCATTTGTGTCTTTTTTTATCTGCAAGGTATAAACTAGTAAAAAGGAGAAGTCTTCTGAAGCATTCACTTTCGTTTCAGGCCACCGTGGAAAACAGAGTCCTTAACAACAGAGAAAAAGCATAGTACATTTCATTATGGCCTTACAATTGATCATAATTTCGGGGGAAGTAGCATGCCGTGACCCGTTGGAGAGGCGACCTATACTTGTATCAACGAAACATTATTTTTCGTTACGGTGAAACGAGGATGAATAATGAGGCTTCTTTTGGTCCCTGATCATGCTTGAGAGAAAGACATGAGAAAGGTCAGGATGCACTGCAAGCAACACCCATAAATCTTATTTATGCTCAAATTATATTAATTAGCGTCTGATTGCCTTACGTTTCCTGTATAAGCTAGACTCGGGAGAAAATGATCATAATAATCCCCTTCTTGCTGATTTCCGGGGTAAATACCTCTAGTGGATTAAGAGTGAAGAGGGAGACCGATGGGAGAAAGTGACCTAGCTTGACCTTGCTCCTGATGCTGCCGCCTTTGCACGTGATGCTGCCGCCTTTTGCCACCTCTAGTGTGTTCCAAAAGTGTGTTTCAAAAAAAAAAAAATGTCACTGAATGCCACACACGCACACACAGATGGCTTTCACAGCCTCCACAGAGTGAGAGGACATGGAGAGATGAGCAGTGAAATGGGTGTAAAACTAGCAAAAGGGGCTCAGAAAGCAACACAGCTCAGAGAAAATGAGTTGGATCATATGACGCTCATGTCCAGCTCTATTCCCAGGGATCTGTCCAGCTGGTCTCAAATGGAAGGGGGACAGGTGGGTGGGAAGTGGGGTCATCCTGGACAGCCCGAGATTGACTGCTGATGAACATGGCCCAGGAGAGCTCTTATAATGGTGTAGGTTCGTCCTATGGGGTGGTTATGTTACTGTCCACAAACCCCATGGTATCCACATTTGAGGCACTGGCCCAGAAGTGAGATTGGCCATTTGTCTCTCAGCTGTCATGCCCAAAGGGGTTGTGGTTTTGAAATTATTTACCGTCCCTCCCCTAGATAAATTGGCTGGCTTGTGGTTCAGAAGGAAGTGAGGCCAGGAGTCAGAGGAAATTCACTAATGTGTTTCCTGGCCTTGCACTGACTCAGTAGTGGTCACTGGCTGTGATCACATGGTCCTTTTAGTTTGTTATACGTCACTACATCTCATCTGTTTTTGTTAGGCCCCTGCACCTCCTTGTGGTGCTAGCAAACTGCCACCCACAGCAAATGGATAAATCCATTTTCTGTGCAACGATAAGGGCGAAATGCTCACAGTCTTTAAGTGCAATCTTGGACAACTGCCATGTCGTCTTGGGAAACTGATACTTTGCGTGGTCAATGTTGGCTGTAAACAGAGGACCACAGCAACACAAAACAGTGGTCTGGGCAATCCAAATGGACAGTCATGTCGTATTTTCCCACCAACCTTTATTTACCATTGCCTGACTTGCCCTCTCCCTCTGTTTACTCTGACCCTACCTCTCTCTTTTTCTCCCCATAGCCCCCTCTCAACTCTCTCTCACTCTCCTCCAGTCAGACAAGCCTTTACTGCTGCAGGCATCTCCACTTTAAGCAAGTTTATTAGAGAACAACTGGCAAGAAGCATCTGTGTGGGAAAATTAAGATTCATGGAGTCGTCCTGTAGCTTTGGCTCTCTTGACTCTGTGGCATCTGCTGTGTGTGGTGCAATGCAATTGCTTCACCCTCCTCGAGGACCCCCTGTCGCCGTATGCCAGGGCTTGAGTTGCTACAGCACGGTCTGAATGTGCTTTACAAACACCTCCCCTCCACCCTAAACACAAACACATATACACACACAAACACAAATACACACACACACAAACACACACAAATGCTACCCCACCCCTTCCGCCGGGAGGGGAGGATAAACCGTAATTAACGTGACTCTTTCAGCAGTGTTTGGTGAGTTTGCGGTGTAACCCCCGTCACTGTTTTGCCAGACAAAAGCATCTGCTGCAGAATTTCTGCTCCTCAGATGCTCACCCCACACATCTGATAGGGATGACTCAACAGAACACACAGCGCACTTAGCCCAGAGAGGCTGCTGGGGAGCGTTTCTGCCGACGCGCTGCTCAATAGAAGAGCCTGAGCTGTGCCCCTGTATTCCCCTGTATTGAGTCAATCTAAGGTTGTTTGCATTTTTTTTGCAGTACAGCCATTGCAGAAAAAGGAGATAATGTGTCTGCCGTCTGAAGGTGTCAACTCAATCTGTGGGGAGTCCCTAAGCATTTAATATGGTTGTGTCTGCTTCCAGATCTCACTGCCCATCTCTCTCTCTCTGTCTCTCTCTGTCTCTCTGCCTTATGTCTGATGCTCTCTCTCTCTCTCTGTCTCTCTCTGTCTCTGTCTGTCTGTCTGCATCTCCACCAAATTGCAGAATGTCTGGAACTAATGAGTTAGTCCCCTTTAACCCTCCTTTTAGTCTAATAGAGTCTGCAATTAAAGACACTCAGCAATATTTTTTTCAGTTAGTGGGCAAGGGCTTTTTATCTAAGGCTAATGAAAAGGTCAACCAAAACTAAAGAGTAGATTTGGGAAGATGCTATGCATGCGGTGGAATTTGTTTGTGGCAGATTTGACACATAATGCATACATGGGCTCTGAAGGCATGGAGTGTGCGACAGTGATTGTCAGCATTGACTCTCCTCCTGCTCTAGTACTCAGGGGCTTGCTTGAGATGCTGGGTGGTGATCACTAGTAGAAAATGGAGACCCCTCCTGAGAACAGCCAATCTGAGGAAGGTCGCACAACCCCCCCCCCCCCCCCCCCGCCCCGGTGCCTCTCAGGCTCTAATTCCATTTTCCCAAGAAGCTCCTCTTCCCATAACTCCCACACAAAGTCTGGCCTCTGCGCTGAGGCTGCCCTCTGGCGAGGTGATCGTCGCAGCTTTAGGGCATTAGGATGGATGGCCGGTGGTGGTTAGTTTACAGCGCCGTGGGAGATCAGCCTAACAGCCCTGGGCTAAAAGCTAGCCAGATGCCAGCGATGTGCCAGGCTATTCACTTTGCCTGTGGGCGCAACCAGTGCCAGCCCATAAAGGTTTTTTTTTAAATACGTGATTTTTTTTTTGTCATTGTTCCCATCATTGAAATTCACTCTAACTGAGTAATCCAGATTTCCCAGAGAAACAGCAGGAATTTTGCCCAGCTTACACAAACGTCATTATATCGCTTTGCAGTTGGCTGCAAACAGAATGCATCAGAGGATGGAGATGAATAGGTAATCGACTAAACTTCTTGGTCTTTTCAAAATGATCAGGGGAATCTCATGTTGGATTGGCCACATGGCTTTTTTATGTAGAAATTATTTTCTAAAATGACAGTTTGACAAATCTTTGTGTATTTCTCCCAATCTGCATTCTTTAAGCTGAATGATAATGCTGTTCTCTGACAACTGCACAAAAAGACATTAAAATTATGTTGTTGTTTTTTTGTCCTCCCAGCAAGCTGTAGTAACAGGCCAAAAAAAGCTGCGTTCACTACAAGCCACACTCATCTTAGGAAAATGCAAATATCGGCATTTTCTAATCCTGCAATAAAAGAGGAGCAGCTTGATTCGGATTTGTTGGGGCTCTTTTAGGTTTAGCGCCTGCATGCTTTCCTTAACTCTGGAGGCATCATGTTTTGTTTTTTTACCTCCAACATCATCTTGTTCATGATGTGGGGAAAAAAAGAAAACGGATCCCATGTGTGTCCTATTAAAGATGCATTTAGGAGGGTGAGCTGTTTGCAAACATTCAGTCTGGCAACAATAACAACGTGAGATTTACTCATTAAAAAGTGCCTCCCGCCACCTCATCTCCATGCCATTATATCTCGTTCTCATTTGGAACGGCAACCATACAAGTTACAACCTCGCTGTTGGACTTCCTCCCTGTCCCACTACACAATGTGGTGGTTGCACTATAGATACTTTACACAGGCAACAAGGAAGAAGAGGAACAAAGAGAGACTTTTTGTGTTTGTTTCTCACCCTTTTTAATGGCTTTTAGATTAAAAGCAATGGCTGCTGTGTTTGTGTAGTAATTTAAGTGCTTGTTTATTTGCCAGTATGTTTTTTTGTAGCTTACAGATACTGTTGGTTTGAATATGGCTGGTCTCCTTGTTCACGCTATAGCGGTTGTGTTTGATCTGTCGGCGGTGTTCAATATCGCAGACTCCATCCTACTGCGTTCTGGGTTGTCTATAAACTATAAATACAACCTCTTAAGGAGGCAATGAAAACAAAAAATAAACCATGACCAGGGTTTTTAGTGTTGGAAAGCCTGGTTGATTTGCTGATTGGGTCAAAAAAAGATTCTGAAAAACCTCAATTAAGTGTCTCTGGAAAACCCCATGGAAACAGACCCAGGAAATAAGGAGGGGGTCGACGGGGTCTCTGTCAAATACAATTTATCTTAAAGGTCAGAGAGAGCGAGGGGTGCTGTGGCAGTAGTGCCATTTCAGACCTCTTTCCCCACCAGTGGCGTTCCATCTGTCACACCCCCCTTCTCCTCTACTCCTCTCCCCCTCCCTTCGTAGACAAATTTTGCTTCCCTGCCCATTAATCTAGCCGAGCCGATAATCCAGCATTTAATCCCTGGCTGTCCTCCAGGCTGAGCACAGAGGCTAGGCAGAGTGGAGCGCAATAGCACCATTTACAGAAACTCCACTGGCTGGACTGCTTTAGGAGAGCATTGTGCTGTGCTCTGCTGAGCTGTGATGTGCTGTGTGGTATTTTCTCTATGGAAGGTGCCGCTGCCATGACCTTCGCCTGATATGAAACAGATGTGCTGGTAAGGCCTGTGTCTCAGAGCCAGTGTTGTCATTGTGTATGTGTGTGTTTGTGTGTGTGTGTGTGTGTGTGTGTGTGAGCGAGAGAGAGGGAGAGAGAGAGGGAGAGAGTGCATATGTGTGTGAGAGAGAGACATTGTGTGTGTGTGAGTGTGTGTGTGGGTGTGTGTGTGTGTGTGTGTGTGGTGTGTGTTTATGGGCAATGAGATCACGTTGATTACCACACAGCCTCTGAGCCAGGCTGTGAGGACTGAAACAAGCTCCTTGTATTGCATTGCACTCCACTCACTCCACTGACTGTGCACATGCAGTGATAGCAGGCTTATGGGGAAAAGAAGCAAAAGGGTTTCTATCTTAACTTCTGACCTTGAGGTTTCGTACCTGTCCGTAGGATTAAAGGATGCCTCCAAAGATTGTGTGTTGACGCTGCTAGCGAGACTGCCTGCAGAGCTTGATAGCAGCAGCCTTTATTGTGCAAAAGGGGCAGACAGTTAGTCAGCATGCTCATAGATAATGTCTTGGAGAGGTTATTAGAAGATTTGTTAAATGATGGCACTAATCAGTGCCTTCTTAACATATTGAGAAGATTTTCTAATTATGTTGCAGGTGATTCACTGTAGTGTTTTTCATCTCTCTCTCTCTCTCTCTCTCTGTCTCTCTCCTTCTCCCCACACACATACACACACACACACACACATACGCACACACAGAGTCTCTCGCTCTCACACATGCTCTCTGTCTCTGTCACACACGCTCTCTCTCCAAGGATTGTCTTCACGCCTGATTTAATTAGAGTGAGCACGCTAAATGAATTACGGCCAGCTTCACGTTGAGGAAAAAAAATAAAACAAATCAAATGTGTTGTGGCAGGTCATCGTATGTTTAAGGGGCCAAGGTCGCTGCTGTGGAGAGAGAAGATCGTTCATTAGGAACGCTATCTGTCCGTGTAGTGTTCGAGATACAGTGTGCATCTTCCTGGCAGTGATTATGGCATTAGCAGGAGGCTGAGCAATTGAAAGCGCAAGCTAGCTGAACACGCTCAGTTTATAATCGCTCTGATAACAGGACAAGGGTCTTCCATTCCCAAGACTGTAAAACTCGTAAGTGCATTTGGCCTATAAAATGCTCGTTTGTCTTGTTAATTGAAAACGTAATAGGTCTAAACTGACGGGGGAGAGCAGGCTAGCCCTTGTAGTGTAGGCTATTCTGCATGGTATGTGGTTCTTTTTTCATGATTTATAAAGAGTGTGGTTAAGCTGGCGGTGAGGACTGAAGTTACACCACTGCAGGCTGTCTGTGTTATTCGTGGGAATGTCATTGTGGGAATTTGCCATAGGGCCTTGATGGAAAGCACACACACACACACACACACAGACTCACATGCTTACTCATACGCAATCACAAACACACCAGCTGTGTGCAGGCATGCCCGTGTGTGGCTCCATGTGACTACTCTAAAACAAGCGATCATGTGTATGTACAGGCACACCTTTGTTGCAGCAACCCAAGTACTTGCACAAAGACCTTTTAATCTGTTGTCAGACAGCTAAGCACACATACATATACACACAGTGTACACACACACACACACACACACACACACACACAAGGACAGCACAAACAGCCTCTCCTCTCTGAAACAGGAATAACCTGCCTCTCTCTCTTTCTTTCATTACTCATGCTCCACACGATGGCTTGGTCGACCGCCCCTCAAGCCAGAAACTCCCACACACACACAAACACACACACACACACTCACACAGCGCAGGTCAACACCCACAGTCTTCCAGCCGACACTGGAATGGGGTGGAATGAGTATATGGGTTTTTTTTTTCTCTCACACTCCTCTGCCACATTCATTAAAGCAGGGGGGAATAATCTGCTGCTGTGTGTGTGTGTGTGTTTGTGGATGGATGGATGGATGGATGGATGGGTGTGATGTGTGGATGTAAGAAGCAGCATATTGCTAAAAGCTCTGTTTTTAACATGTTTTCTCATTGGGCTTATAGCCCGCGGGCCAATAGCTGTATTGGATTAGGGGATCAATGCGCGGCTTTGTCAGCCAACAAAAAGCGGGCAGAGATAGAATCCGTCTTTTGCCATTGTGGCGGAGCTGCTGCCTGTAATCTGCTCTGCGATCCAGCGTACCGCCGTGGCACAAGCACGTCTGTGATTACGCTCAGAAAAGACCGATATTAATAGGGTGTCATCGCACTGACTTGTCAAGGGGTGTGCAGGTGTGTTTGTGCACATTGTGTGTGGTGTGTGCACGCGTGCATGTGGATTCAGCTTGTTTGCTTGTGTGACCATTGTCCTATACAGCTTCAACAATACATGTAGCGGTCCATCACAACGCCCTTTAGTGCAAACACATTTCGTTGACTCTATACAAAGAGCAAACTCTGCCAGTTGTGGATGTGACGATTGTAGCTGGTTCCGTGTGGGCTGATTTCTCAGCTTTGATTTCTCAAGTGCTCTCAGGCTGATGTCGAAACGCGCAGGCATTCTCCATTCAGGATTGTCCGTGACGTGCACAGATCTGCCTGCCTTTGGACAAAGTGAAAAACAGGGAGAGACAAACTAAGCTGTTTGCTGTGTCTTCTCTGATTCAATTTGCCCTGGATTCAAACCCCCTTCCCCCTTAAACACACACACACACACACATCTTGCTCACTTGTGTGAAGTGTTTTCTCAGACGCCTGGGACAGGAAAGGGAAGTTTGAGTGGAATCGGCATCATTAGGGCGGCCCACTTGAGGAACAAACGGAGAGGGAAAAAAAACTTGAGGCTGTCGGAAACCAAAAAAAAAAAAAGAAGTTCAAACGTTCAATTGCACTCAGGCAGACAGGGTGGAAAGACACCAGTGAAATGCCTGTGTAATCTGTCAAGGAGTGTGTGTGTGTGTGTGTGTGTGTGGGGGGGGTTATCAGGTTCAAAGCAAACTAAAAAGGTGCTCTTTTCTTTGTTTCGTAGTTAACTTTGCAGTCTGACGAAGACTGAGACTAAAACCTTAGATGCTAGGTGCTGGTGGTTCGACCCCCAAGATCTCCCAGCTGAGTGCAGAGCGGAGGCCTGATGGATTGAGGGAGTTGTGTTTCTGAAAGGACTCGTCTGGTTCCCTGTGGGCAGGAGAGGATTTGTCTGTCAGAACAGAGACTGGGTTTGAATAACATTGAGGCATTTTGGCTGGTGGGCCGTGGAAGCTCTGTGAGTTTACTATCTGCATGCAACACAAATGCTTGCGGAGGACAAGCACATCTCAATGTAGGCTTATGAAAGTGTGTGTAGGTGTGTGTGTGCACACGCGTGCGTGTGTGTATGTGTGTTGGCCGCCTTTGTGTTTTGTCCGCTGTTTTATATTTTAATCTGTTTGTGTATGTGTGTGTCTCTGTGTTTGTTTGTCTCTTATTGGATATATGTGTGTGTGTGTGTGTGTGTGTGTGTATGTGTTAATACAGTATGTATTTGCATGTTTTGTCTTACTGCTTTTATGTAACATCTTTATATAATGGATCCGGCTTTATTCTTTGCTGTTGTTTTCTCTGCATGTATTCTTTTCAAAAAAATAAATAATTTTTAACTGAACCTGCCAAGGGACTGGCTGACAATTAGCCAAAACCTACAAGCTGGCGCCACAACAGAAGTGTTTATCGGTGTTCACTGTTGCTGCGAGTATAAACTGGGTTAAATAAAAGGATATTTGCATGAAAGCCCATGGGTCTGTGTGGATAGATGCATATGGATGCGCCTGTGTGTTTTAGTGATAACAAATGTGAAGGAGTGTAAGCTCGCACTTGGACTTGAGTGTTTGAGTGTGTGTAGGGGGGGGGCAGTAGTGCCAACCTGTGTGTGTGTGTGTGTGTGTGTAGTGTGCTTGCATCACCATGTGTGTGAGCTGCTACTGAAGAGTTTTTATGGGGTAAGTCAGGCAAGCTTGCCTCTCACCTCTTTGGCATGGGAGGATCCCTGGGCTAATATTTGGGGGCTCTGCTCCGGGATCCTCTCCGTGCTAATGATCTTATGTAACGCAGACAAATCCGTTCAGCGCTGAGTGACAGAGCGGAGCGGCGTAGGCGTGAAGCGGAGAGGAGCACAGCGCCGGGCTAGAAGAGGGGCAGGCAGGCGTCACTCAGCTCCGAGTGCCTGAGTCACCCATGGTAGGGAGCACCCCACCACCCCCGGCCCCCCTCCTTCAACCACAGTCTCCACCACCCACAGAAAACACTCCCTGCTGTTTAGTATGTCTTCTATCCAATCACCTCCTCCACAACTGGGGCTGTCTATAGATAGAAAAGCAAACAGAGTGCATACAAAATCTGACACTGAACTGAATTGTTGTTATCTTCAGTAGGTGAGAGGTGTGGTGAATGGAAGTCATTGTTTACATTAGTTCATTACATTTTTGGCATAATAGCAGTAGATTGAATTACAACATGTGTATGCAGCATGTATTGTATTGCATGCATGTTTACTTCTTTAAAACTGCCAAAAGGGAAATCCAGATGGCCATGAGTTTTGAGTTTTCCCAAGAAGAAAAGATTAAATCCAAACATTCAAAATCAGATGATTTGCATGTTTTGAGTGACAAGCGCAGAGCCCCCCTCCCCCTTATATAGCCCGAGAGCTGCCTTTTGTTTTGGAAATTAACTTGTCTTCCCTTAATCCCTCTTCCTGTGGAGCAAGGTCATGTGGAATCTCAGTGACCTGGCTGGGGGCTGGCTGCCGGGCAGGGGGTGGCCTGTTTGTGTTAGAGCGTCTTTGCGTTTATGTGTCTGGTGCCCAGTTTCTTTATCTTTCCTGTGCACTCACAGATCATACGTGTGTCTTGGGTTTTGCCTTTGAGACTACGCGCGCGTGTGTGTGTGTGTGTGTTTTGGGACAAGGCCAGCCTAACTAAGTCATACACATGTAATCTGAGTAATGTATCATAGATAGTGTAACCGCAGAACAGGCCAGCAGTGGTTGGAAATTTGTACAAAAGCGCAAGAGTGGACAAACTAAAGCCAAACACACACGCATCATTAAACTGCACACACATCATAATAACATTGAATTATATTGTGCAAAATCACTGGTTTGGAAGTGCCTGAAAGTATGCTGACACTCCGGATTGTTAGTATCCAGATACATGTGCCTGGCTGAAACATCATCTTTTACACACACATGTATGTGCTTCAGTCCTCACTGTAGGCTTATGATCCCCAGAGAAAGGCAGTAGAGAGAAGCGAAACACAAAGCACCGCCACCACCACTACCGACTCTGGACAATTCTAAACATGCAATGAGTAGGATAAATGGAGCAGAACTAAATTTACCACATCTGAAGCATCACCTGACCACAGCTCAGGGGAACTCTACACACACACTTGCTCACACACAAACAGTCACCAGGAAAAACACTGAGCTGCTCAGCATGGCGAGAGCCAGCCACTTATTACAAACAAGCAGAGGGGCATGACGAAGTGCGATTCCACGCTGTTATCAGGCGGGCGAGCGAGCGAGCGAGCAAGCGAGCAAGCCCAGGCCAGCCAGGGGCCTGGTGTCTGGAGGAGCTCTTTTTTTTGCTGTTGGGTTTGAGCAGAGAGGCCTCTCTGCTTGCTGTGCCTGGTGCTGTGTGTCACAGCAGCCCCCTGCCTGGCTGGCCGCTGCCTCTCCTCTCCTCCCATCTCTAGCCTTACATGGAGATGGAGCAGCACTGGGGTTGCTTGCAGAGGAGAGCACTTCTTCTGGCCAGTAGCAGAGATCATCAGCAGCGACAGGGTTTGGTGGGGGTTGTGTCAGCACAAGATTGCACCCATTCCAACTGCACGTCCCTGCCTGTGTGCGCATATGTCTGCGTCTGCGTCTGTGTGTCTCTTGGTATGTGTGTGTGTGTGTGTGTGTGTGTGTGTTGCATTAAATAGCAGCTTTAGTGAAATGTAAAAATGCACCCTATCCACTCAGCATGTTTACAAAGAGTGAGTAATTGCGATGCTACCAAAGCGCAGCTCCATCGCCGGGGCTGTTCTCTTTGACTTGTAACTGAGAGACTCTCTGAAAGACAGACACTGGGCCTGTGTTGAAAATCCCTCCTGTAATCTAATGGAACCAGATAAGTGGCGCCATTGATCTCTCCGGCGTGCGGCCGAGCAAGTGACATGATGAAGTCAGAATTAAGCAAAAGGGCCCTGCTAGCCGAGCTGGTTTTCCTCATTCTTTTTAATCACATAGCGTTACCACTAAGCCTTATCTAGACACATCTTCTCTCTGTCTACCCGGGCACTCCTGTTGGAAGTCAGTTTTTCTCCATTGCTTTGCTCGGTTTATTCTCCTTGTGTGTGTAGAAAGTCAAATTCAGACACTGAATATGAATCAAAATCTATATGAAAAGTGAGGGGTTATAAAACATTAATATGCCAGTGAAATGTATATATGAATGTGAGCGCATATTCAGTGTGAGTGAGGCACATTGAGACTGCTCATAAATCTGTAACATTAACACCAAAGGCAATGCTCTGGACTGTAGCGCTGGATCAGATGCAGGGAGACCAAATTAAAGAAACATCAGAGAGGAGAGTCTTTTTCTTTCTCTCTTTCTCTCTCTCTCTCTGTATTTCTCTCTCTCTTCCTCTCTCACGCACACATACACATACACATACACACTCTCTCTGTCTCTGTGTGACACACACACACACACACACACTCACACTCACAGCTCTCTTCCTCTATGTAGAATCCAGCTGGACGTAGGTCTCACTGTGGCATCCCGAGGCCAAGCACCCAGATCCTTACTGTAGTTGGGAGCCCTTATCCTTCATGCTTCACTCCTCAGCCCCAGATCCCCAGTCTGGCCTCCCCAGGGCCCCTGTGCCAGTCAATGTTTCACCCAGTCTCCAGCCAATGCCCAAGGCCATGCAGCATTAAACATTAACCATTGTGCTTTGACCCCCTGCACGCGTACAACTCAACTCCTATTAATCTTTTAAGATGTTTGCGTTAGCAGGTCCTCTCCTTCCCTCCCTTCTCTCTCTCTCTCTCTTCTTTGTCTTGGTCTCTTTCCCCTCCTTCTCTCTCTCAGTGTCTCTCTCTCCTCCCCTCTCTCCCCCGTAGGGTGTTGTTATGGCTTGAAGCCTGCGCTGTTGTCCTGTTAAATCAGCTAATGAGCTCGTAATCGAACCGCGTCGGAACAGGAGTGCCAGCAGTCACGCTCCTGCCGCCACTGAGCTATTCATTTATTTGCTCACAGAGGCAGAGCCCTCTCTCTCTCTCTCTCTCCTGCCATCTCAACCTCTAACTCTGTCCCTCTCTCTCTCTCTCTTTCTCTCTCTGTTATTGTATCTCAACCTCCAACTGACCATCTCTCTCTCTCACTCTCTCTTTCCTTCTCTCCCTCTCTCCCTCCCTCTCTCCTGCCATCTCAACCTCCAACTGTCCATCCCTCTCTCTCTCTCTTTCTCTTTCTCTCTCTCTCACTGTATCCCTCCCTCCTTGTCTCTTACTAGCCCAGCGAGACATTTTAGGACACAGACGTGAACTGTCCACATCGGTCTGTGTCTTGTCATCGTAGAAATATGTTTGCAGTCCCAGAGGGTTGCTGTGTGTGTGTGTGTTTTTTTTTTTGTCTTTTTTTTGGGGGGGGGGGGGTACCATTCGGAGGTACCGAATGAAGGCTGTCGAGGAAAATGGCCCCTCTGACTGACTGTGTCCTGAGGCATACTACCTTTATGAGATAGACAGAGAGAGAGAAGGGGAGAGGAAAAGAGTGACTGATTGCTGTGACAGACTCAATTCTGTTTAAGGCAGGCCTGTGTGGCACTTGGACTTGCCCAGTCAAACACACACAGATGCACAAATACACATGCGCACACACACACACACGCACGCACACACATACACACACACAGACACACACACACACACATACACATACACATACAAAAGCGTAACCATATATATTCCCAGATTTTTCCATTTGCTCTTCTCCATCTCATGAGCACACACATGCACAAATTTGCACACACTCAGAAATATACAGACTCATTTTTCCATTTCTCTCTCTCCCTCACACACATAAACACACACACACACACAGATCCAGTTCATGCACACCCAGCATGAGTGTTCCAGGCTGTGCTGGCCTGCCCTTCAGAGTTGATGATGCGTATGCCGAGGTGTCACGCATCTGGGAGACGCCACAGGAAATGAGCTCATCGCCAAAGCCAAACACCAACCACACCACGTCAGCTGCTCTTTTTCCCCTGTACCACTGCGCACATGAAACCTAATAGCCCTCCTTCCCTCTCTGTTTCTTCATCCTACACATGCCCCCTCTCTCTTTCTCTCTCTCTTTCTCTCGCTCTCTCACTCTAACTCTCTCTCTGTCTCACTTTAATTGCCATTGATCTAATAGGCTAAAGCCTTTCCCCAGTGTCACCAGCATTAACTGTGTGTGTTTGTGACTGTAAGTTACCGTGGAGAGGGCAGGGAGCTAGCCCTGTAGGGTAGGATTAGCAGTAGCGTAGCCCGCGCTAGCGCTGGCAGCCACAGGCACGATGTCAGGTGCCCTTTAAGTGAATGGCGGCCAAGTGCGGCCAATCGGCTCCGAATGGCATCTGCTCATTAAATCAGCAGCCCTGACCTGTGGAAGCTAATTAAGCCCAGATTGCTGGCTATGAGACAACACGATTTAGATGCACACACACAAGGAAAGGCCTCTACTGTTTACGAAGATAGACGCAAAGCATGGTGTGATGGATGGATGGATATAGGAATGAAGAAGTGGATGGGAGTAGGGTTACTGAAAGGCCTGTGGTGTAGATTGCTGTTTTATTCCAATGATGGGAAAACTAATTAGCTGGTATAGATAATGTCATTGGATAATGATTAGAAAGCACACTTTGGCACAGGCTGTGCATGTGGGTGGATAGTTTGATAAAGGTTGGACTGATGTTGGACAATAAATTCATGCCATACCATACCATGTTGTATAGATACATGGTGAGCATTTATTATTCAATCATCCCATCTGCCACAGCATTTTTCGTTCACACTCTTGCACCTTTCGAAAAGGTGCCCATGTAACATGCAAATTTCCTCTAATCAACCTTAAAAACCCTCATCTGACTCTGAGAATGAGTTTGTTTGTAATGAGTTTGTATGAAGCACATGAAAGCAGGCAGCAGTAAACTTCGGAAGTGTGATGCCAAAGTTGCTGACGCAGGCTGAACTGAAATGGGTTTACTCATAGCAGGTGTCTGCACTGTCATTGTGCACCGGGCTTAAAGTTTTCATTAGCGGCGATGTGCAGTGACGTGCATGTTCATGTTTTTTGCGCTGTGTGTGCGGTGAACAGGGAGAGAGGGGGCGGGGGTGGGATGAGGTGGGGTGGGGTGGAGAGTAAAAAAAAAAAGGCTTTTTTGGGTTCAAAAGGCCAGCTGCAGTGCTAATCCTATCTGGGGAGGGAATAAGAAGATCTCTGTGCGCTCCGGCTTTTAAAAAATAAATTAATAGCATGAAGCCGGCACGCTTCGCCACTGCCAAGTTTGCAGTTTAGAAGCACAAGGGGGGAGAAGCACGAGGGGGGAGAAGCACGAGGGGGGAGAAGACTCGCGTGGAGGGCTCAAGGCCCAGTTTAGACTGTTTTGTTCTCTCATTTATCTCACTCTCTCTCTCTCTCTCTCTATCTATCTCTATCCCTTTTTAGCTCTGTATCAGAGTAGCTTCGTGTGTTAGTTTTTTTTCTACCTCCACCAGGGTCTTTGTAGAGTTGGCTCAGTCCCCACTCTATTCTCCCCCTAACTCCTGCTTAATGCCAGCTACCTCCTACTACCAGTCCCCTCACCCCAGCTGGAGGTCTCTCTCTCTCCATCCCATCACTCAAGTGCAGACACCCCCCCTGCCCCACATCATTCATTCTCCGTCGCCTTCAGTCCCCAGCGCAGGGTGGGCTTTGGCCTAACCGGACTACTGAAGAGCCATTCACTGACTAGCCCCCTTCTCTCTCTCTCTCTCTCTCACTCTCGCTTGCTCTCTCTCGCTCGCTGTCTCTCCCTGTCTCTCCCCTCAGGCTATCCGCCACAGATCCCCCCTGCAATCAGCCTCAATGGCCTTGCCGCTGTTCTCGACCCCTTTATATTGCTGCCAGCGATGGCCCATTACACATAACATGCCCGCACTTGTGTGCTGATTGCCGCTTTTCAGACGCATAGTGGGCTGGTGGGATGCAAAACACGCAGGCGGTTGAGGCTGGTTTGGAGCGTGTTACGTGATGCCAAGTCTCAACTGTGCGAGGTGAATAGGGCTTAGTGTCTCGTGTTCTGGGGTCAGCTATGGATGCAGGGTGCAGATGATCATTCATACTCACACAAATACACACACACACACACAAACACTTGTTTCATGTGCACACACACATATAACCTAGGCATTCTCTTTCGCTGTTTCTCTCCATATTTTTCTCTCTCTCTATCTCTCTCTCACTCACTCCATCTCTCTGTCTCTCTCGCTCATAGCCAGACATGGCCTGAGACGACCACACACACTCTGCATGCAGACAGCAGCCGTGCGCACTCAAGCTGGTGCTCCTTGGCAATAATAGGCTGGGAGTTCCCATTGCTCCTCTCTGCTTTCTGAATGCTCTTATCAGCGCTCCCAGGAGGAGCTCTCCTGTGGAAATGAGCAAAGTCACGCTTTTCCACAGAGGAGGCCCTCTTTGGAAAGATCTTAGTGTGTGTGTGTGTGTGTATGTATGTGTGTGAGAGAAAGGGATTGAGTGTGTGTGTGTGTCTGGGTCTTTGTTTGTGTATGTGTCTTTGTGTGTGTGTGTGTGCATGTGTATGTTTGTGTATGTGTATATGTCTCTGAGTGTATGCGTGTCTATGTATAGGAGGACAGATGTATGTGTCTGTATGTTTTTGTCTGTGAGTGTCTATGTTGTTGTGTCTAAGATCCGTCTGACAGGCTATATTTGTGTGTGAAAGTGACCTTTGAGGATGTGTCTGTCCCTGGAGGAAGACATCAGTGACTATGAAAGGGGATGGTTAGTAGTGGTGGGAGAGGGCAGGAGCAGAAGGGCTGATGGGGGTTGCTTGCAAATCCTGCTGTGTTCTTTCCCTTCTAAATCCAGCTGCTGGCCTGGCTGTCTATAGAGTGTAAACACTAAACACAGTTTCATAGGGGCCCTCTTCATTGGCAGCATCCTAGTCCTGGTGCCCATGGCATGCCCTAGAATCAG
The DNA here is from genome assembly GCA_027481765.1 of Tenualosa thibaudeaui. NCBI lineage: Eukaryota > Metazoa > Chordata > Actinopteri > Clupeiformes > Clupeidae > Tenualosa > Tenualosa thibaudeaui. Next base: position 1,460,425 of record JAIFZK010000022.1, read on the forward strand.
TTCAAGCTGTTTACCACTCATGCCCCAAGATCCAGGGTGGAGTCAAGGAAATGCTGATAAAGGATCAGTGTTTTGCAAAAAAAAAAAAGAAAAGAAAAAAAACCCCAGAAAAACATGGTAGACTAGTAACACAAGGGCTTTGGGAAAACCGGGTATTTTTTCCGGGATGTACTATCTCATTTTGCCTCTTTCTCTCTCTCTCTCTCTCTCTCTCTCTCTGTCATTCTCTCTCTCACTCTCTCTCTCTGCTCTCTGAGTCTCCATGCCCACAGCCGGGTTGACCAGACTTGGCCTGAAGTCAAGGAGGTAATCACAGGAAAAGCATTTTGGAGCACAAATACTGTTTGCAGATGCCCCCACTCCCCCCACCAAGTAGTTTTTTTTTCTTGACTATTATTTTTGTAGGGAGTAAATAAAATACATGGGCCTCGTCTGACTTCCTGATTTATTTGATGAATTCCAATAGAAGCCCTTTGGTGTGTTGAATATTCGCCGTGGCCAGAACGTACTGTTCAGTCCACAAGATTCACTCAGCTCTTTGAAAAGTGAAATCGTTTGAAGAGGATTAGGACGTGGCTTTAGTGAAAACTGTTACTTCGAAAGGCTGACTGACTCTGGGTGGATTTGTGTGCAATTTGTGTGGAATCATCCTTTTTCCTGTCTTGGGGAGCCTTTGGCTCTCTGCAGTGGTTTCTTATGTTTTTTTGTCATGTTTGTGGTATTTTTGTCATGTGTGTGTATGTGTATGTGGACTTAAATGTATGACTATATGCCTCTATAATGTTGCTCTGTGTATTTATGTGTTGGCTTAATGTTTCATGTATACAGTATTTGATAATTTGATAATAGCTGTGTGTTTCTGTGTCTGTCTGTGCTGTTCTGTGATGTCTCATCTTTTGTTCGTCTGTGTGTGCTCATTAGCATGTGTGTGTTCGCGCACATTACATATTACACACGTATCTTGGCATCTGTGTGTGTGTGTGTGTGTGTGTGTGTGTGTGTGTGTGTGTGTGTGCTGTGCGTGTCATCTTGCAGGCATCTTATGTGTCCTCAGAGCTGAGTGACAGATCTGTGTGGTTAGGCCTGGCGCCATGCGCCACTAAACATCCAGAGATGCTCCCTCCTCCTCCTCCTCCCTCCCCACAAACCCCCCTCGGGGCTCTTCCTCACTTGCTCACTCGCCTGCAAACTCTTTCCATCCCAGCATCTTCCAGTTCTCAGTTAATGACATGTTGACTGTGCATCCCCATTCAATTTTGCGGTATTCTATCATTTTATTTTCATTTTTCCATTCCTCTGGAAATGCCTGTGCGAAATTATTTATTTATTTATTTGATGGCTGACTTTATTTCATTACCTTTTTTTTGGTAACTACGCTAGTTTCTCAGGGAAACATGCTCTGCTGTCGTCCTGCTGAAACCACCACCGTTGAGTCCCTCGCCCGCTGCCTGCCTGCCTGCCTGCCTGCCTTTAATTACTCTCCCTGGGACGGAGAGCGGAGGGAAGCTCTTCAATTAAACGAGCGGGATTGATGAGGCCGTCGCCCTTATCGCCGCCATGCTAATAGAATAGGATTGGCCACTCAGCCTGGGTCACAGGCACAAGCCGACTCCCAGACACAAAATTATCCACAGAGAGAAGCAGGAGGAAAGAAGGAGAAAGACGGAGCGAAAGAAAGACAGAAAGAGAGAGTGAAATAGAGAGAAACACAGAGATGTGGAGGCAGACAGAATGAGAGAAAAAGGCCGAAATAGTCAGGGAGTTTGGGGGAGAGTGAGGGAGAAAAGTAACAGAGTGAGAGAGACAGAGAGAAACAGACACAGAGAGTGAGCCAACGAAAGAGAGACATAGAAAGCTGCCATCTCACTGTCACGCCAGTGGCTGTACTTACTGTAATTGCTTTGACCCCCCCCCACCATGCACCCACTGTATCTGGTGGGAGCACTGGCTGGTGATGGTGGTGGAGGGGAGGCCTTTGAAAAGCAGAGGCTGCAGGGCTGAGAGTGTCAGTGCTTCTCATGGTTGCCTGACTGCTCATGTCACTCCAAGTGCTGGTTTTGTCTTCTTTGATTTCAAGGTTTTTTTTTTCGTTTGTTTTATGTGTTTTTTGGTCTCTTTGTGGGTCGTCGGTTTGCTCTCTCTCTCTCTCTGTCTCTCTCTCTGTCTCCCTCTCTCTCTCTGGTCTTATCAGGCCCAGGAGAGGTCCTGGCTGCCTGTTGGCCTTGTCTGGTTTTGTGTTCCTCTTTCCCTCCCCCATCTCTCCCAGACATCTCCTCAGTGGAAAGAGAGAGAGAGCCTTGACTGCTCTCAAACAGGGCCAGCCAGGATGTTGGGAGCGGATGTTTATTGTCATGTCCATCCTGGGCTTCTGCGGACATGCTCATCCTAATCAAGATGACACCTGCCTCTGGTTTGTGAAAATGAATTGCACTCGCTCTCTCTCTCTCTTTTCTTTCTCTATCTCTCTCTCTGTTTCTTTCATTCAGTCTGTCTCTGTTTGTCTTACTAGATTCATTCAGAAAGGTCGGATGTATTTACAAAGCTGCTGTTTGCATTTGCAGCTCTTTGTTTGAATGCATCTGTTTGAGAAAGCGAGCAACCCCCCCCCCCCCCACACACACACACACACACACGCACACACACTCTAAAACTTTCTTCAAAGATTCCTCAGAAACTGCTTTCAAGTGGCTAGAAAAAAAAAATGTTTTCTAATAATGTTTTCAAGTGGGGTTTACAGGAATCTCTCTTCAATGCATATCTTATCATAGATAAATAAGGGCATCTTGACTCACATACCCAGGAAGAAGGTTGTGGAATCAGGAGTTTTTAAGATGGTAGGTTGCAGCCTAATGCAGAACACTCATAAATCCCTACTGGCTGGAAGAGCCTGTTTGAGATTCTTCGACGGCAGACGCTGTGCCCTTTCATGTTTAGGAAAGAGAGCGAATCAGTATTCCCTGCATTAATCAGCCATTCATGATGCATACTACATTTAATCTATCATATAGGTCAAAATGTTTGTCAGAGGACCTTTGTGTGATTCTCTTGGTTTGCAAAGGGATTTTTGTTTTGTCCAAAGGCAACGTCCTTCAAGGCCTAGCAGAAATGTTTAAAGTTATTTTCCTTTTCTTTTTTTCTTTTTCTTTCTTTTTGGTGTCTGAATCATCCACTCACTTTCTCTATATGCTAGCTGAGAAATAAAGTTATGTGTCAGAACTGTTATACAGCTCCTATTACGCAGGGCTGGATTTATTGGAGACGTTGAGGACCTGCTCTTGTGTTTTTGTTTGAGTGCTAAGCCCTCGCTCTGCCAAAGACACACCCCTGGCTTAGATCACGCTCCCTCTCTCTCTCTCTCTCTCTCTCTGTTTCTCTTTCTTTTTTGGCGAGTTGCATGCGAGAGGCCTCGGATGAAAATTACTCACTTCCTGTTGACACACCCCAGTAGCCCCCCCTACCCCCTCCCCACTCTACATCTTTCTCCCCTCCACCCCGCCCCCCCCAAACCCCTCCTTCCCACCCAATCCCACCCCAATCCCCCCCTGAAGACCCTTTAATGTTCTGGCTCTGTGATTTGCGTCAAAGGCCCCTGGATTCAAGATGTGAGGGGAAGAACAAGCTCTAAAAACAACATAAACACAGGAAACAAACAACAGACTATTTTGCCCAGAACCTTTCAGATCCCTTTCTGAAACCTCTTAGATACTCCAGCTCGTGTTTGTTAAACTTTTGACCTAGCTTTAATCTGGTGCACACTTATAGATAAATATACAGCTGTTTTGCATCTATACATCTATCTCTATATATATATCTATCTCCAGAGGAGGGCTGTAATGTATAGCGCAGAAGCCTGCTGGCAGTTATTTCTGTAGTGCTGATGCTGTAATCCTGATGCCAGTTTGCCTGCTTTCACTGCAGTGCTGCACTGGAATGCTCTCCTACACTCTCTGCCCCTGCTCGCCTTTCCTCCTCTCCTCTCCTTTCCTCTCCTCTCCTCTCCAATCGACTCCTCCCCTCTTCTCCCCTCTCTTTTGCCTTGCTCTCCTCTCTTCCACTCATCTACTCCATGCCAGTTCACTCTCGCCCCCTCCTTTTCTCTCTCCTCTTCTTTCTTCTTCTTTCCTCCTCTCCTCTCCTGTCCTCTCCTCTCGTCTTCTCTGGTTTCCATAGCTTCCATTGCAGTGCACTTCACATTTTTCAGTGTGTGTGTGTGTGTGTGTGTGTGTGTGTGTGTGTGTGCATGCTAAGAGGTCCCGTGCTGACGTCACCATTAGGAGTGTAGAGCAAAAACCAGAGCCAGACCAACTGCAGCTGGGACTGGGCTGGGAGGCTTTGGTGCAGGGCAGAGTTGAGATGGGGCTGCAGACATTTCTTGCACCGCTGCCAAAATGCCTCCCCAAGTTTGCGGCAGTGCTGTTTTGTCCCAAACTAATGGGTAAGGTGGTCTGTTTAGCTTTCACAAGGGAAGGCTAGGGCCAGGTTGAGAGGTTGCAGGTTGAGAGGTTGCAGAAACAAATGATTGCCTGAGAAAAAAGGAAAAAAAAAAAAACAAACAAAAAAAACAATCCACTCAAGAGTAGTCACCTTGATTAGGTTCCTGTTTGCCCACCATGACTGATGGCTGAACTCTTCTACTCCACTTTCAAGCTGCTCTCTCACCACTAATGAGCACAGGCCCTGTAATTGAAATTTCCCAAAATGCTGTGCAAACGTGGACAGTTGTTGCCAGTGTGCAGGTCTCCATCTTCTCTCTATGGTTGACTGCTGAACCCATGGCTAGTCCTCCATGGTGAGAATGCTCAAAGGGCTCACAGGCTTTCCTCATTTCCCTGATCCTTAACCCCACTGTGAAAGCTCATTGTGGATAGCCTGAGACCAGAACAGTGGTGTGGAGATTTTACCCTCCATACTGGAGTTATGTGGAGCATATAATCTCCACACTGTACTATTGGGCTTAGAGACTGGGTATTGGAGTGCCAGATGTGTAGTCCATGGAGACCATGAATGAGGAATTGATGGAATGGTGAATCAGTGTGAAAGAGGAAGGGATTTAGGTAGGAGAGGGAGTGTTTGGTTTCTCTGTGTGTGTATGTGTGCGCGTGTGTGTGCATGTGTGTGCATGCATATGTCCACTCATAACTCCTGTGTGGCTACGGTTAGAAACACACCTTATCAGTAGAATGATTATCCCCCTCCCTACACACACACAAACACACACACACATACATGCACACTTTCAAACACCAACACACACACACAGACGTTCATACACCCAGTGGTTCGGGCCTGGCGCAAGCCTTCAAAGGCTAAAGGGATTAATGCCCTCCACAGCTAATGCAAATTACCCAGGAAAATAAATGACTGTGTGTGGGTGTGTGTGTGTGTGTGTGTGTGTGTGATTTCCCTGATGTGGTCCAGAGGTGAGCCTGTGCATTTCAATGTTGTGAGATTGTGAGGCTCTCAGCCGCAATCACAAACGCTTCAACGGAGATGGCAGGCCTGACACCAAATCAGATGAGCGTCGCTGTGGCTGACAATCAAAAAACTCCCTCCTCTGCACTGCAACATCCCTGTGGATGAACCCAAATGCTATTTCTGCAATTCATCACTGCCAGCTTTGCTCGACTACACTGTGTGTATGAAGAGCTAAAGCACGTCGGCAGAGGCTATATTTGAAGCATACAGAGACTTTGTGAGTATGTACCATTATCCTTGACTAGATGATGAAGAGACGCATGGATAGAGAAGGAGGGAGAAATAGAGAGAGAAGGAGAGAGAGAGAGAGAAAGAGAGGGAACAAAAGATGGAGAGAGATTATGAGAAATGGAAGAAAAGAGAGGGAGTGAGCATGACTGGAAAAGAACCAAACAGCCCTCTCTGGTTATCAGTTCAGGTCTGTTTACCTGAGGAAATGGCAGGAGAGGAGAGATGAGTGCACGTTGAGTAGAGGAAGGCAGAGAGAGAGAGAGAGAGAGAGAGGTGGGGGTGGGCGATGGCACTCCCACATGAAAGAGTGTGTGGGTCATGGAGAAGGGGCCGAGCTCATCACGGCGGAGTGAGGCCCAGCTCTGATCCTCAGGGATCTGTGGTGATGGTGTGACCCTCCTGCCTGGCCTGGGGGCTCTTCTTCTTCCTTTTGCCTCTTTCTCTGCCTCCCCCTCTCCCCATCACTCCTCCACTGGCAACCTCCTCTATGTCCCTCTGTCTCCACTGGAGCTGAAGCAATCTGAGGGCTTCCAGGGAAATCCTATAGGGGCTGTAGACTCTGTCTCTGTCTGTTGCTTTCCTCCTTTCTCTTCCTAGCTTGGTCTCCCCCTCTATCTCCCTCTCCCTCTCTCTCTCTCTCTCTCCTTCTGTGTGTCATCCTCCAGCTACAAAGACCCTCCAGCTACAAATGACCCTTTCATGAGCCCTGCTGTGTTGCAGCATGACAGCTGTTGCTGTTACCATCTTGACAATTATCATTTTATTGTTCATGTGCATGAAAGATGCAATTACGCTTGGCAGAATGTTGAATATTCATACCCTATCTGTCTGTCTGTCTGTCTGTGTTTGTTTGAACACGCCTGTCTGGCCTGTGTGTGTGTCTGTCTGTGTAAGTGGGCACACGCATGGGCTGGCAGTTTTTTTGTGTGTTACTGAGACTGTGAGATAGGTGATGCTGTGATTAGGCCTATGTGATTTTTTTTTTTTTTAAATGTGTGTTTGTGGCATTGCTATGTGTGTGATTTGACAGAAAGCATGTGCGGTATGAGAGAAGAGAAAAAAAGAAAATATGTACAGAAAATATGTACATTCCCATCTGTAATCGTTATCTCTATGACTTCTCATGCAGACACATAGCCCCCTGTTTGTCCTTGAGTCTCCTTATACATTGATAGAGAGACAGATAGACAAATACCGTTATTATCCCCTAGAACATTCTGGTATCCTTAAGCTTCAACAACATGGCAAACATATGGCATACACACATTATAAAAATTATAAAGTATAAATCCTGTCATGTGTGCCGTTTAGGGTACTAATTTGTTTGGTGTGCAAGTAGTGTGGAATGTGCAGGATGTTAGGGGAGTGTTAGTGCAAGAACATTTCTAGTGCAGATTGCTCCAGGCAGAGTATACAGATAAGTAGGCTACGCATTATGAAATACAGCAATATAGAAAACAATATAGACACTTAAGAGAGCAGTGCAAACGCTTAGTCCAGTCCTTGATATATAGAAAAGAAATATAGTCCAGTAAGAGTCCAGGGTAGGGTAATTAAAAAGAAAAGTAAAAAGTAGAGCAGGTGAGGTCCAGGCATAGGACATGGGGTCACTGTGTGGTGTAGAATCGAGCAGACCAGTCTGTCTCACTGTAGACAGTCCAATCAATCCTTGACACATTTTTCCACACCAATAACCCTTTCAAACTCCCAACAGTCCAGTGGCCAAGTGCAGGTCTGCACACAGCTGGTACAGCTCCACTGACATAACGTTGGCCATTGATCTGATCTGATCTCATCACCAAAGGACTGAGACGAAGGAAATCTTGGTGCTTAGTCTTATCTCTGCTTCCATATGCTGCTATCTGCCTGGCAAAGACTGTCTCTAATTGTGGTTGTGCATTCAACATTTGTGTTGAGTCGATACTGTTGCTAACACTGTTGTACTGTGGGAACATAAACGTTTGTGTACGCAAGTGACAAGTATGCAGTTGTCTCTGTAAGTGTGGAAGGTTGTATGTGTGTGTGTATGTGTGTGTGTGAATAATCTACCTGTCAGTGTGTGTGTATGTGTGTGTGTGTGTGTGTGTGTTTTTTGCGTGAAGAGCGGGCACAAACAATCCCCCACCCATGACTGTTTCTGGCTCCAAACTGACTTGGAACCCAATCCCTACTCAACATTTTCCAGAGTGTTAACAAAGTTCTTTGCCAGTGTTTACGACCACTACTCCGAGGCTGGTTGTTTATTTATAGCAAAGCCTTGAAGTGTTTTGCTGCGTGTTTACCTCTCACTCCTCACACACACACACACACACACACACACACACACACACACACACACACGCACACTGGCACCCCCCTGGCTACTGGCAGTAGCTTTTGCATGTGGAGTTTGGGGTATGCCACCCAATGCTCGGGCTGGCTCAAAGTGTCACGCTCCAGCTGCTAAGGCAGTCTGTCAGAGGCACTGTCATGTTTTCAATTATTTGGAGATGGGGATGGAGGGTGGGGTGGGGTGGGGGCTTGCAGACACACGTCACATCATTCACAATGAGCTGTGGGACTGTTATTTCTGGAATGTTCCTAGCGTGTTTTTCAAAAGTGAGTGCTGGCTGTTACTGTCACATCTGTGTCACGCTCTGGTTTTCTATTTTTCGATCTGGCCAAGTGCATGTGTGATGGTGGAGTGGGAGTTGGGTCGTCCTTGGCAACCACATGTGGATATGTCATGTAGGTGTTATAGATAATCTATAATAATCCATGCTGTGACTGTACATCTCTGTACCACTGTGTGTATGTTGTGAATGTAGCTAATCAATATAACAAGAGACTTCCTAGTTGTAACTGTGCATGATTGGATTTCTGTTTGTATGTTTGTTTATGTGTGTGTGTGTGTGTGTGTGTGTGTGTGTGTGTGTGTGAATTCCTGTAGCTTCCTCATCAGCTTATTAGTGGAATCTACTGGCCCAGCTCCCTGTTCCTTGCTGGCTCTGCGTGCTGTTGTGCAACCCCCCCCCAAACACACACACACACACACACACACACACACACACACACAAGGCTGAAAGCATTGGAGGCGTAATGACTCTGTAGCATAGCCGTCTCCCTCAGCATGCTTCGAATCCCACAGCGGCTCTTCGTGACTCTCCTGGAAAGGCTGGCCAAGTGCACCCCCACTCCCTCAATCACTTCTTTCTAAGGTAGAGGAATCCCACTGAAATGCGAGCCCCTCTGCTGCTCTATAAATAGCTGATGCTCACAGAGGGTTAAATTAAGCAGGGCGTCGCACCAATGCAAGAGACCCCCCCACACACAAACACACACACACACACACACACACACATGCTTTACATTCACATGCCTTGGAGTGTTCACTCACAAGAAGCACTGATGCTGCCCACTGCAATAACAAACAACAAAAATGGTGGGCACTAGCCCAGCCTCGGAGAAGTTGTTAGTAGGAAGAAAATAACATCAGCCAAAGACCTACTATAGTTTGGCAAGCAGAGAAGGAAAGAGAGAGAGACAGAGAGAGAGAGAGAGAATGCACTGAGAATCTCTTGGAGAGGTGACAAACATGAGGGATTTTCTTTGTAATAATCAAAAAAGAAAACTATTTTTATATCCTCTCCACTACTGTGTTTTTGTGTTCTAGATTCCTTAAGCATCCATGTGAATGCCCTAATTTTGGGGATGGGGGGGCTGTCACAGTGTCACAGCCTCCTGCAGCGGTGATGGCAAGAGTTTTTTTTTCCTTCTTTTCTTTTAAAATGGAGCACGTATTCAAAAGACATTGTAGAATTAGTATCGCGGCTTAATGGGACTTTGCATCACATGCACAATAGCCATTGTCTTACATCTCTCTGGGCTTCTCTTGGAATTATACGCACATCAGTGAGCCATCTTCCTTTTAATTAAGGAATGTCAGAAAGAGAGAGAGAGAACCACACCACAGGAGCTGAGATTTCTTCTATGGTTTTGCTACTTGGGCTGCTGCTGCTCTTGTCTCTCTGAAGCGAGTCAAGAGAGTTGCTCCCTTCCCCTCCCCTCAGGGCTCCCTCTGCTGGTCAGCACGGCTCAGTGGCCTCAGCCTCTCTTCCCTTCCACACACCATTTTGTGTGTTTGTGTGTCTCTATATCTCTCTTTCAATTGAATTCAATACAAATGAATTCAGTTCAATTCAAGGTTCAAGGGAGCTTTGTTGGTATTGCAAACATTTTGCATTGCCAAAGCAGAACAAGTTTACTCTCTCTCTCTCTCTCTCTCTTTCTCTCTCTCTCTCTCTCAGCTGGTGACAATGGCACTGAATTAAATCTGCTCCAGTCTTGGCAGCCAGTCTGATGATTTGCCTAACCACACCCTATTATCAGAATCACACTCTGTATGTGTGTTTAGGCAGACTAGTATTTGCTAGCTAGCTGATCCTGTGTGTAGAATGGTGTTTAAGGATGTTCTGTCTGTGTGTAGTGAAAGCTTATGAGAGGAAGAGAGGGAGGCATGACAGATGACGGAAGGAAGGAAGGAGGATGAAGATGTAGCACAAATAGAAATGTGGCTTCTGAAGCGAGAGAGCGAAAGGAATGAAGGGGGGAAAAGATAGAAACTGAGAACGACACAAACACGAGCCTGCTTCAGTGCACGATCTTACTCATGCTCTGTCATCTTCATAAGGGCTACATTTCTCTCTCTCACTCTCTCTCTCTCTCTCACACACACACACACACATGTGCACACAAACACACACACACACGCTCTGTCTCTTCTTTTTTTTAAAAGTATAAAAAGTGAGGAAGAGCTGCTTGTCTGCCATCTCTGCATTGAAGAACATTTGTTTCAATGTCTTATTCATGAGGAAGCAGACCCAGCAGTTACTCACCAGACTGAGAAGAGTGAAGATTACTGGGGGACAGCACAGTGCTCTGTATGTGTGTGTGTGTGTGTGTGTGTGTCTGTTTGTGTGTTTGTGAGAGAGAGTGTGTGTGTGTGTGTGTGCATGTTTGAATATGCACCAACAGTGCGTGTGGCTGAAACCTCACCTTCATCAGACTCATTAGTGCTGTTGTTAATTGCTTCGTTAGTCAGTTGCTGGTCCACTCCACCCCCCACCCCAAACCCCAATAACCTACACAGGGGGCAGCTTTTGTCTTTGTGATGCTACTGTGTGATGGCTACTGAAAATAATCCACTCCCTGCTCGCCTAGGATGGTGTTAATCATGGTGGTGGGTCACCTTGGTGTCAGTGTGCCTTTGAGCCTGGGAGCTGTCATGAATCAGCCGCAGTTGTGACATAGCATGGCAAGTGTGTGTGTGTGTGTGTGTGCGTGTGTTTGAGTGTGTGTGTGTGTGTTTGTGCACATACAAGGGAATGCAGGTGACAGCCTTAGTGAGTACACTCCAGCAGATATGATTTATCTGGGGTGACCATGTATGCTAATGCATAGTGAGCTAGCATGCAGAAGGTGAAAGAGAAATTGAGCTTTCCTGAGTTTGTGCAGAGCGTGTGTGTGTGTGTGTGTGTTAGTGTAAAAGAGAGAGAGATGTAGACCCACAGTGTCCATGGAGACTCCACTGGTGATGTGGGGGATTGAAATCAGTACTTCTCCTCTTTAGCTTGTGCAGGCAGGAGCAGCTGTGTTATTTTTCGCTCTTTTAGCTGGGAAAGGAGCTTGTCTGCATAGGCCTCTGTGGGGCCCAGCATCCTGTGTGTCCCCCTCGGCTGCCACAGCTTTAGAGCTACTTTTGGGGAATGGGGACCCGCTCTCTCTTTCTCTCTCTTTCTCACCCATGCTGGCTCTGTGTTTCTCATCCTTTTTTCCCTCCGGGTTCTCACTTTTTTTTATTTTCTTTAGCACTTGTGTGTGTGTGTGTGTGTGTGTGTGTGTGTTTGTAACTTTGTAACTCTGTGACTTTGTGTGCCAGCCAGGCGTCATTGTCTTTGTGTGGTCATGTTTTTGTGTGTCTGTGTGGGTCAGTAGCCTATCTCTATGTCTGTGTGATGTGTTTGTGGCTTCATTGCAAGTGGGGGTTTTACAGCAGCAGCTGTGGGGAAGCTTTGTACGTCCTCTGATGTCGTCGGGATGGCCATAAAAAGCCCATATTAGACTGAGCATGCTTAGGCCTCCGCCCGCCTGCCTGTTGGTGGTCACAGAAACCAATGGAACTCTTGCTGTCCTGGTCCACAGAGGTCCTGTCTCTACTGCATTCTCTGCATGCTTTTAGCCTTCGGCTAGCGAGCAGCGACACAGCACACAAAGAGGCAGTGACTCTGCATGTCGTCACCCATAATGCCCATATTTACTTGACACACATAAAGCTTTCTGTGTTACACAGGGCTTTTTTGGCATAAATAAGAAAGAGGGGCCTCTTCACAGAGGTGTCCGTCTCACACACACACACACACACACACACAGAGAAACACTGTAATCTTAAAGAACAGCTCTTCGTGTCTTGAAAGAGCTCTGAAGTGGGCTCGCTCATCTTTTTTTTTCTTCTTCTTTTTTCTGTCGCGCTCTTTCCCCCAATCCCAAGCTCTTAAGCCCGCGCTCGGCACGCTTGGCTCTGGGAAGGGATTAGGAGGCGGATGTGGAACCTGTTTTCGTTTCGACTTTACTTTTGCTAGTTTTTTTTATGTCTTTTCATTGAATTTTAATAACCTTGCGACTAGCGTCCATTATTTATTAGCCGCGGTGAACTTCCCCACCTTTTTTTTTTAAGAGTCTGTGACGAGTGTGTGTGTGTCTGCATGCAAGAGAGAAATATTACTATTCTATGACGTGGTGTCCTGGCCTGAATACATGTTCAGTGGAGAAAGACAGAGGGAGATAGATAGAGACAGGATGAGTGATGGAGAAGAAGACTGGGAGAGGTAGTCAGAATGCTCTCAATCACAAAAAACTTTTGGAAAAAATCTCATCTCTGACTCATGAAGTCAATAAAAAACTTTTTATTCTGCCACGTTGACTGACTGCTGTCATTATATGAAGACATACAGATGCACGTGCACACGTACACACACGGCACATATTATCTTTCACACAGTGCCTGTGTTTGTATATGGGCAGGAAAGGGTCTTTGTGTGAACAACTTAGCGTGTGTATGGGTAAATTTTAACAGCAATGTGGCAAATGGTGAAAATGGCTCCTTCATTACTGCAAATTGAAACACCAGTTATCACTGACCTGAATTGCACTGGAACGCGTACTGTCTGAATTATCAATAGAGTGTCTAAGGCTTTGACTCTACAACCCTAGACACTCAAACATTGTTTCTCTCACTTTGACTGAGTCACACACTCACAGAAGTGTGTGCTTACACACAATTGTGCACATGTTCACAGAACAGACACACACACACACAAAAATATTATTACTTCATCATACACCCTCTCAGTGTTTCATGACGGCCTTGCTGACTCATGGCTTTTGCATGAAATAGCACCCTGCCACTGGTGACGGACAGATTGAAGTCACCCCTCATACTCCTTCACCCGTTTATCAATTGTCAATTTGTGGCTCTCTGGGTACATCTGAACGTGCTGAAGTGTTTTCTCTGTCTTTTCCATGTTAAACTGTCGTTTATTCCTTCAACTCTTTCTATTTGTCCAATCATGAGTGAAGCTGCCTCGGTCTTAGACCACACTGAGCTCTCCAAGACTGCTATTGAGCTCAGAGGCTTTACTGGCGATCTGTAAGCCATCTCAAGCCCTCCCTCACCCACCCAACCACGTCACCTCCCCTCCACCTCCGCTCGTTCTCTCCTGATTCTCGCCTGTCCTGGACTTCCTCCTACATACGCTGTCACGTGCGGTGCCGCTTCTCGGCTCCTGCGCCTGGTTTCTGAGCGTGCCCGTTTTGCCCCAATTCCTCCACGCCAAGTATCATGGGGAGATGAGATGAGTAGGGCTGAGTGGGATGGTGGGAAACAACAGAAGGGATAAGGCTCTGCTGTTCAGCAAGCACCACAGTGTCCTACTAGACAGTAATATGCTTACCCAAGGCCAAAAAACCCACCCTCTCCTTCCCTACACACACATACACACACACATTCACAGAGACAGACACACACACACACGCAAAAACACGCTGAGATTCAAGGTCAGTTTCTCCAGGGAACCAGACTGTTATCCTGGCTCTGCTGTCGCTCCCTTGTTGTAATTCCCAGCTGATTAGCCATGTGCCGTAGCAGCATTACTTAGCTCCTGGGCATCAGCGTACCGTCGTGTACAGCACAGCGCAGCATCCTCTTAGCGCCACCAGACCCACATACTTACTGAAGTGGCATGATTTAAATGGGGAGAATGACAGGGCCATTCCAGCATTGCACAATGTAATCTTTATCTGCTGCACTACAAGCCAACTGTCTATTACACCATCCAGTCATTTCCAGTGCATTCTCCTTGTTCTAGAAACTGAATGGAAAACCTGTTGACTCTTAACACATTTGGCAGCTATTCTGTTAAGTGACTCAAGGCTTTCAGGGCTTGGGATTTAAAAATCATTTGCAGTACCTGGAATTAATTCATTTCAAGACTTTTGTCCTGCTTTAGAAATATTCCAAACTCTTTTGGCTGAAGTCAGTTTTTGAGTTAGTTTTGAGATGGTTGCATGATGTTTGTGCATTAGGGCATTTCCATTGAGTTATTTGCAAGATATGCTTTCTGCGTGTGTTGCTGTTTTGTTGCAGAAGTGTATAGACTTGTATATCTATGTTGTGTTAACTCGTTGTGCTTCTCACTAGCCTCTGTTTTGTCCTAATGGCAGCTGTGTTTCCAACTGGCATGTTTTCTCCTTTGTGCATATAGATGTCCGGAAACATGTTTTGTCAGCTGACAATGCCACAGACAGATATCATGTCAAATGAGGAATGCTCTCCTCACCAGCCCTCAGGTACCTCTCACAGAACAAAATAACTGAAATGGTTTCAATACCAGGTTGTGTGAGCTTTACGGGTCCATTCCTGTGTTTTTCTTTTTCCTTGTATGTTGCGCCCCTGCCACTAATACTGCACTAGTTATTACCAAGCTCTTCCGGCGTTTTCCATTTCATCACACGGCCGTTTAGCAGGACGTCGAGCTCTGAAAGCCATTCCTGATTACGAGCCGTGAGAATTCTGATGGCGTCTCTGGGTATTGACACCCCCCTGCCTGTGTTTGTTGTGCTCCTCTCTGCAGTAATTGGTGTAGAAGTTTGGCAGTGTGAGTCATTGACTAGTGGATAGACTGATGAGGAGGAGTGTGTCTACAGCTTAGGAGCTACTCCCAGATGATACAGACATAAGCAATATGTGTGATAGGCTAGTCAATGTGGGTGTAATTCATGTTTGTCCATTCATTTGATGGAATATTTCTTTTCCTTTTAGACTTTCTGTCTCAGTGCTGAACACCCTCGTTTCCCGGTGGTCTGTTGGGCTGAATACTGTCATACTGTCAAGTTCAGTTCACTTTGTTGATATTTCTAGACGCATCCATAACTTCCCCTATAGCCAGGAAATGAGCAAACATTATGGTCAGACCGCCTATAAGTTATTCTCCCTTTTTTTTACTTTCCCTTTCTCCGCTCTCGCTCCACACTCCCCACTTTATAGGTGCCACTAATGAAACCATTCGCAGCAGCGCCATAATTGATGTCTTCTCTGGCTTTAAATTAAGGCCTGCTCCTTCTCTCCCACCCTTGCTGAGAGTGGTAATTTTCATCTCTCTCTCTCTCCCCAGCAGCCATGGAGCGCCGAGACCCCCCCCCCCCCTCCTTAAATATGTCTTCCCACCCAGACTGGTGAGGTATGGGAGCGCAGAGGTCTCTATGAAGGAGCACTGAGGAGAACTTTCAGAACTCTGGGGGCCCATGCTGTGTCATTAGCACCAGTGGCTGGAGGCCTGCAGGGATTTGGCAGAGCGACCACTGCCTCTTCCTCCTGCTGCTCCTCCTCCTGCTCCTTCCCCCTCGTCCTCCTCCATTGGGCTGCTCTGCACCACTGCCACCACCCCAGGGGCAGGAGTGGGTTGTGCAAGAGGCGGGGTAGGGGTGGAGAGGAATGATGATGGCTAGCCAACATGCCTGAGAACAAGCCACATCCTCCCCTGAGTTTGGTAGGCCGCTAAGCACTGAGAGATTTGGAGGGTTAAATAAGCGCCCTCTGTGCCAACATCCACACCCTCCCTCCCTCCAAATAAAAAAGATCCACAGCGGCTGAAGTTGCCTCCAACACCTCCTCAGATGAATGCTTGCAAATAGGCTGCTAGGATTGTGCTGTTTATGGTGCGATCGTTTTTTGGTATCCTGCTGTCAGGCGGGGAAGTGTGTGGTGGGATGTTGTGGGCCAGGAAGGCAGGCAGGCTCATTCTCCATGCGGCAGACTTTGATTAAAATGATTAATCACTGCATAAATAGACGCAGCTCTGGGAGCCTCAGCCGCTGGCAAACAAATGTTGATGATATTAAACTGCTTTGAAGCGGCCCTCGACCGTTTATGAGCAAATAAGCTTTGTAAAGTGTCAGCGTGAAGGGCTTCTTTAGCATGACCGAAGCCATTTGGTTTGCAGCAACTGACTCAAGAATTGCCACCACAACACATAATCCTCTGTCGTTGAAATTTCCACCAACCTTATGAATCAATATGCCATTCAGTTACAGCCTGTTTGTGTGTGTGTGTGTGTGTGTGTGTGTGTATTCTTGTGTGTATGTGTGCTTAATAAACACACACTCTCTCCAACCACCTTGCTTCCTCCCTCTCCAAACCTCTTTAGCAGGGAGAGAGAGCCCAATTCATTCGTGTATGGATTCAGTAATGATTGAGATGGACAATCTTGTTAAAGGCTCCTGTCTGGCGGGCCATGGCGGGTCTAGAAGTCGTTAATAACACAGACACACACTGTACAAACCCAGCCCCCAACTAGGCAGGCACAGCAGCCCAGCCCAAGAGGGGGGAAGAAAAACACACGCACACACCGACTAACCGACCACCTCCCCACATCCTTAAGTGCCGGCGCCAATCCAGTGCCGTTGGTCATCCAGCCAACCTGGGTGTTCCTCCGCACCTTCATGTTGACTTTGGCATGTTTGTCTTTAGTGCTGCTCAACTGGCCGCTGGAGGAGGAAGCTTCACAATCCTGAAGGAAAATTGTGACATTTGACATTTGGACCCAAAAAGAAGATTCAGTTGAGTCATGAATCCAGAAACAAAAGACCATTGAACCTCTCAGACCAATGCTGTTTTCTTTCTCAGTTAGTTCAGTTAGTTTTTTCAGTTAGTTTTTTGTCCTTAAATGATTACGTGAAACCCTATTTCTAAAGCACATGCAATTATGTTGTAATTGAACCAGATAATGATGCTTCTGCATCAGTGGAGCAAAGCTGAGTTTGTAGGCATGTGTCGTAGTTGGTGTTCAGTTGTGTGGTCGACTTCAATTTGAAAAATGTAACACTCCGCTAGGAGTGTGTATGTTGATGGGCAAATATATTCAGAATGTAAATCTTATGAGAGGGGAATAGCAGTTTAAACTATGAATCTGAGGTCATTTACATGAGTGGAATTCACTCACACGCACACACACACTCACACACACACACACACACACACACACACCCAAGCACACTTAGTGGGCGACTTTCATTTGTCAGATTTATGAATACTCTATGAGGTGAAAATTGCAGCTCCATAAAAATGATCTGAAGCCTACATGCTCAGACCATCTGAGACACCCACACTGCCCTCTACCTTCCGAACTGATGCATTGTAATCAAGTGAACCAGTCTGCCTCTGGCTCCCACCATTTCATGCCCATGCACACACACACACACACATACACACACACACACACACCCCACTGCACAGGCACCGTTTTATTGGCACAGTACACACGGACAAATCGTAAAAATTAATCTCCGCAAACACATTAATGGACAGAATTAATAGACAGGGAGCCATTTCATCCCTCACTGGGCTTATCGCCTGTTCCCAAAAGTGCACAAAACACGGCTGATACTTGGCTGTAATTATCACCCCCCTCCCCCGCCATCCTGCCATCACCCTTCCCCAAAACCAACCTGTGCACGTACCAGTGCACCTGTTCCCACATGGCCGCGGGAAATGAAGGCGATTCCTCAGCGCTGCGGAAACACCCCGCAGCCGAAACGCATCTGATTTATATCCCCCCTTCGCGTGTGGGGGAATTATAACAGGAGGGATCAGTCATACCCAGTCACCTATGCTGCATTACTATGGTTAGACTGCTGCTCTCCCTCAGCATTGAGAGTTTGGATTGGCCGATTGCTTCTGAAACTTGCAAGGTCCAGATTAGAACCCTAACACTCAACACACACGCACCAAGAGTGTGAAATGTAAAGGATGCTCTTAGAATAATGAGTGGCTCATGTTTGACCCCCGAGGCACTGTGCAGGAGCACCTTGCAGAGAGCGGGTCTGATTCCGTCCGGCCCCTTACTTTGCCTTCTTAAGCTTCCTCTCCTCCCCACGACAAGGATGAGTCATCTAAGCTCACAGCTGTATCAGAGGCCCATCAGACAGACAGGCAGAAGGAGAAGGAGAGAGAGAGCTCTCAGCACTGGGGGTCCTTGTCGCTGTTTTTCTGGCGCTCTTGGCTGCGAGAGGGGCCCGTGGCCAGCAGGGGGCGACAGTGTCTTTGTCACCCTTGGCCGGCAGGCAGGCAGGCAGACAGGCCAAGCACAGGCTCCAGTCAGCTCAGCTGAGCAGTGATCCCTCTTTCACTGAACGAGTTTCCAAACAAGCCTTAAGGGAGAGCTAACCTTTTCATGGGCGTGAACAACAGGTTGACTGTGCTTAAGTCCGCTATGACTCAAAACCCTTGATGATAATTGTGAGCAGGTGTGTGAGTGTATGTGTTGCAAGCATCATTGCATTTCTTTGTGTGCAGATGTGTATGCTTACTCATTAATTTGTGTGTGTGTGTGTGCGCAGTGAAAAAGCTTGCTTGCTTGCTATAAGTGTGAGTGTGTGTGTGTGTGCATACATGCATTGTATTTACCCTTATAACTGTGTGTGCATGTGTGCGTTTGTTTGTAGCATCTGTGTGCAAGGTGTGTGTGTGTGTGTGTGTGTCCATAAAGGGACCCCCTATTGTGGAAAGCATATTGTGGGCACAATGCGCTCAGCAGGGGTCTGATAGAAATGAACCTGAGGCACATTTCAGGAGGAAAGCTGTCTTTCTTTTCCTCTCAGCAAGGGGTCTTCAGCATCTCTTACGCTTCGATCTCGCCATCCCATAGCCCCACATGTGGACTGCTGTGGCCGTGGGTGTGTTTACATGTTTAGAAAGATCCATAGAATCTCCTCTCGTCTTACAGTATTCCATTTAGCTGATTTCCCTTGTCACCTGGGTGTTTCCATGCTTGGCAACAGGCTCAGTCTGCTTCACAGTCCGCTCCAGAGACGAGTGAGCAAAGTGTTTTGCGATCACACCTTATGCCAAGCCAATCTGTTGTGTGTTTTGGCTTGCAAATGAAATTGACCTTTGCCGGGCGCCTTCGGGACTCTTTCACCGCGCAACGCAACGCACAACAAAACAATCTTTCCCGTTGTTTTCAACTCCCATCTCAAGGTAATCTACAAGAAGATGTATGGCTATGATTGCTAATCTGATTTTAAAGCCCCCCCCCCCCCCTTGATCATTAATGCAAAATCTTTTATGGATTATAGGCAGAAGGCTTAGAGGAGTAGAGGATTTGGATGGAGTGCAGCGTCTGTGTTTGAGCTGCTTGTCCATGGGAGAGCAGTGTTGAGTCATCCACCACCCTAAAGCATGTGGAGCATGGGCTTTTCTGTGCATCTGTGTGTGTGTGTGTGTGTGTGTGTGTGCGTCTTTGTATCTGTGTCTGTGTGTGTCAATTCAGAGACAATGATCAAAGTGTCAGTGTTAGTAATGATTCCCCCTTCTCTCCCTTTCTTTTCGCATGTCCTGTTGGATTACTCTTCTTCACCACAAACAGGTAAGCTCATTCAGAAATTCTTCCTTTACAGCTGTGTGTGTGTGTCTGGCCGTAGCTTTGCACTCTCTGCAAGGATTTGCAAAAGCAGCAAACAAATGATTTGTGCTATTAGAAACCCGTTGTGTCTCTGAAAGATTAAGCTTGAGTGACTAACGTGTGCAGATTCAGCTACAGCCATGTGTTTATTTGCTATCAGTGCTATTGGGCCATGGTAGTAACCAAGCACGGACGAAGCAACTTCATTGGCAGTACTGGAGCTGTGTGGTCCTGTCAAGCTGCAGGCCCTCCCTGTCCATTGTGACCTCTGTGTTGGATTATTCATGGGCCACATGGCTGAACAGTAAAGCTGTGCTGGCCCCAAAGGCATTGATTAAAATGTACCACCTAATGCAAATGGCCATGTGCAGTTTCCCCTACACTCATGCCTAAACACCTCGTAAACATGTATGTCTACACACTCCACTCCACACACACACAAGCTGAATGTCAAGTTTGAATGCTCTCACGTGTTCAAATGGTATCTATGATCTCTTCATCAGGTAAAGGCCATAGTGCTGGGGAGGGTTTGTGTTGTGTATGGGTGTCAGAGTGTGTGTGTGCCGGGGAGGGTTTGGTTCATGGGAAGGTGAGTGGAAGGGTGGGCTGCTGCTGGAGATTGCTGTCAAAGTACTGCAGATTATCTAGTGTTACCGGATTCAGGTGTCTAAATCCCTTCACCATCTCCTACTGGAAATACAGTGTGTGTGTGTGTGTGTGTGTGTGTGAGAGAGAGAGAGAGAGAGAGTGTGTGTGTGTGTGCGTTTGTGTGTGCACCACTCTGTGTCTCTGTGTGTTTGCACCTGTCTGTTGGTCTGTGTCTGCCTGTGGGGAAAAAAAAAAAAAAACGGTTGCCATGACAACAATGCAACCAAGATTAATAGTAGTCAAAACGATGGCGGTGTCTGTTTATCGTCCTCACTACCTCTCCATCTCTTCTCTTTGCCTGTCTCTGTATCTCACTCTTTCAATCTTCAATTCATCCCCTTTTCCTCGCATCTGCCCTCTTCATCACTATTTCTCCCCTTCACCATCTTTCATCTTTTTCCCTTCCTTTCTTCCTTTCTTCCTTCCTTCCTTCCTTCTTTTCTTCCCCATCTCTCTCTCTTGCTCTCGCTCCTCAGGTATGTTATCCCAACACCCCCCCACCCACCCCCCTTCCTCTCCATACCTCTGTCTTCTGCTCAGCCTCCATCAGAATCCCTGGAGTTAACAGAGTGCTATCTGCACCACGCCACCTGATAAAATGTCTGGTAAACAGCAAACAAATTATGGCGCTGAGTAAACACTGAAGATTCTCCCCCAGTGATGCCTTTAAGGTGGAAGAGCACATCAGACGAGTCGAGCGATCGGAGGCTTGCCTCATTTTCTCTGCCCTGCCACAAAGCACAGGCAATAAGCCCAAAAAACTTGACAAGTTTTTAATAAGGATGTCTACAGCTAGCCAAGCTTGTAGAGGGTAGCCTATATCTCTGTCCTGTGCATCTGGAGTCTCAAACTTTAGGAGGAGATATATTATGTACTGTTCAAAAGGTTATAGTTAGTTCATGGATCATTTTAAGAAGACTGGTCAAATTAGTTATATTAAAGCTATTTGTCAAGGCTCAGATGGCATAAGGCAAGGAGTTTTTGGAGTGTATGGAAACTTTTGCTGTGTGTGTTGTGCCTGGGTCCCTGTGGAGCGAGGTGCAGTGTGTTTGTTGTGGTGGTGAGGAGCGAGGGGGTCTGAAGGGTTGGGGTCAGAGAAAGAGACGGTTGTAGTGGCTCATGCTGACCCAGTTCCGTCCCCACTTCCTGCTAGAACCCTCAGCCTATCAGACTCTTGCAGTCTGGCCTGGGGGGGGATAGGGGGGTTGAGACTGCCAGGAGACCTCAGGAAATAGAGCAGGGCAGACTAACGTCACAGGCGCACACACACACACACACACACACACACACACTCACTCAAATACAGGGACGCACACACAAACATACACAAGCACATGTAGAATAATGTGCATACACCATCTTGCAAATATTTTCTCACACATATTTTTATGTGTATTTTATCACACACACACACAGAGACACACATGCATTTTTAAATACATAGATCCTCACTACACTACACTAAACATTCAAAGGGGCCCTGATTTCAGGGGGTGAGCTACTTATGCTGACTTGCATTTCACAAGTCATTACATCATCAATAATCACATTACAATACAGTAATAGCAGAGTTGCAGTAAAATATATATGGGTAAGACACACACTCACACATACACACACAGCAACACATTCATACGCACACACACACGGAGAATGTCAACACACATGCATACACCATTTGGACCTGCACATAAATGTACACACACACACACACACACACACACCTGCACACACACACACAAATACTCACCAACACACATACATGCTGACAAACACATATTGGTACTGATGCATGGCAGTCTGTCACTGCATTATCATCTGCATTATCTCTCCCATTGTCTGTGTCTCTCATCTGCCATTCCTCCTCCTCTTGTGTTTGGAAAGGCAGTGGGGTAGACTGTGGCCAGAGCTGATTAGTGATCAATACAAAGACATTGAGTACTACTTAGGTTTAGCTGCAGTTCAGCCTGCTAGTGTAGCCTGCTGCAGCTACCATGCTAAAGGGCCACTGAGCATGCTCCAGCACAAGCTTGGCGGCATATAGGCTGGAGCGCGAGAGAGAGAGAGAGAGAGAGAGAGAGAGGGGCGAAGAGAACGAGCTCTCAGCATCATCAACAGCAGCAGCAGCAGCAGCAGCAACAGCAGCTCTGAGGCAGCCTCATCTCTTGCTCTCTCTCTCTCTTTCTCTGTCTCTTATCTCTCTGTCTCACTGTCATCCTGTCTGTCATCCCTCTCTCTCTCTTGTGCTCCCCTCACTTTCTGTCTCTGGTACACTTTTTTTATCTCTCTCTCTCTCCATCTATCTCTCACTCACTTGCTCACACGCACACACACACAAATACACACACACACACCCATCCACACATACACATACACACACACACACATACACACACACACACACACACACTCAATCACATTCATCCTCATTTTCTCTCTCTTATCTTCCTCTCTCTCCCGCTCAAATCTCTTTCAGTGTCCCTCCCTCCCACCCGCACGGATCATCTGTTTCTTTCTCTCACTCTCTCTCTTGCTCTCTTTCTCTTTCTCTCTCTTGCTGTCTCACACTCACCCGCTCTCACTCTCTCACCCCCCCCCATCTCTCTCTTCCCCTCATCTGTCCCTCTCTCTCTCTCTTGCTCTCTCACACTCACCCCCTCTCACTCTCACTCTCTCCCTCTCAACCCTTCTCCCCCCATCTCTCTCTTCCACTCATCCATATCTCTCACAGTGTCTTTCTCGGTCGGTGGTGCCCAGGAGGAGGGCACTGATCAGCGCTGCTGGCCTCTTTAGTCACGGTGTGGACTGAGCTCAGGCATGTGAGAGAGGACCAGGGAGGGGACTTGAGGTAAAGACAGACACAAAGCACAGGGCACGTGAGCAGGGACGACAAACAGAACACAGGGGAGAAGAGAGTGTGAGGGAGAGAGAGAGAGAGAGAGAAAGTTAGCGTTGCTCTCCTGCCGTACCCCCTCCGTAGATGTGGTGTGTTCTGGCAGGATTTACCGAGGTCTTCCCACGGGTAAGTATAATTAAAGTGATGCGCAAGTGTGTGTGTGTTAGAGTGTGGCAGTGCGAGTGTGACTGTGTGTTCTTGTGTGTGTGTGTGTCCTGCATGTTTGCTGGCAGATTTTCACACGCAAGTTTTCATGTCCCTTCTAAAATATGTCACTGGCTCAGTTGTGTTGTCTGAGCTCCAAAACGAACCCATGTTTATACTGCTGACATTGTGCTCGCTGTTTGATGTAGTTGTGGTGCTCACTGTTGTTATTGTTGTTGTTGTGGTCGTTGTTGTTGTTGTTGTGGTTGACAACGATGATGTTTTTGTCCAGCCTGGACTCGGTGTGCTGAGTGTTGAGTTGCCGTAGAGTGGCCTCTCTCTTCCAAAAGGAGTGCCCTGCAATTCCTTCTGCAGTTTGGCAAAAAGGAGCACGGCGGCAAGCGAGCCTTCTGTGGGCAAAACTACTGATGAGGTTGCTGTTTACTGTCTCTCTGCTAGGAGCACTTCGGAGGAATGCTTCCAGCGCAGATGTTTATTCCTGAACAAGGCTTTCTGAACGCAACCCAGTATTCCCATCCACTTAGCTGAATTTATGCTGCAAGATGTTGATATTTTTTTCATCTTTTTAGTCTCAGCTGTCAAGCTGGCTGCAGTGATGAGGTGCTTTAATGCAGGAAGTCATCTTCATCCTTGTTATCACAAGCATCATTTGTCTCATCACGTCATCTCTCCTCATCGAATTCACATGCAGAAAATGCGGAAATGACAGGAACATAGAAAATGCAGTACAGAATAAAAACATTATCATGATTCTGATGTTGTGTGTGTATAGTGCTGATGTGACATCATAGCCCATCAAGTGCGGTTGGCACTGCCTATGACATCATGATTTTCATCATTTTCTTTTGAAGGCCAGGTTTGAACAGTGCACATCCCAGGTGGTAACTTAATGAGCGATTTGGTTTTC
The DNA here is from genome assembly GCA_027481765.1 of Tenualosa thibaudeaui. Lineage (NCBI taxonomy): Eukaryota > Metazoa > Chordata > Actinopteri > Clupeiformes > Clupeidae > Tenualosa > Tenualosa thibaudeaui. Next base: position 1,484,741 of record JAIFZK010000022.1, read on the forward strand.
TGAAGTTGCCCCCTGGTTGATGACATTATGGTTTAGGTCATCTTCAGGTCACATGTGGATGGCACTGGCAGGTGTTGGCAGGCAGGTATAGGCACGGCAAGCGCTACGCTGAGGGGAGGATGTGCTATGTGTGACAGAGCCTCTCCAAGGCGAAGCAGCCCTCTGCAACACTGGAGGGAGTCTATGGAGACTCATTATTTCTGTGTGTGTGAGTGTGTGTGTGTTTGTGTTTGTGTCTATATGTGCATCAAAGGTCAAGCAAGGAAAATAATAACTTATGTACAAACACATCTCTCCCACGTAACTCTAATATTCAAATGCAAATTAGTTGTGGAGCTTTTAAATAATGTACACAACCTATTCTCAAATACACACATAAACTTACACTTACACACACTCATAATGCACACAACCTGGCTCAAACACACACATAAACTCACACTTACACACACTCATAATGCACACAACCTGGCTCAAACACACACATAAACTCACACTTACACACACTCATAATGCACACAAACTAACTTAAATACACACATAAACTCACACTTACACATACTCATAATGCACACAACCTAACTCAAATACACACATAAACTCACACTTACACACACTCATAATGCACACAACCTAACTCAAATACACACATAAACTCACACTTACACACACTCATAATGCACACAACCTAACTCAAATACACACATAAACTCACATTTACACACACTCATAATGCACACAACCTAACTCAAATACACACATAAACTCACACTTACACACACTCATTTTTCAGTTTGCATTCAGACATAAATACGCTCACAGCCATAACCTGGCACACATACAAATACAGGCGCATAGACGCAGCAATCACTCACGCAAACACAGAAAACACACACGCGCTAAAACACAGCGCACTCTGGATCTTTCTCTCTGTCACTTTCACACTCTTGCTCATTCAAGCATACACACACACACACACACACACACGCGCACACACATCTCATGAAGCAGAAGGTGGGGTGCATTTTTTGCGGCATTACATAACTGTTCTAGCACCCGTCGCTTGAAACCCCTCCATGGCCATTTCTCACTCTCAGGGGAGGCTTGGCAGTGCTATCTCTCTCCCTCTCCCTTTCTCTCTCTCTCTCTCTCTCTCTTATCAGTCCTGGGAGAAGCCATTTTCACTGGGGCTTTCTGCTCTGGGGATAACGTCTCTCTCTGCTCCCTACCCAGGTGCACTGGGTGTGGGATAAACCCTCTCTGATCACAGGCTGCTTGTCGTCACGCTCCGCCATCCACCCTCCATCATCCACCTCCAGCTTCCTCCTTTTCCTTCAGCAGCCATCTGATGCTAATTATGACATTTGCCAGGTAAACACCAGGGAGCCCCGCAGACTGTTTCCCTATGGTGCACTGGTAGAGGAGCCGAGCAGGATATGCCTTCATCACATGATGAATGGAGAGAGAGAGAAAGAGAGAGAGAGATGGGGAGAAAGAGAAGTGACTAAGGGAAAGAGGAGCATCCTATGGTAAATGGAGAAAGAAAGAGAGAGAGAGAGAAAGAGAGAGCTTCTGCAGACTTGATTACTGTGGGGCTAAATGTGAGGCGCATAGATTGGGGCTTTTGTGTGCTGTGCAAATGTGACGACTGTCGTCGCTCCGCCGTCTGTCTCCCGCCTGCACACTGAATAGGCACATGCAGATGGGCCTAATGAGACGCCGCGTGTGACAGGCACAGGTGCCTGTGTGTGTGTGTGTGTGTGTGTGTGTGTGTGTGTGTGTGTTAGTAAGAGTCTGTGGATTTTTTTTCTATAAGGGAAAGACAGATGAAAAAGAATAGAGGAAGGGGGAGAAGAAAAGCACAGCTAGACAGTAGTGGGAGAGACAAGGAGGAGGAGAGCAAGAACAAGCTGGGGGTCGAGAAAGAGACTACCCATAGAGAGGGAGGGATTGGGAGAGATGGAGCTAATTCAGCAAGCCCGACAACTAACCCGACCGAGAGACAGACAGACAGAGAGAGACCACAATTGATAGAGAGAGGAAGAGAAAGCACTAAACCCTGTAAAAAAGCAATGACTATAAGAGAAGGGAGCGAGTGAGTGAGTGAGCACTTAACAGGAGCCTGTTTCGTTTCTCTCGTCTCTGGAGGCTGCCTCTTAGCAGTTGCCTGCTCTGTATTTAGGCAAAGCAGCAGGATGTAAAAGGGCCCAAATGATGTTCTCATCCAACTGTACTTTTTAGCATTTAGGAGTGTGTCAGGGGGAAGGGAGTGGAATACCCTGCGGATGTTGGTATTTTGGCTAACTTGGCCCTAAACTGCTCTTAAGGATGAACTGAAGTGTGTGCCTCACTTCACTGTGTGCTGTGTGTGTTTCACTAATTCAGGATTGAGATAAATGCAGAGACCAAAAATCAAGAGTATATGCTACTAATACTGCAGTGTGTGTGTGTGTGAAGAAGCTGGGACCTCACATTACTGTTTTCCCTCTGTTTAGCCATAAAGGTGTTTAGCATTAGCGCTGCTCCAGACGATGGTGCGAGGAAGATAGTGTGAAATTAATGAGGGTTTCCAGAGGAGGAGGCTTGGCAACGGGACTGTCAGCAGGCTCCACTGGAAACATCCACCCCCATGTGTTCCCTCTCTCTCTTCCTCTCTTCCCCACCCTCTCTCTCCATCTCTCTCCTGTCAGGATAGAAAGAAATGTCTCGCTCACTGCACAAACTTGGGCAGACGGCCTGTGAAAGAATGTTTAATATGCGCCGGGCAACTGCTGTTGTTTGGTGGACGTCTGACTCACTGGGACAAGAGCAAATCAAAGCACTCCTGCCTTGACCTCTCTCTCTCTCTCTCTCGGTTTCTCTGTTTACCCCCTACTCTTGTCCTCTTTCTTACCTATCCCACACTTCCCCTGGGCGAGGTGTGTGGGTGCGCTTGGTGCTGTGGCACTGCACGGTACATCTCTGAGCTGCTCACATCTCTCTCTCTCTGTCTCTCTCTCACACACGCACGCACACACACACACACACACACAAACACTCTGCAACCCCCGCACACACATACACACACACACACACGCACTGCAACCCTGCTGGGCTACAAAGGGAGGGGGGTTAGTGGCGGGTGGGAGGGTTAGACAGCCCGTCAAGGTGAGACAAGCTGAGCCGAGTGCTGACTGCATAATGACGTGTTGGCTGCACTTGTGATGACGTGTGTGTGCGTCTGTGTGTTTCGGTGTTTGTGTGTGTGTGAGAGTTTTTTTTAGCCTCTTTTGGCTGGTGTGTTTTTATGTGTTGTGGAATTGTTATGTGTGCTTGCTCTTGTGCGCACGTGTGTGTGTGTGTGTGTGTGTGCATTGAGTGAATATTTTGGTACATTTGAATGTGTTAATTACGGGGATATTGCTTCACCCAAAACAAGGCATAATTCCCTGAGGCTATGAGCGGGTCACAGTCTTTAGCAGACCAAGTTGTTCCTACATGATCTCTCAAAGAGACTACCATGTATTTAGCTCTATTTGCACCATTTAGGAAAGTGAATGTGAGACCCCCAGAGTTTTATTCTGTCATTATTTCTGTCCCCACGCCAATATTTGACGCCCCGAGGCGCCTGTTTGCTGTTGTTTTTCCTGCCCGCGTGTTATGGCCATGCAATTTCTCCCACGTTTGCACGCCCATCCGTCATCCAGTAATTGTTGATGCAGCCCTGCTCTGTTATTAATACTGAAGCTCTGTACACTGCCTTCTCTCGATGGGCTCCAGAACAGAGGCTCATCGTTCCCCTTTGGTTCCTGACTAAATGCAAAGCGATACAGATCGAGTTGTCAGCTTTGATATGCAGTTATTACCACATGAAAGGAGGGTTTTTATTGCTTTTACAGTGCGATGGCATATACTGAAATAAAGCCACGAGTGGCAATTGTGGCGGCGTTCGCTTTCGATTCACTCACGGCGCGGCTTATTATTGTGATGCTGCTTTAACAGGTGATGCACTTTCCCATTGTTACAAGGGGGCGCGAGAATGAACAAGCCGAGAGCTGTTTTGTGTCGGTGTCATATTTGGGGGCGAGCGAATTGCTTTTAAAGAGCTCCACGGTTTCTAGTGGTTGTGTTAAAAAAAAGCCCTACCTGCCGACTGCAACTCGATGAATTGCTTTCCCAATTGATCCCTTGTTGAGATATAGAGTAGGTTAACCATAACTTTTTTGTCTTTGGTCAGAGATTGTGTGTGTGTGTGCATGTGTGCATGTGTGTGTGCGCGGGGTGGAGTTGGGGTGGGGTGTTCTGATAAATGAAGATAGCATCTGATCTCAAGGGTCTCATTGCTTTTCAGCTGCTCTTGAAGCTGTCAATTGCTGTGTGTGTTCCGCACACCAGGACTGCAGCTTGTTTGGCTGTTTATTTTACTGACATATTTACCAGTGGCCCTAAATTACTTGTAGATAGCTCACCACACAGCAGCACCAAACAATTAAATATTTCAAGCTTGAGAAACTGCTCTGTCTCTTTTTTCTCTCTTCTGAAAATTAGTTAGACTGACTCGCAAAAGAAAAACAACAAGAACCTGCAATGTTTAAATTTATTTCTTCCCCGCATGTGTGTGTGGACGTGGAAGTGGATGTGACGGGCAATCGATTCTCAGTGTCTAATTAGAACACGGAAGATGCAAATCATGGCCCCTGTATGTTGACACGGCAACTGCAGACTCACACCTCCTTTGTGCCTTGGAAGGTTCTTGGCGGAGCTGGAGACGGAGGTGTAGTGCCAGGAGTGTCAAGTCGGAGTGGTTTTCTGCGGCCCTGTCGCCACCCACGGCAGACGGCTGGATGACTAATGGCTGCACGTAGCACCATGGCCAAGTAGGCCTTTATTTATTTATTTCATTTATTTTGCCCTCGCATCCGACGTATTTTTCGCCTCTCCTTGACTCATGGTGAATGGACTGCGGTTCCCCAAAAAAATGGGTGCTGGTGTCCTCGTTTGTCTCATGGAGGCGTGTGTATTTTTGGGATCTCACGATGCAAATATGTAGATGCTTGCAGTGCATTTTCATGGGCACAGGTGGTTTCGTGTAGGAGTTTACAGCGTCTCTTTGTGCTGCACTACTGATATGTACATGTATGCAAGTGTGTGTGTGTGTGCGTGTGTGTGTGTGTGTGTGTGTGTGTGTGTGTGTGTGTGTGTGTGTGTGTGTGTGTGTGTGTGTGTATGTGTTGTCGTCTTTCTAATAGGGATTTCCATGCCGTGTGCCTTGGTCCGTTCTAATCCTATCAATGCTGCTTTCATGACACTCACCAGAATAACCCCGTCTCGCCGTTCAGCGCAAAGCCCTCGGCACGGCGAGGCAACACAAGCAACCCCCGCCACCCCCACCCTCTGGAATTACAAGGCAAGCAGCTTAGCATGCCACCATCCTGGCAGGGGGAGCCGGGGAACAACAGTCTGGGCCAAAAATCAGGCCAGGGGGTACGAGAGAGACGCGACAGCAGCAAAGCAGGCCAGATGAAAGAGTATGGAAATAGTATTTACCCGCCCCCCCTCCCAAAAAGGAAAAACTGAAATAATTCTTTCTGACAGACTTGGAAATCAGAAATGCGAAATTGGTGTGTTTGTGAATCTGTTTGTAAACAGTAGAGTTCTTTGACACTGGCCCTTCACCTAGTGATTTGGCAAATGATTCCCAGTGAGGCCGTCAGGTCTTCTGAGGCACGGGCGTGCCAAGATGAAGAAGCCAACCCAGACAGTGCAGCAGGAAGAACCTGAACTAGATGCAATAGGATCTGTAGCTACAGCAGTCATCCATTTTGTTTCTGAAGGCCTCTGATGAATAAATGATCCTGACCTAGCTTTTTGCAAAGACCAAGTCTTCCTGCTAAATGTTTCCCAGAAGAACCCATTTGTGATAATGGGGTGGGGGGTGGGGGTGGTGCTTGATGCCTGCAGACGTTTTTCTGCAATGTCTTTCGACTTCTGCCCTGAACAGAGCTAAATCTGCCCGTTTCTGCCCGAGCCTGCGGGCATCACTGTGGAGTGCTGATGGAGAGATGGCCTGTGCCCATCACGACAGGACCAGCGCTCCATCTGTGAGATTGTGCCTTCATCACAGCACACAGCAGGCAACATCTGTGTCATGTAGAAAAAGAGACAAAACGCAACCCATCAGACTCTTCAAGGGCTCAGCTCAGTTCAGTTCAGCTCTCCTTTTTCTTTGTCTCCCTCTCTTTCTCTACCCCTCTGTCTTTCACTGTCTGTTCTCTGCATCTCTCCCTCTCTCTTTCTATCCTCCTCTCTCTATGTTTAGAAATGTGTTTTTGCTAGTGACAAGCTCTCTGTCCTTCTTTTTCCCTTCGTCTCTCTCTCTCTCTCTCTCCCTCTCTCTCCTCCTCTCTCCCTTTCTCTATGTTTGGAAATGTGTTTTTGCTTTGGCAGGGTGGCCTGCAGTTCCTGGACTTCACTCTTTTTCCCTCTTCACACACACACACACACACACACACACACACACACACACGCACTCCTCTCTGTTCCTCTCGCCCTGATGCTGTCCTAATGCTGGCAGCCACACTGATGCCTTCTGACTGCGCATGTCCTCTCTCCCCGCAGCGCTGTGCCCCCATGACAACCGTAGCGAGATGTCTGCCAGGGCTCATGACATACTCTGGCCCTTTCCCCCTGATGGAATGGAGGCACTAGGGATTTCTTTTTGGTGTTACACGTTCAGTTTATTCAGGGGTGTTTATTTTACAGATATTACGGCATTTTATTCTCTCAGATAACACACAACTGAATATTTTGCTTCTGTCTTGGTTGTTTGATTTATAGTCTCATAATATGTGTGTACTGTGACTTTTGCACTAGCAGAAGAGCACAGTCTTGCACAATTTGTGTGTGTGTGTCTGTGTTTGTGTGTGTGAGCTGTTTGTGGTTTTGTGACTCCGGATCTCTGCAAGCACTGCATTAGTGTGTTTATCTGTGTGTATACAAAATGTGTATGGGTCATCGCTTGACATGCCTGTGTGTCTGTGTGCACTGTGTGCGGTTCACTACAAGAGATTGGTGGTCTTCTGTGCTGCATTGTGTCAGCTAGCTGAATGAGGAAGAGAGAGAGAGAGAAACATCTCATCTCACTGCATATCCCTCTGCCCCAGAGAGAGAAGTTCAGAGCCTGTGCACACACGCACGCACACACATACACATATATGCACACAAACACACTACACACGTACACAATACTCGCCTCAGCAGGAGCTCATTCATGTAGAAAAATCTCTGCAGAGGCCCCCTGGGGTGATTTTGACATAGAAAACCATTACATAGTTGTATGCCAAGTCTCCCTGTTTGCGACTGAGTCAGGTTTGTTTTAGGATGGCCAGCACTCTAAAAACCTTCCTCCCCCAGTCGTCCAAACAGAGGTCAGAGCAGTTGGGCTTCTGGGAGAGAGCATGACCTGTACTCTGCTTAAGGAGTGAGAACATGATGAGCTCAGTCATGCATGCCAGGCTTGCTTGTTTTAAGTGCACTTCATATCATGACTAAGATGTTATTAAAGTTCTTCATGTACTCATGTACTGTGAGGAGGACATAGCTAAGGGGCGGCGGTGGGGTGGGTCATGATTCAGAATCAGAGCGAGAGGGGTTACTCACTCCTCTCTGACTTCGCATGAGATGCATCTGAATTGCAGCTGCCTGCCCGCCTGCGCAAGGCTGCCTGATTAACCGCGGTGATTTATTGGCCCCATTAGCTAATGTTGCAAGTCGTGCGCAGTCATGACTGATCACCATGGTGATGACAGATGAATATCCTGATAGGGGCGGTCTAGCCTGGAGAGCAGCGTTTGTGCTGAGGTCCGTGTGTTGGGCGCCGGGTTGAGATAGGAGGTTGGAAGAAATTGCATCCTGATTGCGTGTAGTCTTGACTCAGTGGGGACCTCTCGGGAGAGCTGTTCTTCTGGACTCCATTGTTTTTGACATAGAGAGCATGTTTGCAGTGATGGTAATGTTTGATGAACGGCTGTGAGTTAGTTTTGGAGTGAGTGCTTTTTGGAGGCGTGAATAGGCCTAGGCCTCTGCGGTGAACAGGCGGTGCTTTCACACCAGCCATATTTTTAGCAGGAACAGGTTGAAATGTTTCAGGTTGAGATTAGCTTGGCCTGGCTTGGGAAACTCAACTTGTTTCAGAGGTGTTCGGATATGCACCAGGCCAGCCATCTCTCTCTCTCTCTCTCTCCCTCTCCCCCACCTCTCTCTCTCTACTTGTCCCTCTCTCTCCCTCTCTCTCCGAATTATAGTGCACAGTTTTTGACAGCACTTACACTTTCTGTGGCGCTCTTCCATCATGCAGAGACCAGTCAATGGAGATCTTGGTAAAACCGGCACATTAGTCTATCAAGAGAGAGCTTTTCAAGAACCTGTCTATGTCAGTCACTGAATTCTAAAGTGTAGTGTGTTGAAATAAGGTAGTTTTGAAGTTGTATGCATACACACAGTATGTCGGCTTCTCAGATGTGTAGATATGTGGATTTTAACCTGACTTGGGTCATTTTTTGTGCGTTTTCCTTTCGGTTTTCCGACATCTGCCATAGTCAGTATTCCCCTTTTCTCCAGGCCCTCGTCTCAGTCCCACCACGGCTTGTGTGTCAGAGAGCACCAGCGCAGATGCTTCTGGGAGCCATATGCTAAACATCCACTTGATTTCCCCCTCGACTCCACATTGAGATCCCAGCACCCCCTTGTCACAGTGGATGTGTGAATCACGCTGCCCGCGCCACTCCTGGGGGAGGGGGGGAATTAGCAATGTGTTGTGTGGGAACTGAAGTGCAGGAGAAACCACTTACGGCAGAGTGGCACCCACCCACTCACGGATGCCATGTTAAGTGTTTAGTGGTCCACAACACAGCAAAGACAAACCAGGATGGCATGGGTATTTAGTGTCCATCAAGTGTGTGTGTGCGTGTGTGTGTGTGTGTGTGAGCAGCAGGATTTTGGTGCACTGCTGAAATAATTTTGTTTTATCGGTTGATCAAACAGACATGAAAGCTACGCTTCACACAGCTGAAATAACACTCTGACAAGACACACATACATACACACACAGACACACACACACACACAGTGTATAGTCACAGCCTGCGGTAAGATGAACGCAAATATCTCTCATTATTACTCAGCCCATTGAGAGTTGATGAAATTACCCAAATTTGAACCCATTATGCTCATAGCCACAAAATAAGACTGGCTGAGCAATGCCTTGGTGCTTTGCTAAGGAACAGCACATTAGAGCTTCTCACAGCAGGAATCAGGGACCAACCACAATAAGTTCACAATGATATTTGAAGGCACTTCCTGTCTGCCCTGCTAGGCCCTCGTTTCTTAGTTTTCCAGGCAATAGAACAATACGAGAGTCCTGTGAGCTGCGCGACCCGTAGAGGCCGCAAATAGCGTTTTATATATAGCCACCCCACATCAAAAGGTCTCCGGATGGCAGACTGGAGGCTGTGTGGATCTGACTCTACCATTAACCAGCACGTTCAGCATTGCAACACATCTCTCCGCAGAACTATTTGAGATGCATGATATCCCTGTATCATAACAAGGTTTTTACCTGAGAGGTGAACTGATATATTTATGAGACGTGTGTCTCTTCAGTTTTCTCCCATATTCTCTACTTCGCCTCAAGAACCAGAGCAGAGGAAGATCACAGAGGATGCTCTCAGCCAACAGCAGTGCAAATGCTCCAGCTTTCTCCTCTCTCCAAGTCTGATACTCTCCTTTAGCTAGTATTATTTGAAGAGCACAATCAAATATTAATGTGTAATTTGGTCTGCTCCTCAGGGGCAACATGGCACTGTTGTTGTTGTCGTTGTTATTATTTTCCTATGTTGAAGAGGGATTTGCCAGACAGGGAGAAAGAGAGAGAGAGAGGGAGGAATGAATTATTCAGAACAGAGGGAAAAGAGAGGGAGCAGTCTTGGGGAACTCTCGGCTGTCACGGAGCTAAACTCTGAATATGAATGGCAGCTACAATGCAGTCAGACGGTCCTGCCTTCCATGTCTGTCTGCTGCCACTCTGGCTGGGATTTGTGTTTCGGGTTACTTTGTGTACTTTACTTTTCTCTCCATCCCTCGAACCTTGAGCTCTCGGTGGCCTGCAGTAGTCAGAAACTTTCACACACTTGCTTCAATCTTTTGTATTCAAATGTATAGATGCATTGTGTTTTGACACTTTCAAACCAGAGAACCAGAGAAACTACCAGAGAAACTTCATCTGTGACTAATGACTGTGTTAATGTTCTGTGTAGGCTTCAGCTGGTCTTCCTCATCTTTTTCTCTCTCTCTCTCTCTCGGTCTCTGTCTCTCTCTTTCTCTCTCTCCGCTCTTCCTCCCCTCCTCTGTCCACTCGCCCTATGGGTCCAGGCCTCTGTACCATTTATATGCAGTGGCACGACAGCGTTGGCGTCTGTGTCGGCCACCGAAAGGCCACAGCGTTTGTGTCTGTGACATTTAGCGCTAATGACATTGAAGCTTGTGCGCGTCAATGCTGTCTTCCTCTCTTTCTCTGTCTCTCCCTTGTTCTCTCTCTCACTCACTCACTCACTCACTCATTCTCTTTTTCTCAGAATCACCATTATCCACCTCATTGGCTGCTGTCTTTTCCTGATACACTTTCACTTTTTTCTTCTTTTTTTCTTTCTTTTGTTCACTTCAGAGACACACTTACTCAGACACACACACACACACACACACACACACACACACACACACAGTCAGCTGTAGAAATAACCTGACACCTGTTACCTTGGTAACACAGGCATCTCAACATGTCATGGAATTGTGGCTTATTGTGACTCATGCATCCAGTGGCCGCAGGAAAGTGACCCACGGCTGCACTTTTGTGCACTTTTGCACGCGGTAAACAACCAAGAGCAAAGTGCACAGATCTGGAACACTCTGCCCTGCCCCTGCACTCTTCCACACCGCCAGTCCGAATGATGATCGTCTTTGTCTTTGCGTGCTGCTTCATTAGACCGGTCATTAATGCAGCTGTCTAGCCACACGGCAGTACTCAGACGGTAAAGTAAAAAATTCTGGGCGCCTGTCTAATTGTAACCTGGATGGTAGTGCCCTGTGTGCTGACCTCCCTGCATGGACATTACAGCTTTAACATCATTACACAACAAAAGCTCCGAGATGGCTCTGGTTCCAGGAACGCTACTGCGTTTTGATGCCATTTCAGCAGCGCTAAAATGATTTTATTCTTAAGTGAGGTGGATACTTTTGAAATCTACAGGGTATTGCTATCTGCTAGATCTCATCATTGCTTTATATAGTTGTTATGCTTCCAGAGAAATCTTTAGAAGTCTTTTTGCTAAAGAAGCTTCCAGGCACAAAGACCACGCTTCTCTTTTATCACTGTTTGAACATAGAAGAATCTATCCTACATTGTGGTGTTTCAGGTCAGACTCAAGTTAAGTTAAGGAGGCCCAAAGGTACAGTTGCCACTGTGTCTACTGGTAATTACATTTATGCAGGTCACTGCTTTCATCCTCTGAAACCCACAGTGCCTTGCGCTAGTTCTCAGTGTCCTCTACAGTTTGCTGTTGTTACAGTAGAACCTGTCCAGAGTATGATGGCTTACTCTGTTACAACCAAGTGTGTCATCCGTGTTTGTAAGTTTATTTTTTATTGAGCAGGGAAGTTGGCTGAGCCAGACCTAAAGGGATCTCATACTGCTGTGGAGGATTGGGTCCACAGAGTTGTCAGTGGTAGGTGTGGCAGAGACAGGAGCTGGGTAGTGAGAGCCCATAAGATTTAATGACGTCCTTTTGTGCTGTGCCTTGCATGCAGTAGATGCTCTTGCACGCAACACACATCCATCAATCCACACACACACACAAGCTTCACACATATTCTTTGACTCACACGTTCACATTACTGCTGCTCCTTCACACACAAGTCTTGCCAGGGCTCTGGGATTCACTCTTGCAGTGGGTGTGTTTGAACATGTGTGTGTGTGTGTGTGTGTGTGTGTGTGTGTGTTTTCATGACTGGGTCTTCATGTGTGTCCTTTGCATTTCCATTCGCATGTGAGTGGGTGCGTGTTCTTCTCAGTCCCGTAGCAACAGATGGCCCTGCATAAAAAGGCTCCTGTGCCAAGAAATTAATCGACTCAGAAATAATGTTACTGTATCTTGTGAAGCCAAATTTGTGTCTGCAGTGCCAGATATAATCACTCAATCTGTTAAATTAATTAAAGAATTTATTTGTTCAAGTTACGTAAACTATAGTTCTTGACACAAGACCTGTGGGTGAGGCTGGTATAGAGTGTGCCATTAGATCCAGGTTTATTGGACCAGCAGATCGGGTGGATGAAAATGAGAGCTTTCCAGAAACAGGAAAAAGGAACTCAAGCGAAATCGAGAGAAATCAAGAGCGCAAGAGAGAGAGAAGGAGAGAGAGCTCTCTTCAGTGTCTTGGCAGACCTCCAAAAGCTCCATCAGCACACACTTCAAACACTGAGTAAGAAAAGGAGGGATAGAGAGAGAGAGAGAGGGAGAGGTAAAACAGTAACTCAAAAAGGAGAGAAAAAGAGATAAATTGCTCCTCTTGACCTGTGTGTTGACATCCCGTGTTTAAGATGACCATTAGCACGCCATGGCACCTCTCCTTGCCGGAGATGGTACTCTGGCCTCTGCCTTTTATCAATAGGAATGTTCCACTATGCGAATAGCAGCAAATAGCTCCGCAAACCCTAGCTGCACAAAATATACCTCCGTGTTTAACAAGAGCCGGCCCTTGAGCTCTCCCTTAACCTCACCAGCTCCCTCCATCCATCTCGGGCGTAATGGACCGTGCGCCTCAGTGCACTGGTGATTTTCTAATGATGTGCTGAAGATACTGATGCGAGGGGTTGTATCGATCACGTGCATATTCACCCGAGACTCTTGAAACCCCCAGAAAGTGAACTTGACAAGGTGAGGTGTCTGTATTGCATTAATCACAATGGTGAGTAGACAGATGCTGCACGAGGGGCTCGATACTGCAGCCATGTGGGTGTGCGCTCTCACGGAGGAAATATCTAAGCTCTGCTTTCCCTGAGCCTCTTCTCCCCCCAACAGCACGCTTCTCTCCAGTCTCATTTCTCATCAGATCCAATTTTGTGAAGACAGCTGGCAAGTCAGCCCACCATGTTCCTTGAAGGCAAAGGCTTTGATATTATTGCTTTATCTTTGTCCCATGCATTAGTGCCTTTGTGTTTTCAGAAGTAGAACCAGGCCACAGCTTAACTTTGCCGGCACATATACTTATTACGTATATACTTACGTATACACACACATACACGTGCAGACTCTCTCTCTCACACACACACATACACACACACATATACCTGCATGGCTCTCTCACACACAGTGAGACACTCAAACATGTATGCACACATATTCCCAGGGATGCTTACAAGGTTCTGCTCAGGTTGAGTCACCTACTTTCACATGAGGTTCTGCTCTTTAGATCTGTTTAAACCCTTCTCTTTCCGTGCTGTCTGTAGAGGACACTTATGTAGTCAGCTCATGCACTCTCATCAAAGTCTGGGCATGAGTGTTTTTCTTTGAAATTTGAACATTTAGACACCTTGAAATAAATCATCATTGCCTCATATATCCCAATTTAATGACCACAATATATATTTTAAAAGACAATCTCAAATGTTTTGGTTGCATCATTACTGTTATATATTCCTTTTAAGTCAGTGTGTGAAGTCAGGCAATGCTTTCTCATAAAAGTTTGGTATTACAAGGCATTGGATTTGCATTTGCTCCTCAGAATTGTAAACATTTGCGTGGTGAAAATGTTCCCTGGCTTTCATAGCTCAGTGAAGCCTTCTGCTGTAAAGTGACAGAGGTCCTTCTATAGAGACAGGAAGCCTTCCTGTCTCTCGGTTCATTCTACTTTCCTTTCAACAGCAAGACCAGTTAATCTGGGTAAAGCTGATTAATTTCTCAATAGCTATTGTCTCTTCTTTTTCAAAAGGTTGGGATTTGCTTGTGAACCTCGGAGACAGAGCTCTCAGGGACACTGTCCTTGAAAACATATATCACAATTTCCAATTGTGTATCCAATGAAACCTTTTGACTTTAATATAGTCAAAGGCTTAAATATAGTCATATTAGCTAGTCTTTGTATTTGTTTTTGTCAAATACTCTTTGTATGGACCATTTTCCTGCTAGTTAGTTTACATTTTAATTTATCATTTGAAAACCATCCGATTACCATTCAGATTTCTTCATTTCCTCTATTCTTTAATCACAGAAATAGTTTTATTGTCAGATTTGGCACTGATATCTGTCTGACTCACTGAATGAACCATTCCATGGCAATATTTACAGCAGAATGAGTGCAGAATGTTGCCAGCTGTTGTGTTTTCCTTAATTCTGTGAAGAGATCCTTATGGCATGAGAGAGTCATGAGCATCATCAACTTTATGGCCCATCGTTACCTCTCCACAAAAGACTTCAAAGAGTTTTTGGTGGAAATGCAAATCATTATTAGCCATGTGTCCCCAGTTTTCATACAAAGTTATGTCAGCACAATTGCCATCAAACATGGTAGTGCAATTATCATCAATTCATCAGAAAATGCATGTTTGTAAGTCTTTTTATATTGTTTTAACCCTCACATTGCTTTTGGGGGAAACATTGGATGAGTCAGTTCTGACTAACTGCCTCCAAATTTTGCATCAGGGAACTGGCTGTGAAGAGGGATTTTACAATCAAGCAGAGAAAAGTGCTCACCTGACAATTGCCATTTCTTCCCCTCTGCGAGTTTTGCATAGTAAAGAAAAGAAAAGAATCACTCATTCACATAGCAGCTCAGTCATAGAATTCATGATCATGCTCTTCTATACCCATTGAAACATGATCTACACAGTTGTATAACATTGTTTAGGTATTGGAAAACGTAACATTCAGTGATGAAGTTTCTACACAGCCTGGATTGTCATTAAAGGCATTTCTGTTGCACTGAAGGACACAAATGGCCCACTGAGTCTGAGCGGTACTGTGAGTGTTCAAAGGTGGATAATTACAGATGGCCCCAGTTTATTAGCAGTGCATAATTCTTTTTACACTGTGGTGTTCATGCTATTTTCTGAGGATATTTAAATGGAAAAGGGCAGACCAGTCATGCCTAGAATTACAAGTCGTTCTGAGCATTGCCACCAGACCGCGACACTGCATGTTGCTCTGCATTGTGCATTGCAGTTGGGGTGGGATGGGCTGGGCTTGGTGTGAGAGGTCTCTGGTGCTTTAACCACACTGTAGATAGAAATTGTTCAACAATTTGAGAATGCTTTTAAACGTTAGTACAAGTTAGTCTCCTGATTTGTTCGCTAGTAATCCTGTCACGTCAAGATAGCTGAAAGTACTACCTTAAAGTAAGAGTTTATTATCCTACCATATGTTGCCAATTCCAAGAGACAGGTAATTTGTTCCTTAGGCTATTGCTCTATTAGCTATTTGGCATTATGATCGCACAGTCTCACCCAGCCAAATGTTGTTTTAGATTGTCAGATGATAAAAAACTGCTTTTATAAGACATGCATGTACAAATGTCCTCATTTGGTGTAGGTTAGTGTTTTTAAATTTTACAGCAGCTTCCCCTCCACAGACTACGTGCTCGTGCATTAAAAAGCAGACTGCTTCCCATGACACTCATCATTTTCCGCTATGCAAAAAAAGATCCTCTAATTGATCCCTTCACATTGGTGGCAAGACACTCGCTCAGGAATCTTTCATCCTCTGTTAAACTCATTAGAATCCAAATGACACTTGCTCATTAGAATCATTTCACATATTTTTTTTTCTTTGGGAGGTCATCGTGGAGCAGAGCTCTCATTAGTTTACTTTCATGGCTGTATGTGCCTGGTAAGAAAAAGCTGTCTTTTGTTAGCATGAAACTGGAGTCACTGACATCAGTAGCAGATATCTATACTGGACAATGACCATCACTCTGCACAAAACACTCTCCAGATAGAGGAGTATGTTCAGTAGCAGACATCTGACAACTGTCAACTGACAAGCTCAGTTGTGTCCCATGGACCAAACAGCTCTACAACGTAATGCAGAGGAGGTGTGAGAGAGGCTGGTCTGCTTGATTCTACACCACACAGTGAGCCCATGTCCATGTCCTATGCCTGGACCTCATCTGGACATCTTTTTACTTTTTACTTGACTGTTAGTGGACTTTTACTGGGCTATATTTAAATTGTATGTATGTCATGTAGTGGGAGCATAAGGATACCAGAATTTCCTACAGGATAATTAAAGCATCTATCTATCTATCTATCTATCTATCTATCTATCTATCTATCTATCTATCTATCTATCTATCTATCTATCTATGTGTCTACATCTAGACACTCTTATGTGTGAATAGAACCCATATTAAAAACTAGATCCCAAGCCTGGATTTCTGAAAGGGTCTGTTATAGTTTTAGCACCAACCACAGTATGAGTGACCTCTGAAGTAGCAATAGTTACATAGCTACTAGTGTGGGTTCGAATCCCAGCGGCCACTGCTGTGCCCTTGAGCAAGGCACTTAACCCCAAGTTGCTCTAGGGGAGACTTGCCCTGAACAATTGATAAGTTGACAAAATTGTAAGTCGCTTTGTATAAAAGCGTCTGCTAAATGCATAAATGTAAATGTAAATGTACTAACAGTGGCCAATGACTGCATTTGTAACAGCTTATTGAAATGAGGAGAGATGTGCAAGAAGAGAGATGTGGCTTTTGTCCACTGGCCTGATCTATTGGGGATTGGCATAGATGCCAGGAGACTGGTCCTAATCTGTGCCAGCTCGAGCGACTGGAGCAGAGAAGCGACAGGCAGCTGGTGGGACCTGCGCTGCCGTCGCCATGGCGATGCGCGCTGAAACAGCTTGGTGGCTTGGTGGCTGTGGCTCTTTAATGCATTTGTTCCATTTGGGTTCAAATGAGTTTCTCTTTGCTCCCCTTGCCAGCTTGGTGTTGTCTTTTTCAACAGGGAAATCAAACGACCCCTCTGGAGAATGCTTTGCTCAGTCTGTTGTTGACTCTACCACTAACAGAGATCTCCAGCCACCTGCTGTGGTTACCAGTAGCAATACAAAGTAGCATTCAGCTTCAAATATGACCACTATATAATGTCAGAGGACAGCTTGTCAGAATGAGATAAGATAAACTTGTACCACTAAACTGAGGATACCTGGGCAAGATGGTGCTCAGGCGCTTTTGACAATACAGTGTCAATGCAGATGTTTTTTCAGTCTGATGCAGTTTCTGGGTCATTTTGAACATTTTAACCTAAATGTACAACACATAACTCCTTTAATGAATAACATGGTTATTTTTTTTATTTGTTATTGATTTTTTTTTAATGAATGGATAATGACACCCTTAGTTTTGGTGTTCATTTGAAGAACCATGCATCATGAAGAATTGTGAGAACCATGCATGTCTCCCTCCCTAACATGCTTAAAGAATGTACAATCAGTGATAGCCAGAATTATACTACTATGAAAGGAATTACTTTTGGATTGGGAAAGCCTTGGCGAGATTTATCCTTTAGTCCCATTCTTAAATCCCGAAAAGAGGCTTGAGTAGATTTGACACAGGCATCTTATGTGGGTTAATGCTCCGTTCGAGCCCTTCGTGCCATGGCAGATGAGCCTGTCCCGGGTCTGCGGGAGCACTCGCATAGTCACACCTGTTCCCGCACTTAACTCTTGGTCTTTCAACTCTAGCAAGGATCCACACGTCATGGCTATTTCTTAGCGTTGGTGAAATTCAGTGACATTTCTTTGTCGCGTTTTTAATCTGTCCTTTGAACGTCAAGGAAGCGACTGGGAGCGTAGTTGGCTCTCTAGTTGTGCCACACTAAATTACTCTCATTTACTTGCTCCATGCTGTCAGCTGGTTTGGTAATCTTTTTGATCGCTCTGAAGGGAGGTGTCCACGGATGAAGCGGCGGGGAGAAGAGTTCATTCGCCGCATCGTTGAGTAAAATAAGGAGCGTCTGACTTGCACGGCCCGGTGATTCATTTTACCAGCGCCGGCTCATTAGCCTTAAGAATGGCCGCAAGCGGCGCAAAATTAAAAAGACATAAAATAACATTTAGCGAAGGGGAGTGTTGGCTGAAAATGGCGCCGTTATTAGGGGGTTGTAGGGCACTTAACGCCTGTGCGTATATCCCAACAGGTCGAAATCCAAATGTTAATAATAATCAGGTAGATGTGTAATGAGGTCTGTCGCTTGAGCATTTACGTGCAAGTTGTCCTCTCCCTAGAGCCATTTCTTTTTTTATGCAGCATGTCCTTGAACAGCAGAGGTAAGAACGTGAGCGGGAGTAATTGTGTGTGTGTGTTGTGTTGTGATAGAGAGAGACAGAGCAACAGCTGGAGGTGATTTTAAAAACAGTTGTGATCAGTTTGTCACTAAGAGAATTCAAAACGTGTGTGTGTAAGATTGTGCATGGTTGATGTATCTTATAAGCGTGACGGGCCTTTCTACACATTACATTTGTTCACGTGTTTGTGAAGCATCCCCTCTGTGCATCTGCACTTTATCTGGCGTGACAGAATACACCGCCGAATATCCGTCACATGCTAGATACCATCTGAGGCACCTTGCCGCTGAGTGTTAGGTGCAACACACGCTCTCTCCCTCCTCTCAGCCCCTGTGTCCAGCCCCATATCTCCAGCAGAGAGTTGTATAGGATCTCTGACTGGCCATGATGATGTCTGCCCCCTCCCTGGTAGCCACAATGGTGGCCTTCTGAATGACAGTGCAGCGAAGGGCACGGTGGACGCGTGGCCTTTACAGAAAGGTTAGCGCTAATGCCAGCGGGAACAGCCTGAATGGGTGGGAGGGGGCCTCTCATTGTTGTCCCTCTAATAGTTTTCTCTCTTTTTTCCCCTCTCTCTTTTTTCTTTCCGTGTCATATTATTGTTAACAAGTGTGTTTTTATAGAAGAGACTTAAATAGACTTAAATGTAGTCCCATTATCACATCAGTCGGATTTTTTGGTTGGACGTTTGAAAGTGGAGGCGTCAACTTGAGGCGCTGCCTGAGGGCTTTTAAAGGTAATTTCTTTGTGTGGCGGTAGCTTGAATTGTTTCATTTCAAACAAACAACCAAAACAAAGAGAGCAAAAACGAAAAAAATTGCCCAGCAGGGTAATTCTTATTTGCTGGAATGAGATAAGTACAAGTCATCGAAGACAACCATGTTTAGCTTGTCTAACCCCCTAATTTTCTTTTCATTTTGAACCTTTGGAGATGTTTTTCTCTGCAGGTGACCAAGTTAGGCATCGATCTACTGTTGTCACAGCAATTAGAATATGCTAGAAAATTCTGGAACACTTGCTGGTATAGTGCTATGTGTAATCTCTGTTATGTCTCTTCTGTCCTTCAACTACCTTAGACCCACCACAGCTTGGAGGAATCTCTTGACTAATTCTTTGTAACAAATTAACGTGTTATCCTCTCTTAATGTGTTTGTGCCTTTGGTTTGCCATCACAAGAAAGGGAATAACTAGTTGTAGTTTAATCACCCAGTTATCCCTACTGTGTCATCACCAGACAAATCCATAAGTCAGAGGAATGTCGGCAAAATTCACATGAAAATGACTCAAGAAGCATTTTTAAAATAAATGAGTGAACATGAGATGAAACAGTTGCGACACAACCTGCTCTGATTGCCCCTGTCCTCAGAGCTCATCACTCCCAAAGCCTACATTAATTTCAAGCCTGCCACTCTGATGGGCCTCAATTAGCCCCTTTGGATTTGTGAACTCATTGTCATCAAATGTTTTTCTTCCATAGTGAGTTTGAATTACTCCGGGAGATGTTTGCTCATTCACGGTGTTAGTGACCATACCACACAGAAACAGCAAATGTAACTTGAATTTTTATTCTTTGGTGAAAGACCTGCCAGTTGATTCTGAAGTGGCGGTAATTAACACATCTATACTTGTCAGACTCTGTGCAGTTGACTTTAGTTATGAGTTTTGGGCCTATTAAGCAGCTGCCAGTGTAATTACTATGAATGCTAATCCATAGTCATCTCCCCATATTATTATACTGGCCAGCCAAGTTTACAGCTGTCAGTCACTCTATGGTACAAATACAAAGTCATTATAGACAAGACCCAGATGGAAGCCCCCAGTTTTCCTCTGCCTGCATACATATGTATTTGAGTGTCTGATTGCGTTGTTGTCATAAGGTGCACCATCTGAATCTGCCCATTATGAAATCAAGGCTTCTTCTGGTGTTGTGACAGCACTTTGGATGTTCGGATGTTTAAGGTGCTAAGGTTTCTATTAGTGAGCCTGTGCGTTGGCCTCTTGTCATGTCAAGTTGAATTTTCTCGTGCTCACGCAAGTCTTGCATCTTGCATGACTGCGAGGGACTGTTTCATGATGGAGATTGTTGATTAAATCTTTCATTTTGTCTTTAATGCCGGTCAAAGCCTCGTTATGAGACTATGACGGCAGAGGCAGTTGCTGCTCAGCTGTTTCCCCATGGACCATTTTCCTGATTTATTGCCTTTTCTATGAGTGTGCTGAAGTTACACCACATTAACTGACAGGTGATTTCCTCTTTTCCCCTGTCCTACTGCCACCACTGTAGTTTGATATGGCAGCCGTTCCTTTCAAGCACACTTGAAAATGCAGTCACACCTCTCCTTGATCATGGCCATTATTCTCTTTTTTCCGCTGTGCCCCAAGGAAGACATATTCCACCCCGGCGTCGGCTCATGAAACAGTACATTTCACCTCCCTTTTGAGTGCTCTGTTCGTCATCTCCATAATTTCTCTTTTTCTCTTTCATTTCCATAATTCATCCTTTTTTTCTTCTCTAAGACGCTTTAGTTACAGCTTGGGGAGACCGATGCAGGGCCTCAGCACTGTTTCAGTAGGACATCGGGCCAATCTCCAGGAAAGCCTCATAACTCTAAATGTCGCCTGTCATGTTTTCCCCTCTAGTTTTTGAGCTGTGATGGGTCGTGACAGCCGTGGAGGATGGTTAATAATGCAGCCCTGTTGCTCCCGGGAACTCTGGTGCTGGAATATTTCCAACGAGGGACCGCAGTGCTAGATCCATCCCATGCACCGAGCTGCATCACTAGGCAAAGAGAACAGCTGGACCTGGGAGCTCCTCTGGACCTCCACGTGACACATCCTTTCCCAAGCTCAGAGGAGAGCAAAGAAAATACACACACACATAACCCTCTTTCACCCTCGCCCAGGTGCATTTTGGGTAGAACCAAGCAGTTTATTGAGGCATAAACAGCCCCTGCAGCATCAATGCATGCCAGTGGTGTGTGAGAGAATGCTATTTTAGTGTGTGCCCGGACTCAGTCAGGCTTGGTGCCCCCGCAAACCTCCTCGAGGTACTAACTATGTGTGCGGCAGAGCACTCGCTTTGACTTCGGGGGCCATATCACAAGATTCGAGGGCACGTTGCTCACATGTCTCCCCTTACACTGCTCCTGTTGGTTTTGAACGTTTACCTTTTTTTTAAGGCACCCTGTGGAACAGTATAAGCCACATGTGTTTTAGCCATTCCCAAGGGTGTTATTTAATGCCACCTTGATGAGCCACATGAAGGCTAATCCATCAGATTATGGTGTCCCCTTCACTCTTTGTCTTTGCCCCTTTTCCCTTGACACCCGAAAAGTCTGTAGTGATTCATCGCTCCAGATTCACCTTGGACGAGATCCTTGAGTTGTATCTTACCTTGATGTCTGAATCTATTCATTTAAAAGGCCCGTAAAGGCTGCAGACGACTCGATATTGATTTATGGCTGGAAGAGGTATGTGCCGTTGATGGATGTGTTAAGGTCACAGTCCTAATATAAGCATTAGAGACCACCACATTCCGCGGTTAATGTGCTGCCATGTCGACCCCATGACGAGAGGGAACAGGCATTCTCACCATATTAGATGCTCCTCTAGTCATTGGATTTCCAGCTGTCGTATGTTTGTGTACACGTGCACTAAATGTGTGTATGTATGCAAGCACACGTGTGTATTGGTGTTTATGTGTGTGTGTGTCTGAGGTGAAGTCATGCACAGTAGCATATGGGACTTGAGTAAAATTGAACGCGTACAGTAGTTTGAATGCACTGGCCAGGTTCGTCATTGTTTTGTGTGTTTTACAGTATTGGTAGCGAGTTTTTTCTGTTGCCGCACTGTTCTGGAAGCTTCCCATGTAAGTCCCTGGGTGATAAGTTGTTGTGGCCGCTTTTGTGCGGCGAAGAACATTAGCGCTGACAACGAGGATAGGCAGCATGCCGCTGAAATCCACTTAATCCCCCTTGTACTCCGCTGCCTAATTCCACCACTTCCCCATCACCTACAGGCAACCATTGCCTTTGCTTATGTGTGCAAAGCCGTAATTGGGGAGGACGTGCAATTGATTGGCTGTTATAATCCCGACTATGTCACGCAGCTCGCAGTGATGCCGTTTGGAACACGCTCCTCATGTCTGGATATACTGCTATGCTTCTCCAGGGACTAATTTAAGCCACGCCATTACTGCATGCAGGCAGTGCTGTCTGTTGATATGTCTGTCTCATGACGCTGCGCATTCAGAGTTGTTTCCATGCTCAATTATGGTCTGTCTTGGGGAAACAGTGAAGGGTACTTGACGTTTATTGGGCAAGATTTGTGTTTTTAGCTGACTGAATGCGATATCTGTGCTGCAGTGGCAGCGGTGGTTGTCAATGTGCGTGTCACAGTGCTGTTGGAATAGGAGACCCACGTTTCTGCACTTGACTAAACAGCCTCGGTGTTGACAAACGAACGAGCTGCAGGGGCCTCCCAGTGCAGGAGATGAAGGAGTGCAGCGCAAGCAGAGAGGCTGGAGGCTACTCTTCTTTCCTACCTCCCTCTCTACCTCCCTCCTTCCTCCTTTCTCCAGCTTGTGCCTTTCTCTTCCAGCCCAGAGCCTACTTTTATTTATTAATCATTATCATTCCAAGCACCGTAATACAAAATGAAAACTCAGACTCTAAAAAGTCAAAAACTGCCAGCTCGATCCTGCTCTCTGAGGACACGCCTCACGCCTGTGTTCTGTCTGCCAATGGCAGCTGTGTGGTCTCCTTCCACTGCTGCTCCTGCTGCTTCCACCGCCGCCACCGTCACTGCAGTTGTTTTATTTATAGCAAAACTTTGCGAGAATGGAGCAGGAAGGGGAGGGTGTAAAGAGGTGGCAATAGCGAGGGAGTGGATGGGTGGGTGGGTGTTTGAGTGGGTGGGTGGATGTGTGTGCTGAGAGTGAGCCAGAGTAGGAGTCTCAGGGCTCTTGTGATCAGAGCGCATGACTCGGAAGCCTGCAGTTCTCCTTAGCAAAGTCCTGGAAGCCTGTCGAAGGGGATCGAGGAAGTTGGAGTGCTGTGTGTGCGTGTGTGTGTGTGTGTGTGTGTGTGTGTGAAGCCAGGAGCTCTGTGTGGGAGACTGGTGAGAGAGACCGAAGTATCAGCAGCATAGAGAAAGAGACAGAGAAAGAGTGAGAGAGAGAGAAAGAGAGACAGAAAGATAGAGAGCCATGCTGAAGTTCAGCACCACCCACATCTCAAGGTGCGTAGCTTCCTGACTCTAGGTATTTTTGGGGGGGAGCTGAAGTAGTGTTCAGCAGGGGTGGTATAAAAAAATGCATCTGGGGATTGCTGGCGGGCCAGTGTCGATGTCTTTTGCTCAGCTGTGCTAACACTGGTCTGTGTAAATTATTCAGGGATTATTCTGGCATGGAAGGCAGAGGATCTGCTGATCCTAGCCAGCCTCTAAGTCATACAGCAGATACTGTATGTCTTCATGTTTTAAAGATACACTGAGAGGATTATTCCTGATTTGGATTCGCTGGGTTGTTTGCTCTCGTCAACCAATAAAAGACGCGTCTGTCCTCCATGCATTTGAACCGCATGCTCTGATAGGCTGGGATTGTTTAAGGCTCGGTCCGACCCTCAGTGTGTGTGTGTGTGTGTGTGTGTGTG
The DNA here is from genome assembly GCA_027481765.1 of Tenualosa thibaudeaui. Classification (NCBI taxonomy): domain Eukaryota; kingdom Metazoa; phylum Chordata; class Actinopteri; order Clupeiformes; family Clupeidae; genus Tenualosa; species Tenualosa thibaudeaui. The sequence continues at coordinate 1,508,763 of JAIFZK010000022.1, forward strand.
TGTGTATGTGTGTGTGACTCAGTTAGAGGCAAAGCAGAACACCAGAGTGCTTTTGACAACAAACACTGTATGGAAAGTGTCCAAGCAATTTGCTAAATTTGACAAGAAGTGTTTAGGATTTGAATCACTGACTCAACATGTCAGCCTCAATATGTACAGTATGTTCATATCAGTTTTCAAAGACTGCTTGCAACTGGCTGGCTTTGGGGCTTTCATGTATCCCTTCGAGTATCTGTCATTTATTTTCCCAAGTGTTTGTGCTTGTGTGAATGTAATGATTGTGCTTTCTGTGTCTCGACAGTCATGGTGTGTTGTGTGTAAGGCAGTTAGAAATTCTTGTCTTTACTGACACGTGTGTGTGTGTCTCTCTCTCTATCTCTCCATCAGTCACAATGAGCGGAAGGTGACCTGCAAGCATCCTGTGTCTGGCATCCCTTCCCAAGACAACTGCATCTTTGTTGTCAACGAACAGTAAGTCACTTCATTCTTTACCCAGAATGCACTGTGCTTTGGAGATGTTTTGCAGGATATTAAACCAGTCAGTGTTGCTTTGTCCAGTATACACATAAACACACACACACACACACACACACATACACACACACACACATAGTGTTCCCAAAATCAGTTCCCAAGTATCATAATGGCAATCTGTTCATTTTCTAAAAATGCTCCCATTTGCGGGTTCTGTTATGCATGCTAGTACTGTCAGGTCACTGACTGATTGTCAAATAATGTGATTTTTCTCACTTTTTAATGGAGAGGCACATCAACAGATGCTGCAGGTACCTCAGATTGCTAGGCAAACTTCGCACATTTCATCATGAAAAGTTTGCAGGATGAAAGCAGAACTTGGAGAAAATGTCATGTGATAATGTGCACAGCATGTTGAGTGTGATGTGCAGTGTGTATGTGTGTGTGTGTGTGTGTGCAAGGTTGCTTCTTTGTAAGAATGTTCAGTTAAAAATACAAGCATGATGCTAAGAATGTCAAAATGCCTTGAAATCAATTGAATTTGCCAAGGATGCCTTTTAAAGACCAGTAGATTGTGTGTTAATAGGAAAGGAAACAAAATGGATCCCTTGTATAATCCACATCACATTAACCTCATAGCTGAAGACATTTTATAAAATCAGTGTACAAACCTTGGTTAATGGTGAAATGGAGAAATTCTAGCAATGAATGTTGGTAGAGCAGGAATTCATCAGAAGACTCCACATAATCATGACAGGATTCAGTTGTGACAGATGTCATGTTCTACCATTATTAGTGTATTATAAATGTAGATCACCTCCCGTGCAAATTAGTTGAGAGCTGTTGTGACAGTTACTCATTGTAGTGACATAGCAATGGTAGACTATGCTGCTATGTGTAGGCCTATGTATCTAATACTAATCTACAATATTGATTAACACTTATAACAGAAGTATTTTAAGGAGAGAGAGTGAGAGAGATCATTTGCAGATATGTTTGTGTGTGTGTTTTTATGAAAGAGTGAGTGAGCATGAGCTTGCTGTATGTGTGTAAATGAATGCAGGCCTGTTGTACACCCCACACAGACACACACAACTCCCAATTAAGTGGGGCACACCTCAGTGGGCAAGCCAGTCCTCTAGATGCCAGTGGCTTGGATCTTTACTGAGCAGAGTGGAGCAGAGAATCATTTGAGCTAGAGACAGAGAGAGAGAGAGAAAGACAGAGAGGGAGAAAGAAAGAGAGAGAATGAAACTCTCCCTCTCCAACCCCTCATCAGTGCCCACCTTTCCTGCCAGCGCCTCTGTCTCTTTGGCCTCTGTGATGGCTACGCCTTGTTGAGAAGTGTCCAATCCATCAAGGGATGTTGGTGGGGGAGGGAGGACAAGTACGGAGAGAATGAGAATCCTCTTGCTCCTTCAACCTGCCACTGAACCCCCCCCACTCCACACACACACATACACACACACATACTTACAATAATACTCCTCTTGTGTGAAGGCCAAACCCAAGGTCCTGTCAGAAATGCCCAAGCTGAATGGACAGCAGCTACCCCACACCCTACCCGCCCTACACCCCCCTTCAAGCAGTCCTTTAGCAAAGTCAAATCCCTCCTTTAGCTACTTCAGCTGCAGTACGGCTACTTCTGTCACTGTATCTGCTGTTGGAAGTAGCCTGCGGTCTGGGAAGCAGGTTTCTGGGTAGGATGGGGAAAAGGGGGATGGTTCTTGTATAAGAAAGTTCTTTAATCTTGCCAGCCGCTGTGACCCTGCCCGAACTCAGCTAACTAAGTGAGTCGTCCCCCAGATAAACTCCTTAAGTCGTACCCTCTCGGGCGCAGCATGAATGAACGGGAGCTGTGGGAAACGCAGAGCAATCAAAGGCATTGTTGTGCAAGGGCCGCCATTTTGTCCCCGACAACAGCCAGACAGAGGCTCTAGAAGGGCCTCAGCCGCCACTCTGTGAAATTGTCTTCTTTGAATCCCTTAAGTCTAGGTGCTTTTTAAAGGGCAGGGAAAGATTAAAGGAAGATGTGTAATAAAGTATTCAGTTGTTTTTTATTTCAAACAGTTTGTCATGCTCTCCCTCTTTCTCTCTTTCTCTCAGCTTCCCTCCTTCTCTCACTGTCTACGATCTTGATTATCTTTCTCCGCCTTGCTCGTCCCATGAGCACCACTCTCAGGTTTGTTAGCAGAATATGTAAATGAGGGTGGCAGTTTAGATTCTTATATTTCATGGTGTTAGGCACTGATTAAGTGAGAAAGTCACACAGCGAAGTGTGTGTCTGTGTGTATACTTTTAGGGAGAAGATATTGAGAACTCCTGTTTCAACTGAATGTTTGCCCAAGCTAATTGTCTGTACGGGTCTGTGTGTGTGCGTGTGTGTGTGCACGTGTGCATGCATGTTTGTGTGTTGTTGAGTGTGTGCAATGTGTGTATGTGACTCTGACATTAAACATTGGAGCATTTAAGATACGAACAAAGGATGACATTTCTCCTCATTATCTCCACTCGCAGACGGTGCAGATTAAATGCCATGTTTCACCGCAGGAGCCTACATGCTAAAACAGCAGACATCACCTGATGGTTCACATGAACATTACACAGCCACAGTACAGAGAGCCTTTGTTAACATGAATAGCCTGATTGTCCGCAGTCATCTGCAGTTGATGAAGTGTTCATTTTGTCAAATGCAGCCAGCAAATTGCAAAGGACTATATCTTCCACCTAAAAATACAACACCGTTGTTACCTAGATGCAGACACTGATGAATATCGTAAAAATACACACACACACATACACACACACACACATACACACACATATATTTAGCAACACCTACAGTAACTTTTTCACCTAAGCTTTTTCCTCGCAGCTGTGAATAGATTGAGGGTGCAAGAACAGGGTGGGAATGTGCAAGATGGCTGTAATGAAGGTTTAGTTGCAGTTTTTTTCCCTCTTGAGCATGAGCTCATCCTTCTCCCTCCCTTGGAGAAGAAATAGAGACCCGTACGTTGCGGTTAGTGGGCTGCAGATCCCATTACCTGCAGACAGACAGGGATATTAGCTTCTGGTTTCATGGGCGTCTTGTCTGATTGTGCATGTGTCTGTGGTGTGTGTGTTTGTGTGTCTGAGCGTGCGTGTGCTCATGTATGTGTTTGTTTGTGTATGTGTGTGTGTATTCACTCTCATTAGTTCCTATCAGAAGTGGATTTGCAAAGGTTTGTTGTGCATTATCCCACACAACTCTTCTCCTGGCCTGTATGGATTATAAATATTAGCTATTGTCTGTGCATCTGTACCTCTGAGCCAGCAGCTCTTACAGTCATAAAGTGAGTGTTCATACAGAAAGTACACTGGCATATTGACACTGAAGATGACTGATTGTGTGTGTGTCTGTGTGTGTGTGTGTGTGTGTGTGAGCGAGAGAGAGAGAGAGATGAGAATGTCAGTGAACTGAACTGCGTTGTGGAATAATTCCGCTTAAATGAGACACTGCATACAAAACTGAGGAATAATGTGGATAGTTTCTTTGGGGAGGTGGGTAGACTTGTATAACCCAATAAGTGAAACCAAGCACCAGTGTGCCTCTCCTCCACACACAGCCCCCTCCCCAACTGAACTAATGGATGCGGTTAATGGGGATAAATGCTCACCCAAAGGACCCCTCATCTGCTGATAATGAGGTTAGAGTGGCCCAGAGCTTCAATCTCATTCTCTCCCACTCACCACTCTTGGATGAGGAGAAGGGATGCCCACTCCCGTGCGGTCCCCCAAGACTTTAGGACCGTACTGCACTAATCCTGTTAAACTTCAGGGGGGCTGGCAAGCCAGAGGAATGAATCACATTTTTAGTGCAAAATCATATTTCACCGCAAAATGTGAAGAATCTGTTTACATGAGTCACAATCTAGATGAAAAATAAATTTAAAAAAGGCATTGTTGTTTGTAATATCTTGTAGTTCAATATGACTGTCAGAAGCTTCATGTTAATGTTTCTCTTATCTTCAGCTTCATAGTAATTTTCTCTTATGTTCAGAATGATTCATCACTATGATTAGTGATCAGTTGTGCTTTTATGTTACTCACTGGCATTGAACAGAGACACTGCGCACAGACATTCCCAGTCCCACCACTCCCGAACCTCACAAACAGCCTTTGAGATGAGGCCCAGCAGTGACATTCCAACTGACGTTCACAGTCTTCTCTTTATGTACCAACATAAATACAAGCTTTCATGTTCCATGTCTCTAAGGCAGTTGAAAAGGTTTTTTTTCAATGGCCATGACTTCTTTGGGGTGCATGAATGGGGGCAAGGGGCCTGGGGGTTGGAAGTGGGTGGGGGGTATGGGGCGGTTCTAGCATGTGAGCGTTTTCAGCTGATTTCTTGCACAGCTCTCTTTTTCTCAGTGTAAAGGTCTTGTTTGGTATTGGGGAGATGGAGCAATTTTGGGCATGGGTGGTGGTGGTGGAGGTGGAGGTGGGGTTTGGGAGTTGCGGTGAGCAGATTGTGTTGCCCTCGGCACCTCTGGAATCAACGCGGCGCCCAGCTGAGATGAAGCGGCTGGGGGTGCGCTACCCCTGCTTGGGTGCACATGGCGGGCGGATGCCCCAAAGCAACGCCAGGCGGGTCCCTGTTAGCTAAACTGGCATCACCATTGGCCACTCATCCTCCCAGTTGACAACATTCTTAATTATGAAGCCAGTAGCCTCAGGGTGCTGGTGCTTAGTATTAAAACATTGAGACGTACACACACACAACATTCACACACATTTGCACGCACAGTCATACACACAGACACGTGTACTGATATCCCAAGGGTTTCATGGAAAGAAATGCATGCAAAGGTGCACACAAGACCATTAATCATTTCTCTTGATTTGTTATCATTTACTACCATTTAATGTACCATCACAGAGAGTGATTATGATTTTCATTATAATTTATGAAACTTGTGATTTGTTTATTCAGTTAATTTCCCCCCTCCCTGTTTTCTGTTTCTAGCGTGAATTGTGGAAAGCTTGTCCACCCTGTAGTAAACAGGTAATACATCTTCAGGCCTGTCTGGATGCTTTGCTCTGTCTTTCTGTTCAGCCCTATTTGTTTCTTCTGTCAAAGAAGCCTTCATTCATCCTTGGTTTGTTTTCCTCACTTGCTCTTTCACTCTGCGCTCAACACTAACCCTAGGCTGTTTCTTGTGTGTGTGTGTGTGTGTGTGTGTATGTGTGGATTGAGTGCCCTGATATCCTGCTATGCATTGCTAATGGGTGATGTGCAAAGATTTATGTGTGCTATCTGATTTGTCTGGCTCATATGTAGTATAAATCACAATGGCTCCCATCACTGAGGGACTCAGGCATGGCACAACAGATAATTCTGTCTGTGGTGGTAATGAATGATATACATCTCATTCTGAAAAGGCAGTCCTCAGACTTCAGGAATCACTGCACCCCCCATTGGTGTTTACTGAACGACTTTGTATGTGTGTGTGCGCGTGCGTGTGTGTGTGTGTGTGTCTGTGTGGTGGTGGTGGGGCTCCAGGAAACAAGGCTCTTCAAAAGCAGCTCTGCAGGATAGCCTCATTGCATTGTGTCATGGTTGGCTTTCTCCACTGCCTCGCATAGCGCTTGATAACCATCAGCACTGTGTGTGTACATCCTGCTGGGATGTAAGGGGGGGAGTGGGGAGAGTAGGGGTCTGTTTTACACCAATGGAAGACGGAGTGAGTTCATTTGGCCTCTGCGCATTGATGAACTCCGAAGCCCTATTCTCGCATCCATCAGCCTGCCGAAGAATACATGACTCTTTGTGCTTTGTGATAATGCAGAGAGAGAGAGTAAGAGAGAGAAAGAGTGAGAGAGAGAGAGTGTGTGAGTGAGTCAGGGCAGTTTTGGGCATTAAGGGCTGGAGACACGGCTGCTCCATATAATCCCAGGCAAATGCAATGAGGTAATCGCTCTCACCTCGCCGAATGATGTCAGCAAGGATGCAAAGAGTGATAGTGAGAAAGAAGGGGGGAGCGTGAGAGACGGAGAGCGAGAGAGAGAGTGTGGAAGGAAAACAAAGAGAAGGAAAGAGGGTCCTAGGGGTTGGCTGATGAGTCATCGCCTCTCAACTCTTTGACTTCTAATTGATGGTTCCTACAGCACTGCTCTTACCCTCGAGACGACAGCTCAATTCCCCTGTGTTCCAGCAAGGACGACAGAGGGTGAAAGGAGGCTAATTTCAGGACATCCGCCTCTCACATCGCCTTAGTCATTTTCTGAACTCCAGATATCATTAGATGACGTCCATCTCTCTCTCTCACACTCTCTATCTATCTATCTATCTATCTTTCTCTCTGTATCTCTCTTGTCTTTGTTCTCTGTGAGTGACACTGGGTTAAAACACATACTAGAGGTAATCATTCGGAAGCTGCCCAGAGGCAATCAGACCAGTGTCATTAATGGTCTCTAATAGGACCAATAAATGCATGATTTGATTCATGCTCTGTGGCCTGGAATGTCATGCGTGGTCCCCCATGTTTAAATCAACCTGATGTGCAGGGCTTTGTGTGTGTGTCCTGCTCTTGTCGGTTATGTAAACAGTTGCCGGGCTATGGTTGGCATTTGTGAGTGTGGTGTCTCATTGTTTTAATGTTACACTGCCATGTGAACATGTTGGTGTTAGTAACATCTGCCTGACTGTCTAAAATCCTGCTCAGTCTGGTTTGGAATGTTTTAAAGATTGTGTGTGTGTGTGTGTGTGTGTGTGTGTGTGTGTGTGTGTGTGTGTGTGTGTGTGTGTGTCTGGAATGGGTGTGCATATATTGCTTCTCTAAATGTTATATGCTATATGCTTGTCTAAATGTTTAGACAGGAGGACATTAGATGTGTGTTCTGCACCCATCCTGCAGTGTGTGTCTGTGTGTGGCATGTAGTCATCAATCTGATCACCCTTCAGGTGATTGCAAGATGGTGTGTGTGTGTGCGTGTGTGTGCAGAGGCTGCTTGGAGGGGATCTAAAAATACCCTGAAACACAGGTGTAGGTGCATGTTGAGGTGAGTGTGACCTAAAACCCAACGTCACGTAGCAGACAGGAGGGTATTTTTTCCACCGACCCCCCACCCCAGTTCAGAACAGACTACTCTCTCCAGACATTAGCATTGAACTGTATTGCAAAGGAATGTGGGACAGACGCTACATTTTCTGATCGGGTGCCAGATTTATCTTTCACGTCAGTGAAAATGCTAAGATTTATCCATGGCTTTATTTCACCATGCCTACAAGTCTAGGGGAGAAAAAAAACACCAAATTATTAATGGGTTCAGACTGACAGAGATGACAAGGACCTTGAACCTCCCTGCATCTGGGTTGTTCTAGCTTTCTTGTGCAGTGGGGGATGAGGGTGAGTGGATTGGGGGGAGGGGGGTGCAGAGGTTGAAGCATAAACTTTGATGCGGTTCAATTTGTCAGCTCTCCTGACTTGGCAAGGCAATTTAAGGTTGTCCGACGTGAAGGTGTATATCAGTGCTGACATGGAGTGAGTTGGTCCTGCTTTCTCCCCGCGTCTGGCAGCGGGGCTAATGGACGCTGCAGAGATGCCTGGGGGGGGTTTGAAGTCCCACCGGGGTGATGGCAGTCTTGGGAGGAGGAGGTGATGGGAGGCGCGGGTGGGAAGGTGGTGGGATGAGGGAGATTTACCAAACCAATTGCTCAGGACGAAGCTTGGGGGAGATTAGGCCGCTAGCGTAGGCATCACTCAGCTCACCACCGTATCTTTAACTCGCCCATTGATCTGTCAGATTAATGCTAGCATTCTCTCAGGCTCTTTTGTGCAGCCTCACCTATCTTTCTCTCTCTCTCTCCCCCTCACTCTCTTTCCTCTTCTCTATTTTTCCCCCTTTCTCTCCATCCATCCTTGCTAACAGTTTTTTTGTTTGTTTGTTTATTTTGTTTTGTTTTGCCTTATTTGTCCAGACCAGCACAGAAAGCGCCCGCAAGCGAAAAAAAGGAGCGACCCACGAGCACCATGAGCGAGGCGTCCAATTACACGGGCGGGTCGGACTACACCACCTACCCAGGGAGCCCAGTCGCTCGAGTGAGTGGGACTCGGACCTTTTAGTGGAGCTCTCACATAGCATTGTCTAACCTGGCCAAACCCAACAATGATATTTATATAGACTGTATCATTCTGCAGAATGTAAATCAAGATGTGTCGCACTGTGTAATTATGTCAGACAGGGTAGAAAGGTTGGTGTTTTGTTTTGAGACAACTGGACAAGTTTGTAAACATTCTTGACTGACCCCTGTGTTGACCTTAGAAAATGGCCATCGCTGATAAAGCAGCAACGCTTCAAACTGTTTGCCGAACTTTTGCAAAGATAAATAAACTATGAAGTTTAAGGGAGCATTTGTAAACATCAGGTTTTAATTATGCAGGGCCTGTGTGTACACTCATTTAAAGCGGAGCTTCAAATGATTTTATTCATGCTGTAGAATTATTTATTGCCATGTTGCCAGATACCCAGTGTGTCCTGCACCATAGGATGTCTGATTACACATCAGATGTTTTCAGAATGATTAATTAAGCCTTGTTTTTCACAGCAATCGCGGCCCTCCAAGAAAGTCCACAATTTCGGAAAGAGGTCAAACTCCATCAAAAGGAACCCCAATGCACCAGTGGTCAAAAGCAACTGGCTTTACAAACAGGTTAGAGTGGTCAATCTGGTCTCTTTTACACACACACACACACACACACACACACACACACGGCTGCACAGATGTGATAGGTCTAAGATCAGATATCAGAGAAAAATGATGTCTGTAGGCTTGCCTTTTGTATTCACAGTGTATGGCACATGCTGTGCACACTAGGGTTTTCTGTTTTAAATCTGTGTCACCCTTAGTAGGCTGTTTCTATGGCAGTTTCACTCCTCAGTATCTCCAATGTTCCTTCTCTGCTTCTATTTTTCTCTTCTTGAAAAACCCTCATTACACTTTAATTGTGTCTTCCCCTAATGGACATGCGTAGATCTGCAGATCCTCTGTCAAATACGTAAAATACGGAGAGGCATGATATGATCAAGGGAAAAGGCTGGCGAGATCTTCATTCAAATTCCAAGCGAGACACGTGCTAAGCTTTTGAAAAGCCCGTGGAATATCAGTCCAGGAGATTTGCGTCTCACAGACACATCCTCTTTCCTCACCCTTGCATATGGACATGTGACGTTTCTGCATTCATGTGCACAGGCATTCAGGGATGCTCTTGCTGTTGCGAGGCCTTAAAATAAACCAATAGAGTTTTTCAATCGATAATGCCTCTGCGTGCATGGAAGCAGGAAACCTATCACTCCGCCTTGCTGTCCCATTTAGTTTGACTATACTTAGCATAAATGTACATCATTATCCCTATAAAGTGGGCTCTCAAGAATTTCAAAGAGTCTTTCTCTGTGTTCTTCTAAACCGAAGAATCATCAATAACCCCTCTTCCAGCTCTGTTTCCCATTTGAACGCGGTATTGATTTCCTCCCGAAAAGAAAGACTTCATTGCCAGCTTTTTTTATCTCCCTTCATCAACTGCATTCCTCTTTCTTTCTCTTTCTTCCTTTCTCTCTAACTCTCTATCTTTGAAAAGGGCTGTTTTATATAGCTGTTGTCAACTCATTTGTTACTTGCTTGCCATTAACAATACAAATACTAGGAAACACAGAAGCGATATTCACTGGGAAAGAGGTAAACATCATTAGAAAGATGAACTGAGTGCCAGCATGCCGCTGAAGAAACAGACTGGTTAAACGCGGTTGGAAAACAAAGTAAGCTCGGTGCCAGGCTTGAACTATAAGAATGGGAAGTTTGCGGTCTGCGTCATTAAGAGATAAAGGCAGCCAATTTGTTTCGCTCCGGGCCCTCGTCCAGAGCCTATTTAATCGAGGCCGTCTGAAGTGAAGGTGAAGGAGATAGCAGGGGGGAGAGTTCAGTCAGATGCTCTTCATTTTTTTTTTTTTTTTTTTTTTTAACCTTGTTGTCTCCTGTTGTCTTCCTCACCATCTCCACACAGGACAGCACGGGGATGAAGATGTGGAAGAAAAGGTGGTTTGTGCTGTCGGACATGTGCCTGTTCTACTACAAAGGTAAGTCACCACAACTGGGCAACTTTTTTTGCACACACAAACACACACACACACCCACAGGAACACAAATGTTACATCAGATGAAGACACAGGCTCGACATAAAGGACTCTGAGATGCCCACTGGCATACACATATAAAAAGTTAATCGAGAATGAAGGGCATGAAGGAAGATCTAATTAGGGGAGACTAGTATGAAGAGATTAATTAAGAGTAATTATGATATCACTAGTCTAGTAGATACTTCCTGGTTCAGCTGAAGGTCACAAATATCCACAAAGGTAGAAGACAAAACCCTCAAACTTATCTGGCTGTTGGTTGTCTTACTTGTGTTTTTCACATGGCCTTATCCCTCCATGGCTGTGCACCCATGTAGAGATGCCAAGGCTATTGTGTGTGGTGGTGTTTTTTCCTCCTAATGACAAATAGTGCAATTAAACAGCCCCTCCCCAAGAAATCTCAAAGCTCTTTCACGGACAGCCCTCTGAAGGGAATAGGCTGTTTATTGAGTGAGCGTTACAGAGAAGAGTTCTTACTGGAGTGGGACGTGCTCTGTGTGCTGATAGTGGCCTGTCTCTCTGCACACACACTCGCACGCACGCACGCACACACACACACGCACACACACACACACACACACACACACACACACACACACACACACAGACACACACAGACTGTTTTCTCCCTCTCCTTTTCCTCGTCCTCTTCTCCCACCTCCCCCTCCCCGCTCTTTCTGCGCCACGTTATCAGTCTCCCTTTCAGCCCGCACCTCTGCCAGTCAGGTTAAATATTGCTAAAGGAGTTGAGACGCCGGCCCGCTTTTATGCCGTGGAATGAAAATGGATGTAAAAGAGCAGCGCCCCGTCGGGCGGCGTCTGGCTTTTACTACCTGCCCTGCCTGATAAGTCTTATCTCCTCAGATTCACTGTCACCCCCCTCCCCTCCTTCCCTTTTCCTCCCCTGTCAGATAACCCCGCAACGCTGTACCGCACAGGGACCCAGAGGTGGGGGGCAACAGGTCTCTGGCGCCCCCTGTCATTGTGTCACGGAACTGCTTATTATTATTTTTTTTTTTCCCTGGAGAAATCCCAGGAGGGCAAGAATAGGATGTTAATTTGTGTGAAATGAGCAGTCAGCCATCTGGGTTCGATTACTCTCTCTCTCTCCCTTTGCTCTCAGTATGTGGAGCTGTCATGTTGATTGCTATTCAGAACAACATACTCTCATCATCATACATTCATTTGAACGCTGAGGAAGATGCTTAAGCAGACATCGCCATACACTGCCACCAATTTTGAGGGCAACACTTCCTCCTCTGCTTTGTAATAAGTGAGACTAATTGAAATTGACACCGCTGTTCTTTCGAGCCAGAATGACTCTGTATAATATTGTAGAAAACGTTCTGCTCTCTCTCTGCTGCCATTTTCCTAGTGCACACAGTCTCTGTGTCTCTGTGTCTCTCCTGGCTCTCATAGCTATATATCAGGCTTGTCTGTGGCGGTTTGTCACATGCGCCTTCGATAAATGACTATGTACCAAGGCGTTTCAAAGTGCGCTAACAGTGGTTTGCACCGGCAGTGCCCCTTCCCTTCCTACGCGCACACACACACACACACACACACACAGATAGAGACACACAGCCATTCCCGTCACCCTCCACAGCACAGAATTTGACATTATTCTAATCACCACCTCTGACGATTTGTTTTGCAAAGAAGCCGGGGCCTGAGATGAAAGCACTAGCAGAGATTTGCTGAAATTCAGGCATCTCTGCACCCACATGAAAGCATACAAACACTCACAAAACATTTCCCTTTTCTCCTCTCTCTGTTTCACTCTCTCATCTCTCTCTCTTCTCCTGCAGATGAGAAAGAAGAATGCATCCTGGGAAGTATCCTTCTGCCAAGCTTTCACATATCCTTGCTGTCAGTGGACGACCACATAAGCAGGAAATATGCTTTTAAGGTCAGTGTTTGACCCTTTTCTTTTTCGTTCAATGCATTCTTTTTTTTTTGAAGATCAGTTGTTTCTTTTTAGTGTGAAAAGATGGGAGGGAGATGCTTGCAGAGAGCTCCTCTCCAATGGCCAAAAGCCGCTCATCTGTGTGTAGTGCCTCAGAGTCCTCTGTGGATTCCTAGACTCTGCCTCCTGCTACACATAGCATAGAAACACAAAAGCAGATAAGGGAAGAGGTTGCGGGAGAGAAAAAAACACACACACACAGACATACACACACACACACACACAGAATTCAGAGAATTCATTACATAGTCTGAACATCCCCTGCTCCTTCTTTATTCGACTTCTGTTTCCACCATTACATCACTGTGCAGTCAATCTGTGTGTGTGTGTTTGTGTGTGTGTGCACTGAAATTTTATGGAATTGTCTACTTCATCTTCTGTCTCATCTGGCTGGCTTGGGTCTACACTACTGCAGTAAGCAGTCCCTCCAGCTCACCACCAGCAGGGCTGGGAGTCCAGAGCCCCAGCCCAATGCCAGTCAGATTTATTGGGCTGTACGCGAGCCCGATTTAATTAAGAGCTGCGTCAAATGGCAAGGAGTCGCCAGGCGCCTCGCCGTGCCAAGGGGGCGGAGGGCGGAGAGGGTTGATGAGGGGCGGCACTGATGGTTAGCCAAGGTCAGCCATGGACGTGGAGTGTGGGAGTCTCTCGGGTGTCATCATCCCAGAATGCAGGAGGGAAGGATGGGGCGCCACATAGTGGCGGGGAACTGCTCATAACGTGTGCGTGTATGTGTGTGTGTGTGTGTGTGTGTGTGTGTGCATGCGTTCCTTGGTCAGTCCCATGGCTCAGTGACGCCTTTGACCCAATATCCCGTTATCCCATTGCACTGACCTGGTTCACCTCCTGAGTTGCTCCAGAGGCTGCTTTCTCATGGCCCACTTAGAGAGAATGCCATGGTTTTGGATATTGTTTGTTTTTATTTAGTTTTGTGGAAATTAGCCTGTGAAAAGAGTGTCTTGTTTTGATGGGCTTTGGAAGAGTTTGTAGGACTGTAGTGTGTGTGTGTTTGTGTGTGTGTGTGTGCGTTAGAGTGCTGTCACTGTGTGAACTCATTCCTCTGTTTCTCTCTCTTCTGATTAACCTGGTTTCTCCTGAGTTGCCCCTGCTTCCTGAGAAATGCTGTCGACACGTCAACAAACCCCTCCAGTGAGTCACGGTGAGTCCAACCTCTCTGCCGTCGGAAAAGTGAATGTGTCTCGGTCCCACCCAGCACAACCTTCGAGAGTTCATTCACAGCCCTCTCAGTTAAGATGGTGGGACAGCGTTCTCTGTGAAAACAAAGTGCTTTGTGATCCCTCAAAGGATGCTTGGACTCGCAGTTTTCATTCCAATTTGTCTGCCCCCTTTGAGCTCCTTGCACTTGGAATCGCCTCCTGAACTGTATTGAAAAACTCATTTGTGGTCGTGCTGCAAGGAAAAGAACAAGTCCGCTGCTGTCGAAGCCAATTTACGCCCTCCTCTGAAGACCACGACACCGTGCTCTTTACATGTTTGTTTGTTTATTTATTTATTTGGAATCCCTAATCGACAGCCAGCTCACCCCCACATCAATGACCAATGGCCTGTGCCAAGCAGGAAACAATTTTTGCTTGATTCACCATCACCAAAGTCTATAGACATTCACCTATTGCAGAGCTATTGGCTGGGCAAGTGTGTATTAATCAGACCTCTTTGCTTCGTTTAGTGTTCTCAGTGAATTTGTGTGGAAGCATTTACCCTGTGCAGAACTATTGCCTGTGCAAGTGAATGTCCCACGTTTTTTACTTCATCTGTCTAATACTCTTTGAATTTGTGTGTATGTGTGTGTGTGTGTGTGTGTGTGTGTGTGTGTGTGTGTGTGTGTGTGTGTGTGAGTGTGCGTGTGTGTGTGTATTTCTCTCCTCCAGGTTGCACTCTCTCTCTTCCCTCTAGGCAACACACCCAAACATGAGGACATACTACTTCAGCACAGACAATGCCAAAGACATGGAGTCATGGATGAAGGTGATGACGGACGCTGCACTGGTCCACACAGAGCCCATCTCAAGGTGGGTACACTGATCACCCCAGCCAGTGGAAGAGCCTGACAGGGAGGCTAAGCTTGCAGACAATCTGTCAAGGATATTGTGTCCTGAGATTCACTGCTATTTTCCATTAGTCTGCAATAAAGGATCCTTTTTTATCAGAGATCAGTGAAATATTTCATCTCTGTATTTTAACATTCCGCTCCTCATGCAGAGTTTATATTGAAGCAATATTGCATTGCCAATGAGATATTTTAATTGTGATTGCTATCATTACTTGGAAATATTCAGTATTTATAAAATCAGTAGAAGTTTAGTCAGTTTTAGCCATCATTCTTGAACATTTTTTCCTCTATCATCTGCTAAAATGTTGGTAGACAAAATACATCATCTAAAAGAATAGGGTTGACATGGACAAACAGACTGTATGTAGGCACAAACAACATGAATGAAGGATTTGGTTGGCGTCTGATGTAGATAGAAAAGATAATGCTGTCATTATTTGATGTCTCCTGCAATAGGAAGAGCTCACTCTCTTTCGGCCTTCCCAAATCCCCACTGCTCACAGGTCCTCCTTAGAAAACCGAAGACCTTTTTTTCCCTCACTCTTTGTTCCAAATCTACTTCCATGAGCCAAGGGTGAATCTCTTTGCCGTCTTAGTGAAGCACAAAATCAAATCCAATGGGTGTTGCATGGCTCTTCACACCCAATACAGCGGCGGCAGTCACAGCAGCATCAGTAGAGAGTGGTGCCGGTTGTGTGTGTGTGTGTGTGTGAGCGTAGTTTCGCTCTTCATCTAGGAGCCACAAGCTGTTTGGGACCCTGAGGCATGTTCTCTGTACTCAAGAGTCTCAGAAGCACTAGCTCTTCACAGTTTGTGTAAGCAAAGGAGAGGCTGTGTGCTCTCTCTCTCCCTCTCTCTGTCTGTGTGTGTATGCGTGTGTGTGTGTGTGTGGATATGCTAGATTGAAAAAGGCTGATAGATTTGTTGTGTGTGTGTTGACAAAAAGAGTGTGTGTGTGTGTGTCTGTCCCTGCGCACATGTCCGTATCCGTAGGTGTGTGTTCCCTGAGTACTCGGAATGACTCAGCCCCGTTAGGTAAGCAAGCGCGGGCCAGCGACAGACCTGGATAGACCCCCGAGCTGAGCTCTGTCCCTCCGATCCTCGCCTTGCCTCGCCACGCCCCACCGCCCCCACTGTGAGGGAGCAGCTTGAAAAACACCAGCACACAAAACAACTCTCCAATCACCCTTAGTGAGGCCTTTAATTACCCTCGTATTCCACTGAGACAGAGCCTCCAAAATGTCTTGTGTTTAGTAGGTTACTGAATGATGTGTGTCTGGCGTCTGATATTCTGCCGAAAAGATTAGAGACTGCAGACTTCTCAAGTGGCGATGGCTTTGCCCTTGAGATTAGTGTGAGATGGTTTTGACCTTGCCTTGTTTATATTCAGGCAAGGCTGCATGCAAAAATTAAAGCCGTTTGGGTGTGAAGGGAGGCAGTGTTCTTGTGGGAAAATGGGGGCTGCTTGCATGTTTTGGTCCTCAAGTCTGTTTAGACATCTCTTGACGTTTCTGAAAGGTTCTCGCTTTTCGCTCCCCCCCTCCGCCCTCCCTGAATATGCACCTCTGTCACGGAGCTGGAAAGGTTGAAATCCCAGGGCTTCTGGGTGTTTTTTTTTTTTTTTCTCTCCTCCTGTGTTTCACTGTGGAAAGCAGGCTTGTCAGAGTGAGAGCTAGAAGCCCATGTCCCCCGGAAGCAGGCAGCTTTGTTTTTAGAAAGGCCGCCGCGTTTTGGCAGTCTGTTCTCACCACCTCTCAGCTATCGGAGGTGTGTAGGTGTGGGTCCGACTGCCAAGATAGTTCCGGGAAAAAAAGGCTAAACTACTTTCTCTGTGCCGCCGCACACAACATCCGTGTACTGATTCACTGAGCGGCATTCTGTTTTTTTTGGGGTCTGTTGAACTCTGTCCATCTCTCTCTCTCTCTCTGTTTTCTTTTTTTGATCTAGTGTACTCTATGTCTTTTCATTCTTTGTTTTTCATATCATTCTCGTTTCATCTCTCTGTCTCTGCCCTGCAGGCTGGATAAATCAAAGGGTGACTACCGGAGTCCTCAGGAGATGAACAACATGCTCAACCACCGTGTCCTGACCCGGCCCGAGATCCAGAACAACGAGCGCAACCGTGAGCCTTCGCGCTCAGACGAGAAGAAGCCCCGGACCCTGGAGAAGCCCGGCAAGCAGAAGCAGGAGCAGCACGGCCATCGATGCACGCTGCAGCGCGACGGCGACCGCTACACGCTGCAGAAGGATGGGGAGAGGTACACGCTGCAGAAAGAAGGAGACCGGTACTCCCTCCAGAAGGATGGCGAGCGCTACTGTTTGCAGAAGGACGGAGAGAGGTACACGCTTCACAAGGACGGCGACAGGCACGCACTACAGAAAGAGGAGGAGAGGTCCACGATCAAGAAGGACGCAGACAAATACACACTTCAGACAGAATCCGACAACTACGCCACACACTTTGACATAGAGAAATATGTTCTCCAGAAGGACGGAGAGAGGCATACGCTTAAGAAAGACAGTAGATACGCCTTGCAGAAGGACGGCCAAGTGTACGCTCTGCAGAAGGATGGACAGCTGTACGCCTTGCAGAAGGAAGGGGAAAGACTCACCTTGCAGAAGTGCGACGAGAGATACACGCTCCACAAAGATGCGGAGAGACACACGCTCCGCAAAGACTCTACGAAGAGGTACGCTTTGCAGAAAGACACAGAGACGTACGTCTCGTCGAAGGACATCGAGCGGTACCCGCTCCAGAAGCACCACAAGGACGGGGAGAAACCAATACCTCCTCAGCGAGACGGCAGCCGCCTCAGTTCCCAGCCTGATGGTGGGGAGCGCAACTACGCCTACCCGAGCGAGGTGTCGTCGTCGTCGTCGTCCACGGAGCCCGGGAGGCCCATTGCCAAGATCAACAGCATCAAGCTGCAGCCCGAGCAAGCAGCCGCCATCGCCGCCGCCGTCTCCTCCTCGCGACAACTCCAGCTCCAACAGCAGCAGCAGCAGGCAGCCCAACAGCAACAGCAGCTCCAGCAGCAGCACAAGCCAGCCCAGCTCAACGGGTCCGGGGAGCGCAGCCCTCTGGGGGACGTGGCCCCCCCTGCACTGCAGCAGCCTCCCAGAGCTCCAGGCCAGGGCCAAAGCCAGGGTCTGACCCAGACCCAGAGCCAGACCCAGCAGCAGCAGCCGCCTGTGGGCCACGAGCCAGAGAGGAGCCTGCAGAGGACCAACTCCATGCAGCAGCTGGAGCAGTGGGTGCGGGCCCATCCGCGGGTGCGGCCCAATGAAGATGACACCAGGAGGTGAGCAAGTTTAGTGGGATGACAGGGTATCAGGCTGTGTGGATTGGACAGGTAGGATTTGACACCTTGCTGACATGAGTTAGAAGCAGGGCCCTGTGTGATCAACTACGTCTACTTGAACTTTTTGAACGCCTCTCTTGCATCAGCACTCTCTCCTACTGCAAATAGGATGAGGCTGACAAACATTGTCTTCCTACCTCTATTTGTAGATATCTCTGCTCTTTCTCGCTCTCTCTCTTACACACACACACACAGACACACAATGGAAACGCAAATGCACACAAGTACAGGAACACAAAGACAGGTCCACTTTCAGATCTGCCACAGACTGGCTGCTCTTTCACAGGCTCCTGTTCAAGAAAGCTCTGGTCCTCTCCAAGCCATTTATCTCACCTACACAGATATTTTAACCCTCCCACCCCACCCCTCTCACTTCCTCTTTCTTGGCAAACACACACACACACACACACACACACACACACACACACACTCCGTCTGCCACCGCTCCACCTGCCCCCACAACATCTCAGCCCTGAGTGAGCTAAAAGCTTGTTATGTCAGCGCATGCAGCCGTGCCGTGTGCTGTATCGCTGTCAGGAAGCATCCCCCTCATTTTGTCAGAGCTTGTTTAAGAAGAGGATGGGGGGAAAGAATAGGAGTGTTTGTACTCTCCGGTTTCCCTCCTTCTGCCTCTCCTCCTCCCCTCCTTCTCTCTCTCTCTCTTTTCACTCTCTCAGGCTTGCTCTCCTACGCTTCTTGGTTGAATAAGTTATGGAAACTATGTCCCTGACAAGAGTGGTGAGTCTCTCGGTCCACAGGACGAAAGTGCGGGGATGACAGGGCTATCGTGCTGCCTCCCTTTCTCATTTAAATGCTAATTTGGTCCACGTCCATCAGTGCACCAGTATTTCTGCATGGGGCCTCGCCCTTCCACTTTCACTGTGAAGCCACTCGCTCATTCATTGTTTTGTCGATACACGACGCTGCCCGCGATATTGTACTTTACAAGCATAATGTACTTTCAAGCAGGCTGTTAATACACGGTTAGCTTCCTCACAGAGTGCCCTGCAAGCAAACAGCAAAGAGATTGTAAACTGTCAGAGAGATCCACTGGATGCCAGGGCCGAGGAATCTTCTAGAAGAAAACAGATAGCTTGCATCCCGCTGTGTCTCCCGCTGACTACCAAGGGTTTTTTTCTGTGTGGGGTTCAGTACCTAAACACAGCTCAGTCAGGGCAGCATGGGACCAGTCTCTGCAATGCTTTGCTCCCAGAGCCGAAGTCTCTTAATCAGTCTCAGCCACAGTGTGTGAACAGGCTTAAAACATGGCTGCCGAGAGGGAGAGAGGCAGAAGCAGAAGCATGATGTGGCATTGTTTCTCCCCCCTGCATCAAACAGCTTTGGTGCTATTACCGCCATTCATCTTCAAAGTACTGTCAACGCAAATAGAAAATGACAGCAGATGACGACGCATCATGCTCTCGGAGCGTTGACGGAAGGAAACCGTAGAGAAAAAACAGCGGTCGGCCGTGTTCACAGAGTTGTCCGCTGTACTTTGCGGGCTAAGCGACAGATGTTGTTTTAATTGTGCTAAAGCTGTGTGAGCTTGGCTGTGGGCACAGCCTCCACGTGCTCACACCCCACAGAGGAGCTGGCATATGTGAGCACACAGAGGACAGAGGTCCTGTTGTGACAAGGGGTGGGAATTGATAGGATTTTATCAATGTCAATGCCATTGTCTAATCTGCTTATCGGTCCAATTCTTTATCAATTCTCTTCTCTTCTCTTCAAATTCTTCCTTACTGTTTAGAAGGTATTCTACACAGATTTTCAGTATCAGCACATAGGCAAATAATGCAGCCTATACCACTAAGATGACAATAGCAGCTTATTAGAATGAGGAAAACCATGTAGAGCTGTGTTATCCATTTCAATTTTGTATTTGGACGACCCACTGACAATGGTCTGAAAAATATGTCGGCACTAATAAGAGGAACTGAGGGATACTATACCAGTATAGTCAGAAGGATACTATACTAGTAAACTGAAGCATTCAATTCTTGATTCTACTTGATTCCTTGTTCTTGATTCCCATCCTTAGTTGTGACAATTTTTTTTTCTTTCCTCTTTTTTTGATGCCGTTGATTTTGGCCACTGAGCCTCCACATTTGTTTTTTCTCAGACAGACTGAAGGTCTCTCATCCCTCTCATGCCCACTCTAGTCTTTCTTTTACTTACGTTACGTTACGTTACGTTTTTTGCCTCTGATTTTTTTTTATTTGTGTGTGCCCTCAATTGCACAACAAATGTGTGCCAAGTCCCTTAATGATTCCCCTAAGTGCTCTTCAGTTGTGATGCTTAGGCTCAGAGGAGCTGGATTGCAGTTGCTCCATGCTGCGCTGCTTTGAGAATCTCTGTACTCTGCAGCTGTCTTATGTTTTTGTAGATGTGTGTGCATGTGTGTGTATGAGTGAGCCAGAGATTGTGTGTACCCATGTGTGTGTGTGTGCATGTGTGTGCGTGTGCATGAGAGAGTGAGAGAGATAAAGAGTGAGTTAGTGAATGTGTCTAATTGTGAGCCAAGTAATCAGCGACTCTTTTCAATCTTCCTCCACCCCACCCCACCCCTGCTTGAGTTGAACTTGGCACCCCCTGAGCCCAGTTGGCACAAGATGACACGCTCTTTAAGACTGGAGGCTGTCCATCCTGCTGATCTCTGATGGCTGGCAGCGGCCTCTGGCCATGGAAGGAGGGCGCCAGGGGATAGGATGGCGAGGCTTGTGAGCACATTACAAACAACCCATGTTCTCCCCTGCAAAAATAGCCCTTACATGAAACGCACATCTGTCCAATTTTCCCCTGCGGTTTACTACAGTCAAACCCCTTGTATTATCCGCTCACGTTTTGGGGGGGTGGGCAAAGAGGGGTGAAAGGTTAAAAGGCGAAAGAGCCACAGGGAAAACCAAAGTCGATGTTTCAGCGCAGCAGTGACAACATGCTGTTTCTCCGTGATATGGTTCGATTACGTTTTTAATTATAGCCTGCAGAAAAAACAGGGAATTATCACAAAGTTAAAGCCAGGGCTCATTAGCATAATTCTATTATGCGAAAACGCATGCAGGTAATTAGTTGCGGTTTCCACACTCTTGATTAAAGGGACAAATCGAGATTTTGATTCTGCCAATGCAGGGAGATGAGTCATTTTCATATTATTTTATATTCTCATTCTTCTTCTGTGTGTCCCCAGTATAACATCTTATCAGACACTGCCAAGAAACATGCCCAGCCACAGGGCACAGGTGGTGCCACGCTACCCAGAGGGCTACCGGACTCTGCCGCGCAACAGTGGCACGACTCGGCCAGGCAGCGTGTGCGGCTACCCCACCTCGGCTTACGAGCGTGCCGGTGGCGTCGGAGGCGGCTCCCACCACCACACCCTCACCACGGCGACGGCGGCAGAGAAGCGGCGCTCCATGCGTGACGACACCATGTGGCAGCTGTACGAGTGGCAGCAGCGGCAGGTGATGAGCCAGCGGCAGGCCTACGCCACGCTGCCCAGCCCGCGCACCATGGCCGACATCGCCGAGCACCCGGGCGCCCGCGCCAGCGTCGCCCAGTCCATCCCACCCTCGCCCTCGCACGGCTCGCTGGGTGGAGGGCTCTACCACACCTACTCACCGCGCCGCTCCTCGCACAACCACGCCACGCGCTCCGAGCTCTCCTCGCCCATCTACCGCGGCGACATCACCATCGACCGGCGACACAGGGCCCATCCCACCAAGGTAACACCCAGCAGCAGTCTCTGTGTGGCTCTTGCAGATTTAGCCTTTTACAATGTATTTTAATGGTCATGTAAGTAGTAAGTAGTCATGTGTCAAGTAATAGTCATGTAAATGGTAAGTAGTCATGTGTTGTAATTGTTACATTATACTCCATGAAGGAAATTGGTTTGTCATTTTCTAATGCGTTTTCTATAATTTTTTTACATGTGGTATTTCCTGATACTATATAAGTACTATTTGTGTGCCGAAAGTGTAGCTCATTAGAGTTAAGTGTTTTGGTAACCATTGCAAGGCTGTCATGGCATGAGAATTACACTCCCCATCAGCTTTGCGGTCAGCACGAGTCAGTTGAAGGAAAAATCCATACCCTTTGTACAAGTCTCTGGTGTGAACCTGCCTCTCTGCCCCTGCCCTATCTGTAGTATGCCTACCCAGCTGACCGGAGGTCCCTAGCCATGGGAATGCCAGTCCAGAGCATCACCGCTCAGTCGCTCCAGGGTAAAACGGTGAGACACCCTCTCCCTCTCTGTCTCGACTGCACACACGATCCTTTCTATAAATTCAATTCCTTTACAGGTTGTCATTCTAATGTTTTTTTTTATATTACTACCTTGTCGTGACACAGATGGTGTGTAGTTTGCCATCAGTAATGCATCTGCAGTGGTTGGCTGCAGTGTTGTATGTTCAGAGCTGTGTAAAAAGACTTCTCAGATATGTAGGCAGATGAAGGCAATATTAAGACAGTTTGAATCTGCTTCTTGGATCTGCTTTACACCATTTCTTTTCGATGGGGATAGATAAGCAACTTTCAACTATTTCACTCTTCAGTCTGTCTTGATCTCATTGGTGGCAAAAAGAGTAATTATGACAGAATCAGCAAAAGTCACTTTGAAAGTGAAATTGCTGTGGAGCAAGCCTTAAATATTTCATGGAGTTAATTGAGCGAGCCTCCACACCAAAGTGAGCACTTTATGAATTATTTGCTCGGCTCTGCCTTCTCGCAGACAGATGTTTGCCACTCACAGGCATATCAGACAGCTCAGAAACTTTGATGCTGTTTTAGCTTTTACTCCTGCCTGTGTGTGTGTGTGTGTGTGTGTGCGCGCTGTGACTGTGTAAGACCGACGCAACACAGAGAGAGAAGAGCCTGGCATTACCACAGCCTTACTATGATTACTAAAAGCCATCTCTCCGGACAGATTAGCTTTGTTTCTAAGTGTGCAGCCAGCCAGATCTTCACTTTCACTGGATTCACTTTCTTTTCCCATCTCTAACAACAACGAAGGCCGGGCCATAGCATACTGAAGGCCAAACGTTAGAATTAAGGCACAGTTTTGACCCTCCCTTTTATACCGAGTCAAAGAGGCATGTGGTAGTAAGGAATGTGTGTGCAGTCGAGAGGGAAAGCTGTCGAAAGCAGCTTTCTGTTCTATCAGCTCCATTCTCATTCCAACCAACTCATTCAGTACCAGAGCAGTCCCCATGGCAAACACAAGGTATCATTTGCCCCTTCTGCTCTGTCACACTGCCAAACTCTACTTCATATTTAATTGCCACAACAAGACCAGCAACACCCATTTAGACCTCCCTGAGACCCCTGTACTTGCATCTATACCCAATCCTCTCCTTCCTCCTCTGACCTGACACTGGATCAGTGACCTCGCTCCTCCAACCTCCTTCCCTTCACCACCCAGTCCCCCACCACCACCAGCCCCCAATCCCCTTGGTTAGTCAGCCCTGAGCTACAGTACTAGGCCTTATGAGGAGCTAACGTTTGCCCTCCCTCACCTCTCCTTGTGCCTCCTCTGCCTCCTCCCCTCACCCACCCTCCCAACTGTGGCCTCCTCTTGGTGCTCCTCGCTGTGTGTGCAGCCCGAGGAGCTGACCCTGCTGCTGATCAAACTGCGGCGGCAGCAGGCCGAGCTCACCAGCCTCCGGGAGCACGCACTCGCGCAGCTTATGCAACTAAACCTTGATGGCGACAACCCAAAGGTCAGACGCTCACACACCTGCCCTGTGTGTGTGTGCGTGTGTGTGTGTGTGTGTGTGTTCCTTTGCCTGTGTGTGTACATCTGCAATGCTCGGAGCAACCCTCTTCAGAAAGCAACAAGAAAAAAAAAACAAAACAAAACAAGACAAACAAATGATTTTGTTTGTGTGTTTGTGTACATGTATTTGTGTATTTGTGTGTGTGTGCGTGTATTGCGTGCATTATTGAGGCATGGTGCTTTGCTTTTATCATTTCCTCTCTTGTAAATGGACTCCCACGTGTGGTTTTCTTAAAAGCACTTTTTTCCAGTTTGCAGTGTTGCTAACTTTTTTTATAAAAGGTTCTCCGTGCAATTGTTATTTTTTTTATAAACAGTGTGATGGCCTTGATGCTTTGCATGCATCCGTTGTCAACAAAAAAGGCATGTGGCCAGTTTCCCTGTTTTCACACCAATACGCCCATGGCATGGCCCTCAGTTGTGTACTTGTTGTGTATTGCATACTCCAGCGAGGGCCCTTTGTTAAGGATTGCACAGCCTTGCCAGTAGAATGCTGCTCCCTCTGCTTGTTAAAAACAGCCCTTCTCTTTCTCTCTCTATCTCTCGACTGTTTGTCTTTTTTATTCTTGTGGTTTCCTGCACATTTCACATCTTCCCTCTCTTCTCTTCTCTTTGATTTTCTTCTCTTCTCTCTCTTCTCCACATCTCTCTTCTCTTTCTTCTCTTTTTTTCCATGCCTCTCCTCTTCTTCTCTCCTCTCTTCTGCTTTGTTGTTTCCTTGCTGTCTCTACTCTGCTGCCTCCTCTAGAGTGATATCCTCTCTCATCACCTCCAGAGGAATCTCATATATTTGGATGGCCAGGTGAGGGCACACCACTTCCCTCTATGCCACAGTGCATCCCTACACACACACACACACACACACACACACACACACACACACACACACACACACACACACACACACACCACTTATATTACTCAAAGATGGGTTGCTTAGAAAAACGTTGTGTGGCTTTCTATTTTGGGGCAGTTTACCTCATAAGTAATTAAATGTGAGCAGCTTAGAGTAGCCACGTGCCTTAGAGAGCAAACACACACACACACTAGGCATTAGGTGCTGTCATTTTGTACACAGATACTGAATTTTTTAAAGCCTGGTTGCGTGGTGGATTTCTGCATGTATTGCTGAATACTTTTTAGATTGCCCTCAGTGATGCAAACAGGGTGACGCAGAAATATAATGTGTGTGTGTGTGTGTGTGCTTTACGTGAGGGGTTGAATATAGGGTGTATGCTTTATCGAGGGCATTCAGTCACGTCTGAAATTATTGAAAAGGCAAATCTACCAGGGCGCCACTGGGCTCCAGGCTCAGGTTGCGTAAGCTCCGTCAGGCCGTGTCTAATCGTGGAAGACGCTTTAATGTGCTGTTGATTTTCACAAACTTTCCCAGGTTTCCCACACCGCCTGCACCAGTCAATTGAGTTTTGAGAAGGTCAGGTGTAAGATGTTCGTCAGAGTTGTTGGAAATATGGTACTTTTCAACTGGTGAGCACAAGTGGAAAAAGTGACTCTGTTTGGGCTTAATGGGTTTCTAGCCAGCCTCGTCACTGGAGTTGAAATGAATTATAAATGAACTGGCATGCTGGTAATGGGGTTTTGTAGTGGGCAAACAGATTACAAAATAAGATAAAAGTCTTTTATTCTTACCCTGACAAACACAAAATAGACCCATCCTCACTTGCAGGCATATGCAAACAAAGATCATGACTCACACGATAATGATGTACACAAAGACACACATGCATTTTCAGACACACACACACACAAATACAATACACAAGCGCATGCAGAAACACACGGATGCTGACAATCATCTATCATAACCTCTGAAGCACTGGGTTAGTGGATAATATGTGTGTGTTGCAAACTGACAATGTGTTATGTTGCTCCCTCCTCCCCTTGGCCAACTGAACTAGATGAAGGAGAACGAGCCTTTAATCTTCATGATACACACTATGATTGAGAACTCTGCGCCACGGCCTCAGCTGTACCAGCAAGTAAGGTTGCAGGATACCAGACATCCATGCACCTGTCTGTTTGCCATTGACCACCTTTCCACCCCCTTCCTCCTCTTGTTGTCCCACATTGGAAGCCCCCTCACCGACATCCCCATCACAGACTTTTGTTGCTTTTCCTTTCAGCCGTCTTGTGTTGTTGATATTACAGCACATCACAGTCACCGCTTTTCCTGGCCCAGAATCCTCTGCTTGTGATGAATGGGATGTCAGTGTGGTTGTGTCGCATCCGTTTTCTCGCCACATGGCAACTTAGACAGTTCAGTCTCAGCATAGATGTCATCTACTGGGGGGAGCCATCGCCTTTCATTAATGACACTTCCCTCTCCTTGTGCCTCTCTAGTGCCTTGTATTGTTTCCATTAAACACAGAGGAGTGTTGAATTCTTGGATCATACACAGTGTTCTGACAGTCTCTTGCACTAAAAAAATCACTTTCTGGGACCTTTCATCATCATGTGGTACTGTGTATGTAAATGTAGTTTTGGGTACTTTTTTTAGTAGAACACTTTTTAAATTATAACTCCTTCTAGTGAGCTAAATTCTAACCAAAGGCAACAAAGGTTGCAAAACACTTTCCCACTCTTTGAAAGTGAAGTCAGGATCAGGCGGGACAGGGCTGGCCGTCAAGAACCTCGGGGTCTGGTGTTCCTGCCGGGCTTCCTCGGGGATGGGAGGGCCGGATTTAGTGGTGGAGCATCAGCGAGCTTTTCATTAGTCACGCTAACTCAGGACCTGACAGGCTCATACCAGGGGAGTGTAATTAACGTGGCACACGGCTGGCCTGCCAGCACGGCCTGTCCCAGCCCTGCCCAGCACAGCAGCCAGTTCCGCCACACACTGTGCCCTTCTGGGCTCTAAAATACAGGAGTTGTGGCTTCAGTCCTCCAGTAAACCGATTTCCAATCCAACATACAGTATTTTACTAAAGTTTATCCATACAACTAAAGGAGTGAACATCAAGTGTTTATTAGGTTTACTTTTGTAGATTTTGTCATGTTTTTTTTTTTGTTTGTTTGTTTTGTTTTGTTTGGATGTTGTCTTGTGGAACCTTTTCTTTCTGATTGTGACCCACTGTGAACATTGTGGAATGGCAGTCGCCCACCCCAACCCATCAGCCCACGTCCAGCTTCAGTCCACACACAAGCCACCCAAACCTCCACCTGCTTCAGCAGTCTGCCACTTTTGTGACCTTGGGGTTTAAAAGTGATGCCGCCTGCTCTTCCCCCTGCGCTGGCTTTACATCAGTGCCAGAGCCATTCCCTCATCTCCATCCATTACCTCTCAAGGTTTTAAAGAGGCAGTGGGTGAGTGAGTGTGTGTGTGTGTGTGAGTGTGGGGCGGTGTATGTGTACAGATGTGTGCAAGGTGTGTGTGTGTGTGTGTATGTGTGTGCATACGTGCAGGCAAGCATGCAGGCATGCTGGTGTGTATTGTGTGCAACTGCTGTTACACCTGTGTGGGTGTGGGATTGGGGGTGGCGGGGGTTTGTGGGTGAGGAAACACTTGGAGTGCAGAACATTGCATATTTTCACATATTTTGTGTAGCATATCCTGTGCTGTAGGCTACTCGTACATCAAATGATAAAGAAACAATGACCCATGAGTTCATTTCCTTACATAATTTATCATAATGCATTATTAATTGATGTGATTTGTGTGGCTCTACAGCATTGCTTTACATTGTAGCACTTTGCTGTACTTTCACCACCAAAATGCAGAAATGTGTCTTTAAAAATGTGCAGAAATGTGTCTTTCATCTAGGATTGTGCACTTCCAATATCAATCTGGTGGCGAGGTACATCCTTGCTCTCATTATCCCAGTCAAGCACTACAAGTCATGCACAAGACAAGAAAATGGCCCTTAATAAATGTGTAGCCTCAACGCTGAAGTGCCTTAGGCAAACAAATGAAATATATGGGTGGGCTGCATTAGCCGCATCTTGGGAATGGTTGGCATAGCCACGTGCGCTGTGGTCTAATGCCTTAATGGAGGGACTCTTTTCCCTGCCTTTTCTTTTCGCCGGTCTTTGTTTGGATCTCTGTTTGAAACTCTACTCTGGTTTTTCAGATGAGTCCAGAAGAATACAGAGATGGCTCCTACACATACAGATCGGAAGAGCTGGATGTGGATGTGAGTGTCTGGACAGCAAACACACAGTCTGTTGTTTACACTGCCTTGTCAAGGACAATACACTTGGGAGTGAAATGGATTCATTTGTGGCCTCTTTCATTATTTCAGCCTATCAGTTTTTTGTTTTTTTTTTGCTCAAGTCGGGGAAAAGTGAAGTCCCGCACAGATGGTGTTATCAGTAATTTTACCCTGAATGAAATGATAAACTAACAAAGCAAGTGACTACTCCTCCAGGTTTTTGAGAGTTTTGGACATGATCTGCAGATAATGTCCACTTATAGCAAGCTAGCTTTTGATACACATCTTGCACCACAGTTTGGGAGAACATTTTAAGTTATCAAAAACAGTAGAAAACAGTAGGTCCAAGTTTGCAAGAAGGTGGTTTGAATGACATGTGAGAAAACGCTCTTCACAGCTGTTTGCATTTGTGCGTGTGTGTTTGTGTTTTGACACTATTCAAACACCGCTGTGTGTTTCAGACCAAGCTGAGCAGGTTGTGTGAACAGGACAAGGTGGTGCGAACCCAGGAGGATAAGCTGCAGCAGCTCCACAGAGAGAAGGTACCGTCCCCATGGAAACCACCTGAGCCCGTCACATTCTGTGATCCTGACACATCACCATGACATCAACCTAGCTTCCCCTGGAGTTTTCAGACAGTTTCAACCATATAACAAGAGAGACAGTGAAAGCTCCCTGTGTTTGAATGATTGAGGCTAGGTTATATTTGTTTTAATGACTGAGGGTAGCCTGAAGCGAGGCCAAATTTTTTTGAATGACTGAGGCAAATTTAGTTCATCCAACCAATTCAATCCAGATAGATCCAACATTTGTGTCAGCCAAGGATATGTTCCAGACATGAGCTGGCAATGAGCATTTGGGACACCATTTTTAAAGGTAGACCAGGCAAGACTGCAGTTGTTTTACCTCCAGAGCTCCCCCTATAGTTGCCGATTAAAAAAAACAACAACAGTGAAAGTACATTCTCACCAATCCATGTGGATTTGTTTAATTTTCGTAGAGCTATGCTGACTGAAAAGGTAATAAACGAGATTTCAATTTCAGTTTTGGTTTCGTTTGACATCGGCTCACCATTTAAGCAGATTGCAAGTGTATTTACTGCAAAATATACGCTAGAGGTTTCCAAGAGAGCCTCCATTCACCCCGCTATTTAACCATCTAAGTGATTACGAAGCTGGTAAATTAACATAAAAATGTTTCCTGGTGTTCCTTTAACTAGTAGATGCTGATAAGCTCAAGCTAACCCTCCAAACCCTGATTTTCTGGTTTCAACAAGGGCTTCATTACATGCCCCAATAAAAGTCAACTATTTCAGTTTGACTTTTGATCTTAACGCCTTGTACTTGTTTAGTGCTGATCCCCACTCATAAAATTCTGCAGTTTCTGCCAGCATCTCAGAGTTTTGCGTCTCTGCTTATTGAAGATTCTGTTCAGGGGGTCACCTTTATCTCCCATTAATTATGGCAAAGGACTGGAGGGCTTCAGAGAGCTTCATTAGACTCAACCCAGCTCCCTCAGCCTGCTGCACCTGCTCCCTGTCTTCCCCATGGGCTTCAACAGGCAATGCAGCACACTGCACAGATTTAATGAACACATTCATCTAGACCCAAGTCAGCTTCTAGATCATTCTATGCCCACCAAGGGCAAGGGACTAAAGAGTCTTGTTTTCACATTACCAGTTGCTATGCATTATGTTGTTATCATTATGAAAGGTATTTTTACCCACCAAAGGAAAGGGGCGCAGAGGATTTATTTTCTCATTATCAGAAGATATTATATGGATTGTGTCAGCTTATTACAGGGTTACAGGGTTCATACCTAATTGCTCAGGCTTTGTGTGGTGGTTGTTGGCATGTTCTGTAGCACACACTGGAGACGGCACTGCTGTCAGCAAGCCAAGAGATTGAGATGAGTGCGGACAACCCAGCGGCCGTGCAGAGCGTCATCCAGCAGAGAGACGTCCTGCAGAGCGGCTTGCTCAGCACCTGCCGCGAGCTGACCCGCGTCACCACGGTGAGGAACACACACAAAAACACAACGCACATCCAGAACCCACATCCACTCATATTCAATGCATAAGAGCAATACTGAAGGTCACACTGTCACCTACGCTTTTTTTGCACATATCCTCTCATACATATTTTGAGTGTATACTACCATGCGTTACAGATCGTTACAGATCATCCGTTAGAGTGCAATGGCCTCCCGACTTTGGAACACTCTCCCACAACATCTCCGTGACTGCATCATCCCTTCCAAGACACAGCTGACATCCCCTCTTTTTAACATACACTTGTCATAGACTCCGCCACCTACCATAGACCATCACCTCCATCGCATTTCCACTGCCAACTGTTTACCCTTGTGGACTTTCACTGTGTTGTATGGTTGTGTGTTATGCTGTCTGTGCTGTCCTGTCAATTATGTTGTGTAGTCAGTGTTACTGTTGTATACATAGATATAGAAATTATATCTATGGTTTAATACCTGTACTTTTGTGCCCTTATTGTTTTGTTTCAATGTTTGTCTGTTATGTTGTCATTGTGGTCTGCAGTCAATTAGCGTAGGCCTATTAGCCCGAATATAGGACAATATTTTTTTCCTACTTCTGAAAAAGGGGGGACTAGACAAAAATAGTGAAAAAAATATAGGGCGGCAAAAACTTTTTTTGCCTTAAATGAACCAGCAGCGTCTAATTGGCCTACAACTGCCATACACGATGGAGAGGTAAGAGATTGTCTTGAACAAATTCAAAATTAGCCTTGAGTGATGTAAACGCACTTCAGTATCCCTTGACCTGGTCTTGATCATATTCGGGATACGGTGTTTAAATGGGCAAAAAGCTGCCACTACATATCCAAACATATTTGGGATCCAAAAGTCTCAGATGCGCCACAGTTGTCACTGTGTGACTGAATGAGTCTTGCCCAGCGCCTGCACAGACTTGAGGAGAAGCTGTCTTTTCAGCGGCAGTCTATGATCAAACTAAGGAAAACTTAGATAGGCAATGCTGTGCAAACATCAGTGTTACTGTTGCAAAGAAAGGTTACTGTTACTGTGCAGTGGAAATGAGAGAAGTGAGTCGCCGTTGTTTGAGTGTCTCGCAGTCAGGTCTAACTCCCCCCTTTTGACACGCTGTAGCCTCTATGCAGACCTCTATGGGTGATGCATATGGTTTTCTGCCGGGCAGCCTACAGTCTATTGTTTGCACTTTCATGGAAAATTATCATTTATATGGTAGCCTACTATTCACTCAGTTTAAATGTGACAATTTATCCATTAATTAACTTTGAAACTTGATGTTTTAATTTATAGTAATGATGTTCAAAAAAAATGTTTTCACCCGCATTTTCATATAGAATGACAAAAGGGAAAATTTGGTCTACAAAAAAAAGTCTTGAAAAGGGATCTTATATTCAGTCTTATATTCAGGATCGTCTAATATTCGGGCCAATACAGTATGTGCTGTATTCATTGTTTATATTATATGTTCATATGTGTTCCTTGTGCTTACAAAATGCTCTATACCAATAAAATATATCATTATTATTATTATTTTATTTTGCACTTTGTTGTCATTAGTACCCAATGTGTTGTTTCTGTGGGCCTGACTGGATCCTTAAACATGGTACACACACATTCACACAAATTCAGCACACACACTCCGTCACAATGTACAGAAAGTAATACTGTACTAGTTACATTGTCCTCATGTCTGAGGATTGTGGGTAAACCAGCTATGCGTTCCTTTGCCATGTGAGGTTAGCCCACAATTCATGGCTGTGGGCCCAGCATCATGGTATGAGTGAGCTTGACTGACTGTGGACCTTCTCCACAGAGGAGTCACCATCCACCATTGCCCATGGATATTTCGTCTATTTGTTTGCTTAATATCTTAATTGTCTCTGTGTTAAGCACTTTGCATTGGATAAAAAAGTGATAGAAAAAACCCTTACCTGCTTACTTACTTCCCTGCTTACCCACTTACCTACTCCTGTCTTCCTTATTGACAGGAGCTGGAGCGGGCCTGGAGAGAGTTTGACAGGCTGGAGGCTGATGTGGCTGTAGCCAAGACCAGTCTGCTGGAGAGACTGGAGGCACTGGGCAGCCCACAGGTTTGTTCTGTGTCCCTCCTGGGCCTTCCGTGTGTCAGTAATGCACCCCCGTTCCATCACCACCACCCAAGTGAACCTGCCCCTACCATATCTGCTGACTGACCTGTTTCCTTCAAGACATCAAAGGCATTAAACCATCCATTAGTAGAGCCAAGAGAAGGCGTTTATTCCAGAGATTTTGTTTACTTAAGAGAAAAGAGTGAAAACATGGCGTCTGTTCTCTCCTGTCAACAGAGATGACATCCCTCCATTCCATCATCCTAAAAATAACACACAGCGCTCGCTTCATCTCTTTTCACTCCTCTCTCTTTTCTTTGACATTTGCCAGCTGACTGGTGAATGGAAATACCAACGGTGAACACACTGGGCCAGAGGAGTTTCAGAAATGTCCTTCAGACATTTAAGGTTATATGGCTGCACAGAGAGAGAAAACGTGGTATTTTGCAAACCTTTACAGTTACGACAGGCTACAGTGCTAATTGAGTTGACTCTTAGCCTTTACATTCGGTTTCATGTGAAATTCTCAGTAGTCAGCCGTTCAGACTTCAGGGAACTGACCACGATAAAAACTGACAACTGCTCTCTTACAGATTCCGCATGTTAAATCGGCCCCAAACAGATATTGGCTGAGTTGCGCATACTGCTCAGATTTGGGCCAGACACTGGCCCATTACTGTCCCACCGTCTGTCCAGTGTGTGCACGCTAATAGTCTGAGTCTCAGTGTTCCTCCTAACCTTCATGCCCTAAACCTAAACTCAAAAATTTTACTGCCATGAATCAGCATGACTGGCAGGTTTTAGGGCTTAGGGTTAGAGGTGACATTGGGATTTTTCCTCAGAGTGGAGGTTTGAAGCAGGGCAGTCTTTGTAATCGAGGATGTTTGGCTCCATCTTCCTCGGAATGATGGGAGTCTCTTCTCTTTCACGTGTCACGACAGCCCAGACCCCAGGTGGGCACGCCTGACAGCCACAAAGTGGCTCCCAGACCTCCTCCCGGCCCTGTGTGCCACCAGTGGCCATTAGCTAAAGAGGAGCAGGTAATTAGTTTTAACACCTGCAAGGCCTTTTGTGCTCATTAGCAGTAAGCAAGCGAAGGAGAGGACAGGAAAGAGGGAGGGAGAGGAGGGAAGGGAGATGGGGAGGTTGAGGGGGGTGCAACTCTGAAGCCCTCAGATTAGGTTATTAAATTTCACCCTGTGCAAAACTCTAAAGGGGCGACCACCATCTTCACACCTGACTAGAAGTCAATTACTAACCCCCTCCCTCCTGTTGGATGTTGGACGTTCCTAAGCATTATGGGTAATTGAAGGAGGGACATTAGCAGGTGCAGCCCTGACTCCTGATGAAGCCGGGGCTTCAATACACAATAGTGTGTTAGTGATTTGCAAGCTCTTAGCAATACAAATGCAACTGAATGGACAGTTAGTGACAAGGAGTTTGTTTTTATAAGCAGCATGTGACAGGTGAAATTTTCCAAAGCTCTCTCCCTAATTAAAAGCTGTGGTACATGTTGAATGGTAATTTATTGTAATGTTGTACAACATATGGCAGTGTTTTGCCAGCAGGACTGCTATAAGATTTTATTATACTTTTGTGTGTGTATGTGTGTGTATTTGTGCGTGTGTGTGTCTGTGTGTGAAGCAGACTGAGCCTCCAAGCCAGCAGCATGTGCAGATCCAGAAGGAGCTTTGGCGGATTCAGGATGTGATGGAGGCTTTGAGCAAAAATAAGCCACAAAGAAGTGTCGACACCAGTGAGTCTTTTTGTCAGAGAAAACTCCCACATGCGTGTGCACGCATGTATGTGTGTGTCAGAAAGAGAGAGAGAGAGGGACAGCTTGTACATTCTCACATAGACACACACGTACACACACACTCACCCACATACAGCAAGGAACGAAAACTGAAAATGGCACAAAAATAAACATCGCTGAGCCCCCTAACCTGGCAAACACTTCAGGATCCCACTGCCAGATCTGATCATGTGCTTCCAACCGGAAACAAATCTCACTCGCTCCTAGTCGGGGGCTGTTATGACAAGGGGACTGCTTCAATTGACCTGTGTTGATTGAAACAAAAGCTACATCAAAATTCAAGCCTATACACAGCCATAGACAAACACAGATAATGCAGCCTCTACAGTACTTGTGCACATTATCTCATTCGGATAGTCCAATGTGCATCATGTCTGAGGGGATGAGATGCACTCATGATGTAACAAGACTAATATTTCTCCTTGTCTTTTTTGTTACAGGCTTTCCTGGCTCGAAACCAGTAGTACACAAAAATGAGGTGAGTTGTTCTGTTGCTGTTGCTGAGAAAGCCACTCATGGAGAAGGCAACTGCAATGAACATATAAGCTTTGCCTGTTTGCAGGTGTGAGACTGTTGTCTAATCATCACACCTTGCTGCTAATAGCACCAGTGTTACTACTTGGAGCTAAACACACAAAACTAACAGGAGTTTTGAATAAGTGCGCCTAAAACTTCCTCATCAGTGTGGCCTAACTCCCTAAAAGGTAAACCCCCCTCCACCATTTGTCTGACCTGTAGGAGGTAGACCCTGTGCCCCCTCGACCCCCTCTCCCACACTCGTACGAGAGCGGCAACTGCCCCACCATCATGCCACCCGTGGCCCCAGCCACTGGCACGGGCACCAGCCAAGGGCACCTCCCCCGGCCTCTCCAGCACCAGAGGAACGGCACCCAGAGTGTAAGACACCCCACTCTACTCAGTGCAATTTCTGTGTTCAGTGTTGGCCTCGTCATCAGATGCATCTTCGGCACTATCATCATCCTATCATTATCAGCATCAAGATGAACCGCCCTCACAGCTCTTACCTGCCTCTTGGCATGAAGTGTGCCCCTTGTTCTTCTGTTCTTTTCTCATGGATACCTCCACACCATTTGGCATCTTCTCATCTTCTTACTTCGATTCATTCCATCCATCCTCCATTTATTTGTCATCCTTCTTGACAGACATGTCATGAGTTTGCAGTGGCTTGCATTCGGAGCTTGGCCCTAACTCTTCAGTTGCCATCGTGTGTGGATTTTGAGTTTAAGTTTTGCTTTTGACTGTGGGTACCTGCTGCTGGCTTGAGTTCATTAAGTTTGGTTCTTGGTCTTGGAGTTTGAGATCCCCATTTGTGGTGTTTGTGTGTGGTACTTTGTTATGTAAATTTAGTGCATTTGTGGTGAAAATCTCTTGTGTGGTTTGTAACTGCTAGCATATTCATTACTCCATTTGTGGGCCATGTTGTGTACTTCCCTAGTGCCGTGTTTGACCCGAGTGACCCCTTGTGTTTTGTGCCCTTAGGGCTGGTATCTCAGACAAACCTAGTCCTGGCATGTAGCACGTAGTGTTTCCTGACTAGCATTTAATTTGAGGAATAAACTGGAGTCAAGTCCAGTATCATGCTTGGGCATTCGTCTGAAAACCAGCCCTTGGTGTGGTGTCAGTGTGTATCGATGTAGTGTAGAGTCGGTGAGTGATGTGTTAAGGCCCTCGCTCTTCTCCAGGGCCCGGACTACCGCCTGTATAAGAGCGAGCCGGAGCTCACCACCGTGGCCGAGGTGGACGAGTCCAACGGTGAAGACAAGACCGGCGAGCAGATTGCAGAGAAAGAGCCCACCAGCGCCAAAGGTGCTTGAACGTGAACCATTCAAACCGCAGCTTAGAACTCCCAAGAGCATCACCAGGGCTGGCTGGAGTTCCTCTACTTCTAACGCTCTTTCCCTCCCTGTGTATGTGTGCTCAGGAATGCCCTACCCAGTGGGCATTGTGCCTCCCAGAGCAAAGTCGCCCATAACAGAGTCCTCCAGCATCGCATCCTTTGTCACTTTAAGGAAGAGCAAAAAGCCTGATCCCAGAACAGTAAGTGCTTCTCACTCCAGACATCAGAGATACTCTTCAGAGGCGGCTCTGAGAGAGAGCCTTCCTTGTCTAGTTGTGCTAGTTTCTTCTTAGATTAGAAGCTAGATTAGATTTAGGTTTCAGATTTAGCTAGATTAGATTTAGGTTTCAGGATTGATAAGGGATTTGGTATATTTCAAATTAATATAATTTTATTCTTAGATATGCGAGTTCTGGTCAGGGGTTTGCATGTAGAAATTGATGTCTGCTGTATGTTTATGATCCATGTCCTACAACCGGTTATATCCACCACATTATATAATTGAAAAGGTTGCAGACAGAAAATAATGCCCTGCATCTGCAGGAGTATTGATCCACTCATGCTGAGGGATTTGCCCTGCCAATGGAGATGTATAAACATGACCCGAAACACCTTGCGGGAATACCTCATCAATTCTGCATCGGATTTAGATCTTGTCCCTGCACTGGGCACAGATGAAAATCACATTTTTCTCCATTCGGGGTACTGTGGACACGTGTCTCGTGGGAAGTAGCAATGTCATTCTGGAAGATGCGCTAGCCCATCTGCCTCCTTAGTGGCAATGTGACTGCTTGAAGTCGTGAGGAGGTGGCTGACATTGACCTTCTGAGCTATGATGAGTGGTTTCAAGCCATGCCAGAGACTCCCTGCCGGTGCCATCCAAATCTGTAACCTTGATGGCGCCACCTACGCAGTCCCTGCTATGGGAACATGATGGCTCTTCTAGCCTGTATTTTTCACAAGAGTGGCTGTTTACTTTTTTTTACCTTTTTTTTTTTTTTTTTTTTTTTTTAATCGTCTTT
The DNA here is from genome assembly GCA_027481765.1 of Tenualosa thibaudeaui. Taxonomy (NCBI): domain Eukaryota; kingdom Metazoa; phylum Chordata; class Actinopteri; order Clupeiformes; family Clupeidae; genus Tenualosa; species Tenualosa thibaudeaui. The sequence goes on from JAIFZK010000022.1 coordinate 1,545,553, forward strand.
TTTTAATGTTCCTTGTTTCACAGCTGCTTTTGTGGACAGTCTTTTTGCCAACAAGCTTCATTCCTGATACGTTCTGTCTTAACATGTGCAGTCAGTAGCTGTGGGGTATTGCACTGCTATAGCTGTTTGACTGATATGGCTTTGAGGAGCCAATATGCTGCAATATATCTGGTATCTGGTTCTGCGCTGGTGGAATGACCTTCCAAGTGCTACCAGATCAACTGATACCCTCTCCACCTTCAAGAAAGATTGAAGACCCAGCTCTTCCAAGAATATCTCCTGGCGTAAATTTTTGAGAATGCACTTAACAATTTAGTTTTTCTGTACTGTATTACACTATTGCACTTTCAACCTAAAATAGTGCAGTTTCTATGTTAGCAATATGCACTCCTTGTTAGTTCTTTCATTGTGTTGTAGCTTTAATGTTATCCTCTTTTTGTAAGTTGCTTTTTCGCTTTGCGTGCCTAAATGTAAATGTAAATGCAATATCTGTTCTCAATGAAACATTAGCAGATCATTTCAGTTTTTCTCAATTAAGATGCTATCAAATGCTCTCCAGCTGTGCATTTCCCCAGCTGGTAACTGAAGCAGAGTAGCGTTTTAGACATCTTTATTCAAAGGCATCCACTATTAGGGATATAGAGTACCATTTTTTTGTCAAACTCTTAAACTTTTGACCTACAATGTCTGTATCCTCTGATTCCTGAAATCCCTAAACCACAAAAAATGCCAAATGCAAAATGGAGGTAAAATAGTAGTAGAGGATCAGGGGACAATAGCTAATGCTTTGCATGGAGTTGGTCTGTCAGTATGTGATTGTCAGTGTGAAGGTATTGGTGTTAGAGGCATTGTGGGTTTTGTCTTGTCCATTCTTGTCCTCAAATCCCTGTGGGGCGATTGACACTGTCCTGTCATCTGGCACAGGAGCGGCCCCGCAGCGCCGTAGAGCAGTTTGGCAGCGGCGGTGGCGGATCGGCGGAGGGCGTGCGTCCCCGCATGAGCGTGGAGGAGCAGATGGAGCGCATCCGGAGGCACCAGCAGGCCTCGCTGCGCCGGCGCGACTCCAGCGGCGGGGCCCAGGAGAGCTCACTCTCCCGCAGCTCGTCCCTCAACAGGGACCAGATCTCCACCAACCCCTACTACACCCTGCAGGTAAGCACGCCTGTCAAACTATTGTACCATCTGCAGACAACCCAGCGGCCCCACCGACAGGGAAACCCACTGAACTGGACCACCACACCAGCCTAAAAGCTGTTTCCTGGGGGATTGCTTCGTGTCTAATCTCTGAACTAATGTTCATGATTATCCATTATTCATTAATCCATTCTCATCCTGTGGTTTTATTGAGAGCCAGTGTGTAAGTAGGCTCTGATCATTTTATTGCTATTTCCGCGTGCTAGACTACCTGTTTGCCTTCAGACTGGGTTTAAAATATTTAGCAGCTCTGTCCATGCTTGGCTTATTCTATTCAAGTTTAATCAAACCGGTCTACGCCCACCCCACCACACGCCCACGCCTTTTTGAAGAAACCGTCAGGGCCCTTCGGACATGGGTGAGGAGATATCACAAGCGCTTTGAAGTGTTGAGCGTGCCCAGTTCATAATTTTTTCCCCAGTTCATTTCTCTCTCTCTCTCTCTTTCAATAAAACTTTTGCATGAAGACAGATCCACAGAGTATCAAAGGTCATGAATAATGCAAGCCCACTGCCCGTGCTGGAGCGCGGTGCTGTGCTGCGTGGTGCGGCACAAGGGTAGGTTTGGATAGCATGGCTCCGTGGCCCAGTCGCATTTTTCACATAGGAGGCCTCGGGCTCTCTTTGAGATGCCGGTCATGCTCGCCCCCTGCGCTCGGCTGCTTGTAAAGCCTCCTCTGACAGGCCGACAGCATGTCATCATGTTGATGTCAGGGGGGGCCTTGCTCCAGACGAGAAATAGCAAAGATAGGGCACAGCTCTCTCCATCTCAGCACCATGTCAGCATGTTACCTCTGTCTGTCACCAAGGTTGTTTTTTATGGTTTGATCTAAGAAGACTGTGTTGTCCTCTACAACAAACTCTTTCTCTCTCTGTCTCTTTCTTTCTTTTACACACACACACACCTTTTTTTAAGACTTTCCTGTCAATGTCTGGTAAGAACTGGATGGAGTTTTTCGGGTGGTGAGTGTCAGAAGTTGAGACAGAAGCTGTGTTTTATTTTTGTCACTTGTTATGAGTGTAATAATGTCCCCTCGTGTGTGTGTGTGTGTGTGGGTGTATGCATTCACAGACTTCCAAGCGAGGAGATGCGGTGTCCCCAGACAGGCAGAGGTTGGAGGCTTCACTCCAGGCTCTGGAGCAGGAGATGCTGGAGAGAGCGTCAGCCATGCTAATCACCCCACCCATCCGAGACCCCCCACCACCCAAAGCCCCAGCACAAGTAAGCACTCCACACACACACACACACACACACACAGAGCACCTTTAGAGCTCCAGCGAGATCAGTCTGTCAGAGATCAGCGGCTGATGTAATCTCTTATTTATTTAAGACATCCAGACATTCCGATAAGATAAAACGTCTGTCTTGAGCTTAAGCCAAAGCGCATATTTAAGCACAGTAAGACTCGACTGATATCTTGTTTTATCACCAGTCCATCACCCCATAACCTTATGAAGTTTAACTTCATCTCCGAAAGGGATACATAGAATCCGCAATTATTTAAACTGCCATGCTTTTCTGCTCAGAAGCTTTTCATGTACTGCTCCACCATTTTGGTTTACTTGACAGGGGGAGGTTCTGTGTCAAAAGGAGTGCATGAACTCCCCTCTTGATGAGCAGAATAGCCCCAAGGCTGAGAAGGAGCAGAGAAAGGAGGACGGGGTGGAGAAGGAGGAAGGGAAGCAACAGGGGGAGGTGGAGGGGAAAGATGAGGAGCAGGAGGAGGAGAGGTGGAGGAAAGAGGAGGAGATCATCATGCTGGCCTCTCAGAACAGGTGAGCCCAACATCTGCTCTAATCAGCCTCCACTTTGCTCAGATTTTCTGCCTCATTGTATTTTATTGTATTAATTTCTCTTTCACTGACACACACACACATACACACACTGACTGTCTTCTCAAGGTTTTTACTTTATCCTTTTAACATCAGTTAGTTAGGTCTTAGTATTAGCAGTACAATCTGCATAACTGCTTAATCTCATATCTTCTCATATTTCTTTCCTCGGTTTTCATTCCTCAGCCTGCAGACTGCTGTGTTGGTCAGGGTGGGCACAGAGGACGATGAGGAAGAAGAGGAGGAGGAGCAGCAGGAGGAGGAGGTGAAAGAAGAGGAGACAAAGAACAATGATAAAGAACCAGAACAAATCTGTGGGAAGCCCTGCCAGGAACTGCAAGTGGAGGCAGAGCAGAGCACGATAATCAACTACTCATACGAGCTACCAGATGAAACGAACAAACACAGCCAGGTGGTGTCAGGTGAGAGACAGAGAGTGTGTGTGTGAGATAAAGAGAGAGAGAGAGCATGTAGTTTATGTTAATAGTTTCTTTCTGGTCTCACTCTGACCTCATAACAGTGTTTGGCCTCAAAGTAATCAATCCAGATCTGATGAAAGAAACATGTTGCCGCTTTAGAAAATGTGCCTAGCTTATTTTTGTGCTTTTTTGGTCTGTTGCATTGCCAAAAAAGCTTGTTTTGTGTTATGCTTTTGGTAAATCCCAGGCGGTTAAATAATGGCTTTGTGTTGTCTGTGTGTGTGTGTGTGTGTGTGTGCATGTATGTACTAACACATCTGGGTGCCACAATGTCATTTGCAGTGAACAACTTGTCCACTCCGCCGCAGTCCCCAGCTTCCACTTCAACGCCGTCTTCCCCATCACCCCCATCGCCTCCACAGGTCGCCGATAGCTCCCACTTCATGTGTGTCTAGTGGCAACAGTAAGAGACCCTCCTCCTTAGCCTCTCACCTCACTCCCCCTCCTCACTCACTCACTCACCTCCTTCCCTCCCTCAGCCAGTGCTCCTGCTGGGTCACATGGCTCAGTAACAGGCCTCAGTTGGGCTCTGCTCTCTCAGACAGCAGCTCACAAATGAGAGGGGTTGCAGATGTTCAGAGCTTCACGCAGCGCCTCACCGCCTAACAGCTTTACACCACAGATGATGACTTGTGAAGTTTCACACAGCCCAAGAATCAAGAGACAGAGCGTGGTTGAGCGAGTGTTGATTTCAACCCGACAGACCTTCACACGTTTTCTGTCAAAGTGGCGCTGAAATTACTGACATAGTAAAAATAGGTTTTTGACACCATTGCATCTACTGATGTGATTGCATCTACTAGTGCTGGTTTCAAATGGACAAACATTAAATCATTTTTGATACAAGCAGTGTTGAAATAACAGGTCTGGTTGAAAATATGAAGGCCTTTGATACCATTGCATCTTCTGGTACAAGAATTGACGATCCATTTACTTCCAAAACGCAGAAGCAGTTTATTGCCGGTGCTACGGCCGAAGTGATTAAAAAAACTCAACTTAATTCTCAAAATAGTTGGTGCTCACACAAGTAGCCATCCACCATCTTCCTTAGGCATCACATATCTTAGACATCATTAAGTTGAAGAGGTAAGAGAAACAAGATTGCTCAAGAGGCACTTGAGAGTTCAGAACAGCTCATGTCAAGAGCTGAAAACTAATGCAGATGTGGCCCCATTCTAAGGTGTCCTGCCCAGGAGGTGCATTAAGATCCTAGTGAGAGTTGGCTTATGCAAGGAGATTAACAGCAAGCTTCATCTCATCGCTAGTAATTCCCCAGCGCCTCAGCCATAGCAGCTAATGAAATCTCAGCCATCAATCAGCCGCAGAGCGCTTGGCCCAGCGTGTGTGCACTCTCTTTCTCTTTCTCACACACACACACACACACACTCGCTTGCCCATCATAGAGTGTGTTGACAGCGCTCCTCCTCACCACTTCAGCCCCAGCACTACACTGTGATTTGTTTATTTGTTTAGGACTGCACTGCACTCTTGTGGAACAACCTCACCAATTCTGCACAACCCCCCTTCCCCTTCCTTCCTATTCTCTACAATCTCTCTCTCTCTACAATGCCCCCCCCCCCCCCCCCATTTCTCTCTCTCTCTCTCCAAAGCAGCTGAAACCTAGGGATCTATGAACAGCCACATGTGAGAGTGATAGAGGAGCGGCTCGAACTCGACTCAAGATGGCGGCACTGAGCGGCAGCTCCAGATGCCTTGAGCTTCGCTCCCGCCGCTGTGCAGTTGCAGCCAAGACCAGACCAGATCAACATATCAACATAAAGGACCCTCACACTCCTACCATATAAAACAGTGTTACCAATCTCATCAACCTCATCACAACTTATTATTATTATTATTATTAGGTCAGAGTTGTGTTGTGTGTTTGGGGTGGGTATTTGTGTGTGTGTGTGTAATAAGCATGTAGTGCCTATGGGCTGATCACTGGAGCGGTGAGGAAGTGAGGACTGCAGCTCCAGCTGTGCACTGCAGCACCTGTGCTTCTTCGCCATGGTTAAGGGTGAGGTCTTTTGGCAAAGGGGGGAGGTGTGTGTGTGTGTGTGTGAGGCGGGAGGTTTCTGCACATGTTCATGTATACAAACACACAAAAGCACGTGTTCTTCTAGCACACATTAATGTGCTTGCCGTGCATACACACAGGTGCACACATTTGTAGAAAACAAACGATCCGTAAAACCCTAAAGATTTACACGTAAACAGAATATACCCTGTTTATCTGTCTGTCCCTCTCTGTCTTTCTCTCTCTCTCTCTCTCTCTCTCTCTCACATGCTCACACACTCACACACATGCACGCACATACTGCAATCACTGTTAACTCATGCTGTACCCAAGCCATGCAAGTGTTACTCATTCAATTCAGGGTTACTCACATTCAGTGTTTAAAAAAAAGATATTAGTAGAATTACTCTGTCTCATTTTGCATTTCATTCACCAGTGTTAACATTGAACATCATGGATGCGTTTTTCAGTTCTTACATTTTACATTTTGCACTGTGTAACACCTTGTTGTTTTGTAGTAAAAAAAAAAAAGAAAAGAAAAAATCTGTGTTCAAACTGTTTATATATAGTTATATAAAAAGAACATGTATTATCAATACATTCAGCAAGGTGCCACTTTATTGCTGCAGATGGACATTTGAATATTTTATTGGGTTTGTAATTATTTATAAAGTCGGATAGTCCACAGCCCTGCCACACTGTTGCCGACACACACATGAATGTTTTGGCTTGTGTATTTTATTTTTAATAAGGCTGAGATATATTTAACACAGAGAGAAGATTAAAAGAGTATTAAGAGTTTTTAAATGGATTTAGTCTTGCACCCATTGGGCTTGTAGGACACATAGAGGACAAATAGCACATGTAGAGAAAAAAAAGCAATAAGGATCCTGACGTTGACATTTCTGTAAAAAAAAATGTATAGATCATTGTGTATATAGTGTACACCATACTATGAGCAGAGCAGACATAAAAGAAAAAAAACTATGATGAAGTTATACTTATTAGAGTCAATATGCAAATGTTCATATCTCATCTGTTTTATATCATGTGAAATAAATGTTGATGTTCCTATGTGGTTGTCTTGTGGTCAGTTCTTGTGTGTGTGTTTGGTTACATGTTTGCAGACTCACCTAGAGGCTATTCCAAATAAGCGTAAGTGATAAACCTGGGCAAGTTAAGAGGAAGTGGCAAACCTAATAGAGTAGTCGGCCTGCCTTGTTTAGTGAAGCAAATGTTTACTGTTTATCTTACTTAGGTTTGCAGCTTAACCATGTACTTTGAATACCTGACTGGTGTGGAATACGCTTGTTGAACCATAGTGAACCTTTCCAATCATTTTCAGTCAGGTCTCAGGTGTTCAAGATGCTGGCAGAAGGTTTGTTTTTGGTGTGGCATGTCAAGTCTCTAGAGAGTGGTTCCATGTTCCCCAGGTGACTCAGAGTGAACAAGACTTCAGGTTTGTGTGTGTTTACAGCAAGCCTGCAATCACCTAGGGTGGAAGGGCCTTTCATATCCCAGATGGGTCCACGGGGCCCTTTCCTCACAAAATGAAAAATAATAGTAATTTTAAAAATCTCCGCTTGAATTAACCTTTTGAAAGTGACTTTGACACAAGGGGTCAGTTGCCAGATGCATCACTGGTGCAACAAAGCCAAAGGACCTTTGCTGTTTCCAGGTGTCCACCTGACTTGAATTTCTGAGTGTAAGGTCATTGTCAAATAGCCAGTGACTAAAACCACACTAAAGACACACAAGCTTAGCTTTTGCATCTATGAAGGTGATGAAACCACAGTTGAGTTTGATGTTGGTACATGATTTAGGGGCCCATGCAGTTGACGCAACACTGACATCAGGTAAAATTTCCTTTTTTCCTGTACAATTTATATAATCACATTTGTTGTGCTGTCAGCTTCCATTGAAATCCAAATTCCTTAAACTTTGTTGCTTAATTGCAGAGAAATAAATCAGTAAATCTAAGATGCCTTCATTTCCAACGGGATAATAAGGTATCTACCTACCTACCTCTCTGCTTGTGTACGGATAGTTAGGCCAACTACAAGAACGTGAAATACTGGTGCTGTTTCTCTTTTTTATTGTCTCACATTTTTCATCTTTGTCATTTTATTTACATACATTGAAGTTTACTGTCCTTATTTTCATGTTGAGGCAACCATTGCCCCCTAAAAACGTTGAACACTGGGTTTGGCAATGATGCAACATTGACATCTGGTGGCAAAAAGCGCGCATGACAGACACCTTGCTTTAGCCACTCAGTCCAGATGTTCTCGATATGTTATAAACCAGTGACGTTTCATTCATTTTTCTGATTTTCGGAAACATTTTTTCTTACACTTTTCGGAACTAAAATAATCTTACTTGATGTGACTAATGAACAAAATCTCTCCAAAATCCTCACACGTTTAGGCTATAGATCAGTGATATCACTCTGCGTCAATTCATTACATAATAATTTATTCATTTAAAAAATTACTTTTCTTAATCTACACAGTGTAAACTTGTCCAAGGCGCCTTTGTATTGTTAAAACTGGGAACACGTGGAAACATTCACAGACGAAATGGCTACGTCATGAATCTCCGCCTCTCACGTCCCTGTTCAACCTCTCGTGGTGCATCTCTCGAAGCTGGTTGGGTTACGAGAGCGCACATAAAGACTATCGTTCTGGCTTAACTTCGTGGGGGTTCAAATCGAAAAGCTTTTAACGATTAAAAATGGCTACCACTTCAACCGATGGCACGGATCAGGAATCCTCACCCCCAAGCGATCAAACCCGAACTCTGAAAACTGAGAAAAGCGAACAGAAAGCAGAGGGCCTCGCCTCGGAACAGGAACCGGTTGGAAACGACACTGTAAAAATGGACGTGAGCGGTGGACAAGAAGGAGCAACAGAGGAGGACGAGAAACCATCGGCCGTACCCGAAGACTGTCCAGAAACTACACCAACAGCTGTCAGTACTAAGGAGGAAAGCGATGCGGTAAATGATATGGATTCTGATCTTATGGAATCCAACAAAAGTCCGGAGCAGAGAAGCCATGCGATCTGCAACGGCACCGGAGACGGGACGGGGGAGCCGAAACAAGAACAAAGGGAAGAGAACGTGTCCTCTCCCAGCGACTGCATGAAGAGCAAATCCGATGATTGCACGGATAAAACCGAACATGGTTTAAAGAGGCGAGCTAGCGTGGAAATGTCTTCGTCTGACGGAGAGCCTTTGAGTCGAATGGATTCAGAAGACAGGTTTGTGGGCAAGCATCAAAGCGTAATTAGTGAAGACGATCAACCGTATAGCCTCCATCGCAACTTCGGCGACACTCTGCGCTGATGATGGTGCATCTGTGGGTTGCTGACTGATTTACTATAATGGCTCAAGTTAACGCTTCAGTTGAGTTACTATTGTTACCAAACAAGATACATCGTGCCTGTCTTCACCCTGCGTCGACCTAAAACGGTGCCCCCAAAGTTCTTTAGGTCTGACCGTTTTACCTCAGTTTTGTTCCTCAAGTTCGGTTGAACCTCGATTTGTTGTCAGTGTTTCCCTGGAACCATGACAATAATGTACACAGATACATTCTGTCTCTTTATTTCCTAATTACATTGTCATTTACTTCGCAGATAGGAAAACAAGGTGTTTTGGTCAGAGCTAAAAATAGTCTTTTGTAGTGATGAGGCAGAGTATGAAGGTGAAGGCTAACAAATTAGACATACATGTCTGGACATTAGTTGTGATTCTAAAACCTTAGACTATCTCTTTTTCGTTACAGGGGGATAGTTCCTTCATAATGTCTAGAACACAGATGGAACTATTCTTGGCAGATTTTTTTCTTATGGAAAAAAAATGTTCAAGCCTATCAGAACTGCTTAGAAACGACGAAAGCACGCATTATATTAAATACAGACAATGTGTAAAAAATAGCTAGGGAACATGTATTTCAAATTTGTTTAATGACAACTTGCTGATCATTTCCCATTAGAAGTGACCGTGAAGAACATTTTTTTAGCTCGGCCTCCTAATGGCTGAAGAACAAATCGTTCCAATTTGGCTATACTAGTCTGCAGGACATCACAGCCGCGCTGAATGATAGATTTACTGTAACGGTTCTCGCAGCAAATCACACACTAACCAGTCATACGGGAAATTCTTGACTGACTAACATGGTGTATAAAGTCTCTTTAAACTCCTCCGCGCTTAACCGCACCTGTTACACGGGGGCACGCCAAAGTAGACATTTCTGTAAAAGCGTTATGTAGTTTAATCATACTCGATGCAAAAAGGCATGAACTGACTTTAATCACAATTATGTGGAATCTCTCTACTCGCCTGCTTTGCGCAGACCTTTAGTTTTGCCACCTACAGCATGAGGAGGAGTGCTGGTCGTTTTGACAAATTTTTCTACCTCCTATTCTTTTAATTGGCATCTCTTTGACAGTAGCCTTGGGTCAGCCACTGAATTCTGCATGGCTTGTCAGCAGCCTGAGCCGAAGACATAATTCAGCTCCTCAGTCCCTGATGCAGCTGTTGCTGCCTCTTTTTTTCCCTCTCCCCTCCTCCTCACCAAGTGCTTTTGGGAGAAGCTAATTCTTCCTGTCTTTCTTCCCTATTAAGAACTACTAGTGGGTCGCTCAGATGCTGAGTCTGTGAAGGAGTGTGTCTGTAGAGACTGGATGGATCTGTATGTGAGGATAGATTTGTTTAGATTTTTTAGATTCAACTCTATTGTCATTACACATGTATAAATACAGGTAACGAAATGCAGTTTGGCATCTAATCAGAAGTGCAAAGAGCAGCAAGTGCAGTATATACAGTATGCAGTATGTACAGTTAAAGAGCAAATTATATAGGAGAGGAGAAGGATGTACAGAATGGTGAGATGAGGGATTGTCAAAGGCATATAGAGAAGAAGAGATACATGAAGGGGAAAAGAAAGGGAGAGACGCTAAAAGTGAACCTCATGACAGGAACGTAAAGAAGAGCGGAAAGGAAGAAATTGCACAGCAGCAGCAGAGAGTGAAACAGAGAAATGGGCCACCACCTAGGAAAAGATTATGACAAAATGGAGGGGTGTTGTCAGGCTTCACATACTGTAAGAAGAAAGTCCATTTGTGAGGACCAAGTAGATGGAGGGAGGATAAAGCACAGAGAGTTCATCACACCAGTGACTGAGAAAGCTAGACAGTTGACAGGAGTCCAAGTGAAGGAGAGGGGGAGGCAAAGGGAGACAGACTCATAAAAAGAAAGGAGTAGAGAACAAGTGAGCGAATCCTTTCTGTTTCCGTGTCCGGGGGCTTTGTCCGTGAGGGATTGGATTGGGGGCGGTGAAGGGGGTGGGTGGGTGGGGGGGTTGTTGGATTGTGGATCTGGGAGTGTGAGAGTGCAGGCCTTGAGCCCTGCTGTTTGGGCAGCTGGAAGGCCTGAATGTAACTTTTGTTCCCCGCTCCTGGCAGCAGCACAGCCGCAACGCTAGAGCAACACCACAGCTGCCCATCCACTAGGTGTGTGTGTGTGTGTGTGCATGCACGCACGCACATGTGAGCTAGTGTTGGTACATGCATGTGCAGCGGGATCCTCTTGCATATTTTTTGATAGTCTTGTGTGTATGAACTAATGTGGCTTTCCATTGCTCTCATAGATTTGTGTGAAGCTTTTTAGCACCCTCCTTTTTCTTATTTCTGATTTGTGTGTGTGTGTCCTTCACACATTTGAGAATATTATTGCTTTCATACCTGTTTTTGTTGTTGTTGCAGACTGTCTCTGTGTGAGTGTAAGCTAGCTGCGTGCATGGGTCTCTAAGTGATTCCATATCTGGGGTATGCCAATGGCAGGGGTTGTTGTGGTTGGTAGCCCCTTTTCTGGCTGTGCCCCACAACGTGCTCTGGCAGTTTGTCTTCCTACTTTTGTAATTAGTGCAAACTGTGGCTAGAGGTGTACCTGTGGTTAAGCCAGAGTGTCACCTGCGTTCTGGGCCGGCCCTGGGTGCCGCTTGCTAAGCACTAGCTGCACAAAGCTAAACTCTACTCTTCAGCTCTTCACTGGCAGCGCAGCGAGCCTCTATCGAGAGAAGGCTTAAAAGGGGAGATTAGATGACCTCGGTTTCACTTTTGACAGCTTGTCAGACTCTCGGGTTTCAGGGAAGCGTGCTTTTGTTGAATCAGGCCGTTGTGCTGCTGCTTAAGGGAGTAAAGGTCAGAAACTGTTACGGTTATATATTCAAATTCCCCACAAGCGAATTGGTTGCTGGAGTCAATAATTGTGCAGCCTATTCTACCAAGAACAGTAAAGATAGAAGGTCATGCCAAGACAGGAGGAGTTGGGTTGTGGATACAGTTTCAAGTTCAGTTACTGTTGATTTAATAATGATGTGTGAGGCTACAGTTCAAGTGATGAACCTAGACCATATTGTGAGAACTGTCTTCTCTCAGAAGAAGCTTTCTAAAGCCTTGTGAGTGTTCACTACTAACACCACATTAGTATCTGGCCTCCTCCACCCTGTAACTGTCTGTGGTGACCAGTGCAGATATCTCCCACTGAGCCCAGTGCTGGGAGGCCTGATAAAGGCTCTCTGACTTTGAGCTGGGCCAAGGATCCCCAGATGTGGCTAAGGGTGCCCCTGCTGTTGCGCAGGTGCTGCACAGACTGAGCGGTCTCAGTCGGTCTGCCCCCCCCCCTTCCTTTAGGCCAGCCGAGCGCAGAGCCGACACCCCCATAAAACTGCCCGATCTAGGCACCGCTTTGAGCTTAAGTTGTGTCAGATGCTATGTCTTGTTTGAGAAATGTGCACACACACACACACACGCCTATGTGTTTCCGCTATGTAATGAAAGCCATGAGAAGGCCAAGCTTTGAGCTGCTGGTGTAGGTAGGGGAGAGAGGGGGAGAAAGAGAGATGGAGAGAGAGTGTGAGTGAGAGAGAGAGTGTGAGAGACGGTGTGAGTGAGTGAGAGAGAGTGTAGTAGTGGTCACATGGCTGGGTTCATGCAGTATCTTGCCATCTTGTTTATGGGTGCAAGGAAAAGCGTGGGAGCCCAGTGCCTGTGTTACACAGATGGGCTGTCTCACCAGGGATCTCACTCACTCACTTTTCTTCTTGTCTTGTCAGTGCTTCTCATCTTGGCATCTCTCTATCTCTCTCTCTTTCTCTCTCTCTCTCTGTCAGTTTGATTCAAAGGAGCTGTAAGATGACGGCAAGTGAAAAGAAACATGAAAGTATGACAATAACAGCAGGGGGAGACAAAGAACTAACAAACAACACAAGAGAGGAATATCAACGGCTCTTATTAGACATCTTTGTCTCTTCTCTGTGCTGGTACAGATCGTGGAGAGTCAGTGTGGTCGTAGTCATGGATAATTACTAGTTTAGAAGGCTGGTGATAGCTGGTGGTTGTTTCAAGTGTGTCCTCTCTTTCAGACATCTGCTTCTGGTCATGGGGCCCACCACACACACACACACACAGACACACACACACACACACACACAGGTTGTGTGTGGTGTCCACAGGAAGACAGACAGGTGGAGATGTGCAGGCTCACAGGCCCCGAAACATTCTTTCATCACCTTCAAACCACATGTGAGCAAGCAGCCCCCCCCTGCTGCAGTGCAGTGTGTTGAAGAGGCCAGGATGCCGAAGCTGATCAACCATGCGGTCACATGTACACACACACACACACACACACACACACACACACTCCCCACCAGTAGTAGCACATTGTGTCTCAGACACGGGTAGCTGCCTCTGAATGGACGACAGCAGATGGAAGCTGCTGGAGAATGCCATGACAGACCGCGTCAGTTTTTTTTCTGTTCTCTCTCTTTCTCACTCTCTTTTTTAACCCTGTTGTTGTGGTTGCGCTCACCAGCCACTCCTCCCTCCCCTCTTTTCCTCTCACTCTCTCTCCTCCCTCCAAATCCGTCTATAGCTCCGAAGCCTTCCATGGGCACCCCCATCGTGCATCTGGTGTGTGTGTGTGTATGTGTGTGTGTGTGTGTGCCTGCGTGGTAGGGCTGAGTTTGGGGTGCGTCTCTTCCATGCTGCTGCCTATTCAAGTCCATTTATTCCTCTCCACGCTACTTCACTGCCATTACTACAGCCCAGAGAGAGAGAGAGAGACACGAAGGAGAGGAGGGAGAGGGATGGAGTGTAGAAGGAGAGGAGAGGGAGAAAATGAAAAATCTTTTTGAGTGGAGTGAAAATGAGTGAACGCTCCACGGATGAAAAGGGCACAAAAGGTGTTCGAGGGAGAAAAAAAAAAAGAGAGAAATGGTGTGAAAAAATTAAGAGACTTGAGACGGGAGACAATTTGGTATGTGTAGAAGCCTCACTGCTGAACATGAGGGACCGGGACTATAAAAGATCTCAGGCAGTCTCAGCACAAAGGAGGGAGACACTCGGCCAAACACCCAGCTGCCTGATCTCTCTGAGGGGTTGGAGAAAGAGAGTGAAGAAAAGGAGAGGAGAGAGAGAGAGGGAGGAATGGAGCGAGAGAGAGGGAGAGAAATCTATTAGTGCAGCTGCAGGTCTGGCCTTCTCTTCAGGCTTCTGGAGCCAGTCCCTGTGTCCTCTGAGACCAGCCAGCCCTGCTTCATTTAGCCCCTGTAAAATAGCCGCCGTGTTTTATGCAAGCAGCCTAATTCAGCATGGATGTGGCAGCGTAAACACAGGCCAGGAGAATGGCAATCTGGAGAGCAACAGCCCTGGAGCCTGGGAAGTCTTGTTCGTGTGTGCGTGTGTGTGACACCATCCAGGATCTGTGTGTGTACATACTCAGCCGTCAGTCTTAGCCACCTCAAGAGTAGCAGAGACTTGTAAAGTGCACTTTTACATTGTAGCGAACATGAGCCTTGTTATGAATCGGGGATCCTAATCGGGGATCCAGGATGCCTGCAGATGTTTTGCCGTCATGGCAACACAAATTGGCAGCACTCTTATTTATTATGTGTGGGTTTACAAGTGTTGGTATTGTCAACTGTGTGTGGGAGCACAGTTATTGGTTGAGCTTTCTGTCTAATCTGTTATCTAATAATAATAACGGTGTGTGTGTGTGTGTTCAGTATCAGCAGCACTCTGATGGATCTGGAGAGTACGGCGTCCAGCGGTCGTTCCACACCGGCGATGATGAACGGCCACGGTGGCACCACGGCTCCCCCCGCCAAGGGCTCCACGTCTTCCTACCCGTGCTGCTGGGACCAGTGTCACATGATGTACAGCACCAGCCCAGATCTGGCCGAGCACATCCGCGGCACACACGTAGACGGCCAGCGAGGAGGGGTCAGTTGGGGCTTTTTTTAGTTTTGTTGTGCTTCGATTGTTTGTCTGTCCGCCCTGCCTGTCTGCCTGTCTTTGTGTGTAGTCATTGTAGAACCCACAATCTCACATGATGAACTTGAACACCTCTTTCATTTTTAGGGGTCAGTATCACCCCCCCTTCTCTCTTCTCTCTCCCTCCGTCACTGTTCCCTTCCTTTCTGTTCACTCTGTTTGCTCTCCTTGTCTTTCTTTCACTTTCTAATTCCTCTTTTACCCTCTGAGCCCCAGAAGTGAGGTGTGTGATGTGTTTGCCTTGAAATGTGTTTACCTTAAAAGTTACCTAGTTTCTGGCACCTGTATTGGTCAGGGTGATGTCTTAAAAAAGGGTGTTATTTCCCTCCACACACACGCACACACCAGATGCAAACATACAGACTTCCTTTTACTTGCTGTAACCTTATACTCTGTTTTTTCATCCTTGTACGCTCTCTGTATCTCTTTCTCTCTCTCTGTCTCTCTCTCTCTCTTCTTTGCTTTTTCTGTATGTGTCGATCATGTGCTCTCCTCTCTCTCCAGCGCTGTGTCTGCTCCTGCCGATGACAAAGGGCACAGCAGCAGACAGAAGCTCAAGTGGTTGTCAGCCCGACTGTCTTCTCCCTTTGTTCCCATTTCTCACTCGCTAGCCTGCTCCTGTCTGCACCCACTTTTGCTGGAACTTTTTTCTTTTCTTTTTTTAACTTTAATGTACCCCTGCCTCCTTCCGTAGCTACACCTGCATGAAAAAAGACACACACACTCACCACCACCACCACCTTAGCTGTCTGATCTTGCCAGCAGTTGTCAAAGTGTGTATGATGTTGACTGGGGTGTTAGCTGCTTCAGGCTAACTTTTGTCTCTGTCCAAACTTTAAGCACACACACACACACTCTTCTCATGCATTGCTGACGCACACAAGTAGCATTCCTATGCCAGTAAGTTGCTGGTTGACATGCTTTTGTGTGTGTGTGTGTGTGTGCACGTTGGTTTGCAGGTGTTTGTGTGCCTGTGGAAAGGCTGTAAGGTGTATAACACCCCTTCCACCAGTCAGAGCTGGTTACAGAGACACATGCTGTCCCACAGCGGAGACAAGCCCTTTAAGGTAAGATTAGACTGCTCATTCTAGTGTACGCATACACTCATTCTCTCTCTCTCTCTCTCTCTCTCATACACACACACACACATGCACACACGTGTACAATGTAATGGAGAGGTGGTCTTTTTTGGTCTCTCTTTATGCATCCCCAGGAACACACACTTAACAATACTGTAAAATGGACCCTTATATTCTTTGAATTGTTTATCTTAAAGGTCATTTACAGGGACATTTTATGAGATAATAGCATTTTAGTAACATAATAATGAACTCTTTGAGGTAAAAGCCCTCTAAATATTTTTTTTTGTCCACAACAGTGTGTGGTCGGGGGTTGCAATGCCACCTTTGCCTCCCAGGGGGGGCTAGCGCGCCATGTGCCCACCCACTTCAGCCAGCAGAACTCCTCCAAGATGTCCAGCCAAGCCAAAGTGAAGGAGGAGTCTCCCTCAAAAGCAGGCATTAACAAGCGGAGGAAACTGAAGAACAAACGCCGGCGCTCGCTGCGTATGTCTCCATCCCTCTGTCTCTCTCTCTCTCTGTCTCCCTCCCTCTCTCTCTCTCTCTCCCTCTCTTTGTCTCTTTCTCCATCCCTCTGTCTCTCTCTTTTCGTCCATCTGTCCACCTACCCCGACAGCCCCCTTCTCTTGGAAGGTTCCGTTCCTCTGTTTGTTTTCATCCTCTTATCTGCTTCTGGTTTAGGCCTTTTTAAAAATCAAACATTTCTTCTTGACACTCCTGTGACTTGTCCCTCTTAATGGACGTCTCTAAGGGTTCTTGCACACACACACTATGGTCTGTCAGCACAGATACCAGAGGGAGCTCAAATCTCTTCCTTGAGTGAGATTGGTGGTGATCTTCTCAGCTATTAGCTTTCGCTACATAGTGACTGCTAGCTTAACCTGGTCTCAGGGGCTCACAGGTGTTGATTTGCTCTATCAGACCAAGTAAAGCTAGTAGTCTCTATATAGCTAAAGCTAATAGCTGAGAAGATCACCAGTCTCACTAAAGGAAGAGATTATGGGGTGGTGTTGCAGGTGGTAGACGTGGAGTTCGGCAAGCGGGGGGTTGCAGGTTCGAACGTCGCTCTGCTTGATCCCATAAAAATGTCCTTGAACAAGATACTGAACCCTGAATTGCTCCTGGTGTGCAGGTTGGCACCTTGCATGGCAGAATTGGTGATGGCACAAAGTTAACCAATTAGGTGGACCACACCCACATGTGTGAAACCAGTTTTGTGTGTGTGTGAGAGAGAGATAGGATGAGGATAGGATGAGGTGTGTGTGTGTGTGTGTGTGCAAATGTTAGCGAGAGAGTCAATGTGTGTGTGTGAGGTGAAGGTGTATGCAAAGTCAGTGTTAGGCTACAGCTAACTGTACAGTCAGATTAGAAAGCAGTTGTGTGTGTGTGTGTGAGGATGAGATGGAGAGAGAGGGTGATGCTAACCCTAGCGTTAATAACTGGGGTAGAGGACTACAGCTAGTGTGCAGTCACATTAAAAACTGAGTTTTGTGAGTGTGAGATGGAGAGAGGGTGAGAGCATGTGTGTATGTGTGTGTGTGTATGTATGTGTGTGTGTGTGTGTGTGTGTGTGTGTGTGTGTGTGTGTGTAAAAAAGGAAGTTGACTAGTGGGGTAACTGCTACAGTGCCACTGTTTTGATGTGGTCAGTATATTTGTCTGCAGTACAGCAGGCAGCGTGCAGTACGTCTGTGTGCACCAGGCCTCGGAAACCCTTCAGCGAGATGAGACCGAGACACAAACAGACATTCTAGCGTGGACACACACTCAAGCTTCACTCATGGTAGCAGTCACATGCTGTTTTCCATTTTGTTTAGTTTTTTTGCATTTGGGTTTTAACTGATCCTCCCGTGCTGATTGCACTCCATTTACCATTTTTCGTCATCTGAAGGTGTTGAAATGGTGTCCTCCTTCAACTTCTTGATGAAATTTTGATTGGATCTTTCCCTTTGTATATAGCAACTCATTCAGTGATGAATGCACCAGTGAGGAAGCACTTGAGATGCGGCCCAGCTGAGAGGTTGTTTTAAATCTCTGGCATGAGGGATTTTAGGAACCAGTTAGTAAGCCATGGCTACCCTCTCTTGTCTAAATGTCTCCAGCTGTTTTTAAACGTCCTCCCCCCATTCCCTCACCGAACGGTTTGTGTCTTTCCTGCAGCACGGCCGCACGACTTCTTCGATGCCCAGACGATGGACGCCATCCGGCACCGAGCCATCTGCCTCAACCTGGCCACCCACATCGAGAGTCTGGGCAACGGCCATAGCGTTGTCTTCCACAGCACGGTGAGGAGAAGTACTGCTGAGTGACCACCAGGGGCCGCCAGAGCCTTAGCGGTCCCACATATGCGCCCCTGTAGTAGAGACTCTATCACTCCTATGCATGGATGCCTTATTAGATTTAGACATGTAAGCAGTAAGCATTGATTTACATATATTTACACAACTGTTTATTTAGTAATTTAGAGTTTTACTTATGTTGTTTTACTGAAATAGCCTTACAGTAAGAGGCTAGCACATAGCATAGCACTGTAGGATAAGGCACGAGAAGTTGTGCTTTGCAAGGGCTTGTAGTCTGTTTGTGGTACAGTGGAGGTTTTTTTACATACTCACAGACCCCACAGACACCCCTCTCTCTCTCTCTCACTCTCACTCTCACTCTCTCTCTCTCAATCATATAGACACTCCCACAAAACCATACATCAGTTTATTTCCTCCTCTTTGTCAGGCCTCAGTGGAGTGGGCTGTAATAGTCATTGGCACGACTCCCCTTGTCTAATAATTTTCTACAAAATCAGACATAATCCCCTCAACAGTCCACATTCTTCTCCAGCTCTCCCACCTCCATCCCCCTCACACACACACACACACACACACACACACATGCACAGACAGGGTCACCCAGACTGTCAGCCTGCCTGGCTTTTCCCTTCCAGCACTCGGCTTCAGTTGATAAATGAGGACAAATCCAGCAACACTCACAAATTCCTCTTTTTTTTGACTAATTCCTAATGTCTCCAAATATAAACGGCCTTTCTGTAGTAGCTCTTAAGACCTTAATAAGCTTAAAATCACAGTTATATTTGCGTATCCTGGGGACTGTGGTCTATTCGTATCTGCAGTCACAAGCCCATGGGACTAGAGCTCACCCCTGTGAAAGATTAATTAAAGAGCTAATAAAGCAACTGCCAGCCCACTGCCAGCTCCTACACACACACAAACAAACACAATCTCTCTCTCTCTCTCTCTCTCTCTCTCTCTCTACACTGGCAGTCTCTTTCTGTCTCGCACTCTCATACACACACACACAGGCCAAGCCAGACTGTTTATGGAGCCTGACCACAACACTGACTCTCCCCCCTACACACATAGCTGAAGTTCCTCCTCAAGAGTGGTTTCCTGCTCAAATAACAGACAATTAACAATTAACAGCGGACAAAGACCCCAAGCCTTTCTTACTGTTGTCTTCTAGCTATCCTCTTTCTCAGTCTTTACATTGTCTGCTAGCTATCCTCTTTCTCAGTCTTAGTGTCATTGTCACTGTCTGATCTCTGTCTGTTACGGCAATAACATAGCATGTAAATTTCACAATTCTAATAAGCAAAATATATAGGGATTTAGATTAATTGTTTAGATCAATATTTAGTACGTCATATTTTTGGCATTCACCGTATTTCAGTGTTTTTACTGATTTTTCTTTTATTGTTATTGTTTTCTTTTTTACTCTAGGTGATCGCTCGACGGAAAGAGGATTCTGGGAAGGTGAAGGTTCTCCTCCACTGGACTCCTGAGGACATGTGAGTAGAGGGAAGACAGGGATAGAGACGCCAACGGAGAGAAAGTGTGTGTGTGTGTGTGTGTGTGAGAGAGAAAGAGAGAAGGAGCGAGAGAGTGGGAGATATTCAGTCAGGAAGCTGAAGTCTGTGATGCGCATGTGGCATCTGGCACGCTCAACACTGAGTCACACACAGAAACCTCATGTACCTTAGCACTCAGCCTGCACACGCGCGCACACACACACACACACACACACACACACACACACACGCTTCAAAAGGTGAGCACATGGATGCCAAGGGAGACAAATACTGAGGACTGAAATGAGCCTGGTCTCAACATTCTCACATGCATGGAATGTTTGAGAGATGAGGACACACACTTGTGAACACTGTGTGTTGTGCTGTATGTTTCACAGAGAAAGTGTTCAAAGTGTGTGCATGTGTGTGTACACACACACACACACAAAGAGAGAGAGGGCGAGAGCTCTAAATCTTAAGAGGATCTGACCTTGGTCAGCTGTTGATGTAACGTCACTTCAGCTGAATGTTTTATAATTGTGCCAGTACCCAAGCAGTACCAGTTTAATCCAGTTCCTTTCCTGGGAACAAGCTTCAAGCCCCACTAAAATGGGGCCAATGGCCAATTACTGAACAGACACCAAATGTTTGTGTTCTTGTTTCGTGCCCTTGTTATAAGAACACAGACGTATTGACAGCAGAGCATGTCAGTAGTGGTCTGTCTATTACGTGACAACTGATAATTTACTCAGATAGGTTCTGTTTGTGCCGTTGGATGCAACTCCCATTGCTATTGGATGTGAGTCCTTCAAATGTTGCATTGAGACCGAGCCAGTTTTGTTGTAGGTTTAGATGTCATTATGGACCTTGTTTTAGCCTCAGGTTGCCATGCCAAGTGAAACGATCCGCTTGAAGGCCATATGTCTTGATAGGGGCAGCGCTTGTTTTTCACTTGTAGCGTCTGGGCCATCAGCCCGAGGACCCGCGCATTGCCAGACCTCCTTTACTCATTGCTGACCGAGTGCGGACCGAGTCATCTTTTTTTCCGACACTGTCATCGAGCTCCATCGATCACGCCACTCGTCATTCTTCTGTCAGGCTGATGAGCGGCAGGCCTCCCAAGAGAGCGGACCGCAACACACACGCTGGTCTGTGGTAAGATAGAGCCTCGCCATCGGCGAGTTAGCCCACTGTCCCTCTCGTGTCGGTAGCCAGGCCCTCACAAAACGCCTTCATTCTTCACCAAGAAAGTCTTGCGTTTTTCGTGGAAAAGGGAATTGATGGAAACAGAACATCCTCTTTTTTATTTGCTCTCTCTCTCATCCTCTCTCCTCTTAACTCTGAGAATCTTGGCAGCTTCTCCCATAAGGCAATATTTATGTGCTCTTTCAGCGTCCTCTCGCTCTCTAAAGAAATACTGAGGAATGCCTGACATTTTCTCTCTCTCTCTCTGTCTCTCTCTCCTTTGCTCTCTCTCTCTCCCAAGCTGAGCTCTAGTAGCGCCTTCATTGTGCTGTGGCGGGGCTCACAGCGAGGTTGATGGATTGACCCCAAACACACTCCACGCTTCCTCTCCTCGTGGTCACCTCATGGGGAAAATATATAAACGGGCCCCTGACTTTCTGAGAAAGAGTTGTCGGCCTGATGCAGAGAAGGAAGGAGAAGAGAAAGTAGAGAATGAGTAAAAGGGGGGTAGTGATGGAGGATGGGGGAAAAATAGGGAGGAAGATTGAACAGAAGAGATGGAGAGGACAAACAATCTTTTCCTGTTCTCCTCCCTCTTTTGGTCTACATGCACATATATACACACACACACACACAGCCTTCCCGTGCCTGAGCCCTCCCCTCCAGGCTTTCTCTTGTATATCTGTCAGAGAGAATTATAGGCCCCAGGTCCTGAGGAGAATATTACATTTCTGGGGGGTCAGGCATGCGGCCTCTAGCATTCGATTTGGAAGAGCAGCTGGACTGACTCATTGTGGGCAGGAGGCTTCTTACCCACCTCTAGCATCGGAACCCCAGGAAACCAACTGGTTTGAAAGGAACAGCTGGATCCCCATTTTGAATGGGCTTTGTGGCTTGTTCATTATCAGTCGACATTTTGCGTCAGAGTGATGGAAGTAACGTCTGTCCTTGGCAGAAGATCTGTTGCTTCGTTAGGTCCTTTCTTTGTTGGGTTTTTGTCACCATCTTTCGTCTTCTCTCATTTTTCGTCTATCTTTGTCTCACCCCCCCCTTTCTTCTCCCTCTCTCTCTCTATCTTAACTGCTTTGTCACCATCTTTGTCTCTTAACCTGCTGGGCTCTCCTGAACTGCTGGTATGACCTTGTGAGTCTCAGACATTTAGGAGGGCCTGTTGGATTGAGCTCGTAAGGAGGTGAGCCGTGCTTCTCCTGGCTGCAAACGAGCGGAATGTGTTTTCGTGTGTGAGCAGGAGAGAGAGGGGAAAAGACAGGAGAGAGAGGGAGAAGAGGTTTTGCCTTGATGTCTGGCCAGTGCGCAACCTCTCCAAGACCTCTCCCGAGTGTCCCCATTACCCTGAGATTCCCCACCACCCTGATCATGAATGATAAGATTAAAAGTGAAAACATTGATCTCATTAGAAGAGAAACCCAACTGTGTAGCTGGGATTTACTTTCTGAAAGGGTTCTGTTGGCATCAGCATGACTGTATTTACTTCAGGACCAATATTTTTTCTCATGAGTATCCAGGAGGTGTGTTTCGTGTGTGTGTGCGTGCATGTGTGTGGCCAAATCTGTTACTGCTTCGTGTTATTCTCAGGTTCTTGCGATTTTTGTTGATGTTTGTGCGGTAGATGTTAGTGAAGTGCTTTTTTTTTTGTTTTTCTCTCTCTCTCTCTCTCCTGGCGCTGGGGAACTAGGCGCGCTCCTCCTCTTGGGAACTTCTATTCTGAGGCAGCCATCAATCTGCGCCTGAGGAATGCCTGTCGGGCCGAGCGATAACACGGAAAAGTTGTGCCTCCCAGGAGACACTTTCATTTCAAACGTTAATTTCTGGGTCATGAAAACAAATCAAACCTAAACAACTGTCTTTCGTGGAATCTGGTCAGAAGTGAAATGTTTGTGGGGTTGGGGTCGGTTTTGGGCTTGGTAGTTGTTGATCAACAACCTCTGGGCTGCTTTTTTGGAGTTCTGTGCAGTTATGGATAAATGTGTCAGTCAGTTGGGTGTGGAAGATTTAAAATTCATTGTGTGTGTGTGTGTGGGAGGGAGGGAGAATTTTTCTCTTTACAAGGCAACCTACAGGTACTCCAGACTTGGGTTGTTCTGTTAAAAAAACACAGGAACACATTCTTACCTTGTAGAGACTGTGTGTGTGTGTGTGTGTGTGTGTGTGTGTGTGTGTGTGTGTGTGTGCGTGTGGACCCTTCTCACCTGATGCTAAGCATGACCATGTGATCCCTCTTTTGTGTCCCACTGTGCAGTTTGCCAGATGTGTGGGTGAGTGAGAGTGATCGGCCCCAGCTCAAGACCAAAGTGGTGCACCTGTCCCAGCTGCCCCAGGACACCGCAGTGTTACTGGACCCCAACATCTACAGGTGAGACAGCGCCTCTGATGGCAGCTCTTATACACCGGCAGAACTATGTCACACACAGAATCAACACATTACATGTTTTAACTGTTCTTGAATGTACACGCACAAAGTATCTTGTCCTGATGACTAATCATTTAAGATGCGCATGGAAACACTTGGAAGCATACACACACACATGCACACACACGCGTGCGCGCATGCAAAAGCGTTTGCAAAACGTTTTTGTGAATGCAGGCACCACAAAACTGTTTTGAATTAGCATCCCATCCCACATGAAGACAAAACAATCATGCCTTAAATCTTCCATGAAACTGAAATAAAATCATCATCATTACTTTCTGGAGTTCACATGGCCATGCTGCCGTCCCAACCCTTCCAGTGGCTTATCCTGGAGAAGGTGAACTTCCACATGAATCTTTCAGTCCTGTAAATATAGGCATTAACCTGTGATTGATCCATACCATCATGCTTAGCCAGAGGTATGAGCGTTCTGGCCGTTGCAACTCCTGGCCAGTAGATGGCACCCCTCACTGCAAGCTGTAGTTTTGTTGAAAGCAGACTGCTTTTGTGTATACTGGAGTTTCAGAAACGCAACCAGGGCCAGGCTGTGGCCCCTACACACATATGCAGTGACACACTATGTAATTGAAGCACTTTTTATAAAAAATATATATATATTTTATTAATTATTCTTGTGTGTAGTTCACACAGTAGTTATGTGTGTGTGTGTGTGTGATGGATCCAAAATATATTCATTTTTCACACCTTGTAAAATTTTAATTTCCTCGTCAATTGTCTAGTTTGTTAGTGTTTTGCCAGTGGTTGCAGACTTGTGTTCAACACTGCCTGAGGTGGGTTTGTATGGAGGCTGTACATATGAGGACTTAGTTAGTCTCCCTTAGTTAGCTGGTATTTGAAGCATCCTGAGAATGCTTTTGCATGCACACCACACAGTGGGTGGACGGCCATGTATCCATGCATGTTAATGACAACCCAGACCCCCACTCGACACCACAACCTGGAAAGCCCTCCACATGTGTATCATGCATTCAGAGCCATACCAGACACTGTGCTGCCCTAGTTTTAAAGCAAAAAAAAAAGCCCTCATACCTCAACGGGCTTAGCTTTTCCCAGAAACCAGCATTCTAGAATTCCCAGAGGTCGTGCCCTTTCACCCACGGCTGGGTTCAACAGTGGGGCGACTCTCGCCCCAACCAGCGCTCCCCGCTTGTTCTCCAAATGGGACACGTGTGCCAGTGCTTTGACTAACGCTCCCGGGCTCTTTTTTCTCTCTCTCTCTCTCTCTTTCCCTCTCTCTCCTTTGCCTCTGTCTTCCCTCAGGATGTTCTTCTAGGCCTGCTGGAGGCCCGTGTCGTGACCTGCTGATGTCCACGGAGTGACGTGGATGACCGGAACAGTCGAGGAGCATCTCTTTTGTTTGTTTTATTTGTTTGTTCAGCTTTTTTTGTTTTGATTTCCTCTGTGCTCTGCTTTTCATCTTAAATTTTTGTGTCATTCTTTCCTTTTTAGAGTTTGCCAAAGTATGCAGTGTCTTTTTTTTTTTTTTACTTTTTTTTTCTTTTTGGTAACACTTATATTAGCACACGCATATTCTCCTTTAATTAGATGCTTATTAACATGCAAATTAATAGCACACTAGCCATTTGTTAGTCATTACAAATCACTTATTAATATCCCTTATTCTGCATGACTTTTCTCCCCATAACAGACCATTAACTAAGAATTTCTCCAATATGAACTCCTAATTACCTTTTGTTCATAGTAAGTTATTTTTATATGAATTATGCTTGGGTTACTATAGGGCTTATAAGGCAGTAATACAATAGGCACAGATATTCTCCTTCAGTATTACTTAGAAAAGATGGTTTATTCGTTGAAACAAAACCCAAAGCTGCAAGTGCTAATGGTGTCAAAATAAGTCCTAATTAAGTCTTTTTGATTGAGATGAACTGTTCCAGTTGTACTACCATCTTATAAGCCCCTTATTGAGAAAAGCATATTGAGATCATAATTCATATACGACTAGCATAACAACTAACAACTACCTTCTATGAAGAAACAGAGTAATTAGCAGGTAATATTGGAAGAAATCTTAGTTAATGGTCTATTATGTGTAGAATAAGGTCATGCAGAATAAGGCATTAATAATAATATGCATGTTAATAAGCAGCTACTTAATGGTGAATATGTGTGTGCTAATATAACTAATTACCCTCTTTTTAATGGTATCCTTAAAACTATGAAATGAAAAAAGACTGACCTGGTGCTTATTTTTTATCAAGAGTTTGTTCTTTAGAGGTCTAAGTAGAACACATAGGTTTGAAATAAATGTGTTTTTTTTTTTTTTGTTTTTTGTTTTTTTGTTTTTTTTTTGCTGTCCAATACAATGAATTCTTCTGTAGAACTTTTGTATTTGTAGAAAACTTTTCACTGTAAATATTCCTGGAGATTTGTAATATATTTTTATACCACAAGAATGTTACTGTATTGTACCTCTACTGTAGATAGTTAAATCTCACGGCCTGTTCTCTCCTCACCTTCTCCATGAGGAGAAGCAAATTGTACATATTGTGATGATAAAGTAGATTTGACACATCCTGTTAATACTTGTGTCCCCATGTCCCTTATGTCACAGTCAGTCAAGATTAAGTGACCCCCCCACACACACACTCCTGCACCTCACCTTGTAAAGCACTGGTTTGTATTATTCCTGTGATGGTTTTGCATCAGATGATGAAGCAGTCCAAGGAACAGAATAAGACAGGTGACGCATCACCATTGGGTCCATATTAGACATATGTATGTGGTTTTTAGTGTGTGTGTGTGTGTGTCTGTCTGTGTGTGTGTGTGTACATGTGTATGGCTGTGCAGGGGATCACACATGAGGGTAGTATTAAGCTCCGATCTGTGGTGCTGAGGGGGGGGTTGTATGTGGGAAGAGGCTTTGCATAGAAATGTCAGCCGTGAGAATAGCTGTGCTCCTTAGTTTCCGGAGTCGTGAGCACTTCACGTCTTGTCTTAACATTGTGTAAGATGGGATCTCTAACTGTTTTTTTGTAATAAAATGGAATATTAATTTTAAATATGCCACCCAGCTGTGTGTGTGGTGTTTTTCCCCACTGAGGTCCAGGAGAAGGGGGACTATGTTTGGTGTGTGCTGGTAGAGTGGGGGTGGAGTGACTTTCTTTGGAATGTGGGTAGCTGGGCATCTGGGAATCATTTGCAAGACAATTCATCGACAAGATGAACTGGGTTGAGTGAAAGAGGGTGTTTTTTTTTTTGTTTGTTTTTTTGTTTTTTTTTTTTGTGAAATGAAGTGTTACCCTCTGACCAGGCTGTGTGGTGGTCTTGAAAAGACAGCTGCCATCTTTGTCAATTGCACATGTTCACCAAACCCAACCACACTAACTCGTATGGCTTTCTTTCCACACTTCCTAGTAAATACCCCCTGACCAAAACATATGGTGCCCTTGAGGTGACGTCAGTAGATTTCGAATAATTGAGAGGCTTTGGACCAGCGTTTACAAGCTTGATTTCTTTTGCAGGCATTGTGCAACATGAGACAGTCCAGGCTGTTTCAAAGGGAATGTGGACTTAACCAAGACCAGTAGATAGGGATAACCCTGATTTCTCGTCCCTAACCACAAGCACTTCGAGTTCACAATCACACTTGAGGACAAGGCAGGTTTTTTTTTTTTTTCTCTCTCTCTCTCGTCCTGGCCTTTCCGTTCCCCTGGAGTGAATGGCCACAGCTGAAGCGCTCGCAGTGACGAAGGCGTAATTAGAATAAATGTGTGACAGCTGTCTGTGACCGTCTGTCACAACACAATGAGGTTGTTTGTGCGACGCTCACTCATTTCGCTCGCCAGTGCCGCTCAGCCTGAGCGGCTGAAAGGCTGAGTGTAGAGAGGCCAAGGATTTCTCCGAGCTTGAGTTTTGAAGTGATGCTGATGGAGCATGAAGGACAGAGAAGGGAAACTGTTGTGAAAGATTGCACATAACCTACCAGTTAGGAAACTTGAATGCAATTCCCTGGATGTGTGTGTGTAGGTAAGGGGTATGGATATGAATCAGATTAAGACATGTCAGAGGCTTTCAGTATTTTGTATGCTGTGGTTTGCATTAATAGTATGTCACGTGTAGTATTTTTTCTCAAATGATGCCTTTTTGAAGTTTTTCAATAATTGCTCCTTAACTTTTCTCCTTCAGCATGTGGGAATAGCCATAGATTTGTACATTTGTGCACTTTTTTCTCCCCTCTCTTTTTTGTGCACATTTCTCCCCTCTCTTTTTTGAGTTTGGTATGAGTACTGCTGTCTCGACCAAGAATTTAAGCCTTATATCAAGAACAAAGACAACACCACGAGACCCTAAAATCACTTCTGGGAGCATTTCGTCTTCGGCAGGCATTCCAACTGATTTTTCGGAATATGAGTGCTGGCAAGGGGTGTGTGCTGGAATAAGTCAGTCCGTCCGTCTCTCCTCTCTCAAAGATTCCTTTCATTTTTATGATCCCTTAACTGCTTTTGGTGGTGATTATGCCTTTGCGTGGCCTACAATTTCTCAACAATTACTTGGAGGAAGGGGGGCGGGGAGGCAGGCACCACAAGTAATCCACATCGCATTTCTGCTGAACTGGTCTCAGCCGCATGCAGGCCTTGCCTGAGCAAAAGGGGAGATTTGTCACGACACCCTGAGCCTTGAGATGGGATCTGATTAGTATGGATGATTCCTCAAAGCAGCTATGTGCATGCTTTCACCCAACCTCAGCTTCATGGCTCTTGGGGAGTGTTATCTCAGCTTGATTGCAAGTTTCAGACATTTAATTGATTGTTCTCGATTGCATATTTGCTCTCTGCAGTCAGAGCTGTGATAACTTACTCTTCAGTGATGTATTGATGGAACGTAAGTATATGGCCTGCTCGTTGATTGAATCTCAATGTCCACCCTGAGCCCTGAACTAGCAAAAATTTTAACTATTAATCAAACTTCGAGCTGATTCAAGGCAGTTGAGTCTTTGAGGGGTCAGGGGTTAGGGTAGAACATTGGGACTTGGCCATTGTCTCTCCCTTCCTTAGTGTTTTCTCTTTATCTATCCACCTTTCCTCCTCATCCCTTATTCTCTCTTCCCCCATCTCTTTCTTTAGAGAACAAGGGGTGTCTGTCTTCCAGCCTCTTTTGCAATCCCTCTTTTTTTGTTCTTGTCTTCTCCCAGATCTGTATCTCCTCTCCTCTCCTTCGGCCTTAGTCAGTGTTTGCAGTTTCCCCTGGATTATTCACGCTGGCCGCGGCCGACTTCAACCCCAGCCACAGCCTCGGCTGGCTTGTTTGTTTCCACTCCGATATTAAGGGGGAGAGACTGTTTTGGAACTTTCATTGGGCCTGAGTAAACACGGCCAGCCATTAATTGGATTCTCATGCAGTGTGACCCCCACGGAGAGAGAGAAACAGGGAGCGAAAAAAAAGAAACGTGATGACGGTGGTGGCAGTGGCAGAGATGTGGTCTGTTCTCTCGGCTGATCCCTTGCCACTGTGCAGCAAGAGACAAAATATCCCATCGGCCCACCATTAAATATGTACAAGCCTTTGGGCAGCTTTATAGACAAGGTCTGGGGAGCTTGAGTGCGTCTTGGTGCTTGGTCCGCTCTGATCATCGTACACGAGTGTTTCCCTCGCTGGCTATTTTTAGAGGCTGAGTAACACTGTGCGGCGCAGGGCTACATTGGGTGAACTGTGTTTGTTTTCTTAGTGGCCTGCATGACAGTGTGACCAAGCCCCCTAAAATTCACCCGCAGCAACACCCCACTTGCCCTACTCGAAACCAGTGGTTCTTGGATTTATGTAGAGCGCTGTGTGATGTCGATACAGACCGAGCTCTGTGTCGTGTCAGACAGATTGGGTTCGATTAACAAAGCTTGACTGAATCATGTTTTGGAGAGAGGCTTGATCCTTCATTTTTTATGCCTATCGTGCACTTGGTGTGCCTTGGCCAAGAATGGACTGTGCCAAGAACATCATGTCAAATGTCAAGTTGTTTATTAAAAATCTCCCAACAATAGTTTTATGCTAGTGTTTCTCGTTGGTGGAATTGCCCCGATGCGTTCATCCTTTAAGTTCTTTTGTAAACAGATTTATACTTTTGTGC
Source organism: Tenualosa thibaudeaui (assembly GCA_027481765.1). NCBI lineage: Eukaryota > Metazoa > Chordata > Actinopteri > Clupeiformes > Clupeidae > Tenualosa > Tenualosa thibaudeaui. The sequence goes on from JAIFZK010000022.1 coordinate 1,575,006, forward strand.
CGGCCAAACAAGGCAGCAATACCATTGAACTCAAACCCAATATGTTTGTGTCTATCTTCAACTTCATCTGGTCTAATGTAAATTTAGCAGCCCCCACATTTCATGAGCACAGAGGGGTCATGACCTTTTGATCATTCTCATCTGAAGGAAGTCGTGGAGTAGCCCAGTAAACGTCAAACATTCTAAACACACAGAAGGGGGGTGGGGGTGGGTGGATTGTGTGTGCATCTCTGCAGAAAGAGTGGGCTGGCTCAGAGTTGTAGATTGGTTACTGTCGGAAAAATAACATGGCAGCATCTTTCTTTAAAATGGGGCAAATTATAGCTGTCTTCATCCCCCCCACTCCCCACACCCCTCCTAATTAGAACAAGAGAAGCTGGCTCTCTGGAGGGATATGGCAGCCATTATGACATCACTGGCTTCCCACAAACCCCAGGGGCAGTTCTATACTGGGACAGGGCCATGAATTTCTCCCAACACTCCTGCTGCCGTAAACTAGTGAGCCGCCCCAACAGGACCAGAATATCTGGAAAGTCCCCAAAATTTATTTTTCCACCAGCTTTTCTGTCTTTTTCACTCTTTTTCTCTCTTGAAAAAAAAATGAAATGTGTGCGTCTAATCAAACTCTTGACATTCAACATGAGGCAGGCCTGTGCGTCTAGGTGCTTGGTGTATTGTGGGAATTGCAGTCTTAAGGCTCATTTTACTCATTTAGTAAGAATTCATTATTCATAGTGTCATACACAAGAGGCCATTTAGGTTACATGCATATGAAGGCATACAATTACAAAAGCTTTTCAGTGTATAGAGAATCCCAACATGCAAGGCCATGTAGATTGAACACAGCCTGTGAACACAACCCAATTGCCTGTGAATGTTTTCTAGCAGTGTTTGTAGGCTCAGCATTTCAAAGAGGAGACCTCCTACATAACATGTCATCATTTGCTGCGTGAAATTACCATGTAGGCTTCAAAATGCCATGATGTGTTTCACATATCACAGATTCAAGGCTGTCATACACTCACACCACATTATTATCCCTTTCCATTTGACCATCTTCCCCCAGAGCAGTCACAGAAACCCAGGATGTCTTCAAGATGATGGTTGGATGGTTGTTCAGTGGGGTTATGATGACCCTCTCCCTCTCTCTTCCCCTATCCCTTACCCTTCGTCTCTCTCCTTCACCCTCTCTCTCTCTTTCTCTCTCTCTCACAGTGCTGGGTGGTCTCTGGTCCTTCAATGTGCCTTTCTCAACATGTGTCTGTTTGGAATTAGGGTCTGGTGTGTAATGTTTTTCTCCGAGAGGTGATTACAGATTGATTAATCACCCCACATCACCCAGACGGGCCCCGTCCCTTGCCTTGCATGACAAGTCCTGTTCCCTCCATAAGGTCCCCAAGTGACACAGTATGTTTTGTCTTTGTCTCCGAGTACTGGCTACGGGGTCTGCCTCCAGTGCTTACAGGGGCAAATAGGAATGTTGTCAGCACACGGGAGCATAGCGTTATAGCTAGCTGTCCTTTCTCGCCGTTGGCAGCAGCAGGCGCTGGGATATGAACGGTATTGCGGTGCACTGTTGTTGTTGGACGTCAGGCGCTCAGTACACGCCAATGATGTCCACGTCCTGTGCTTGATGGTTTTGGTGGTTCACCAAAGTGTTGGGCCCACACAACCCCCAAATGCTGGAACGCGTCGAGGTGCTGTCAGTCAAAGCAGTGAGCCATTGCCCAGTCCTTACCTTGCCTTTGAAATCCATTTGCGTTCCCTCCCCCCCTCTCCTCTTCCCTTTACTGGTGAGCCTCTGTCAAAAGCATTAGGTATGGACAGTCCACAGGCTTTGACCCAGGCTGCGATAGTCTTGCTTGGGTTCACCTCGATCTAAGGTCCCTGAGCCCTGCTATTTTAAGCCTCTTAAATGTTAATTATTTGCCCACTTGTGCCTCACATTATTTAATGGACCAACCCAAGCACAGATTTTCTTTCTTAAGTGCACTGAATCATCCTTTCATCCATGGACTCTGCATTTGCATCCAACGCTGAGGTTTACCGTCCTGTGAAAGGAAACATGACCTGAAAGTAGACAGAAGGAGGAGGGGAAAAGAAAGAAAAGAAAAGGAGAACTAGCCATAGGGAATGAGAGAGGGAAATATGAATGGAGAGCATTAGGGGACTGCAAGAGAATATGAGGAGGAAGCAGGGAGGGTGTTAGTATAAAGTGTGTGTGTGTGTATGTGTGTGTGTGTGTGTGGAGGGAGTGTGTGGGGTATATATCCCACAGGGGACAATGCCACGAATGATGGTTGTCAGTGCGCTTGTGGACTCCCAGCAGCCAACCATCCTCCCATGTCCTGAGCTTCGGTGAACACAGCAACACAATGACTCAACCACGTGTCCCCCTTTTCTGTTTTTGTCCTCGAGTAAGCAATTTTTCCCTCCCTCCCTCTCTCTCTCTCTCTGCCTAGCACTAAAAACACTGCTGGGGAACAAATAAATAAATAAACAAAGGAAAAAACAGCCAGTGCTGATTAATGAATCGCAGACCCCAAACACGTGTCTCTACTTTCAATCTCTGTGAAATGACTAAGGGTTTATTATGTAAGGCTGTTTCAGATTGACAGTAATACTTGGAACAGGGACACAGCATAGTAAATCTTGAGGCCATGACAAAAAGAATGTTTATTTTGTGGTGTGTGTGTGTGTGTGTGTGTGTGTGTGTGTGTGTGTGTGTGTGTTTGTGTGTGTTTGTGTTTGTGTTGGTATTCATTTCAGTGCCGTATACTTGGCTCGAACTCCCGAAATGTATCTCGCCTCCTGTTTTGTCATTGATAAACGGCTGCAGAGTGCCAAGCTTTGCCTGAGCCGAGAGGGGCTTTGGGTTGGGCATGCTGGTGTCCTCTACCTCCCTCGCAGAGCAGTGATGGCCCTCTATGCCTGTGTTTGGTGATAACATGCCAGTGCACTGCAACCCCACCCTGCACCATTGCCGTTATTTCAGTGCTGGACTATTATTGGCTAGTGAGTAGATGGGACGAAGTACAGGCTGGGACACATTGTTGTTGTTTGTTTTTTTTATGTTGAAAAGCCACAGCCTTGTATGGCATTACACTTCATAATACATCCAGTTGGACTGGCGTCATGGAATTCTGGAAAGCTGATTCTGTTTAGGGTAATTGTTATTGTCATTGAATATGAATTGCAGCAGATATGGTTACAGATCACTGCCCCCCCCCAGCCCCCCCTCCAAACCCCACCACTACCCACACCCACCCCCATCCATCTCACTCGGTTAAACCCCAATGCCCTTTTAAACCCCTGAAGTCCTAAAAGTTCAAAGACTTACAGGCATGAATCAGCCAATCATGAAGTCATGTCATGCCAGTTAAGTCTCTAAGGGTTCAGAGCTTAGGGCTTCATACGCTGGAACACTGGATCCATCTCTGTCTTCAAAGATGTGAAAGTGCTTTTCTTCAGTTTTGGAACACCTCTAATTTTCCTAAATTTTTTACTCATGTAAATCATGGAAAGCGCTTGACAGCTAATGTCCCCATAATATACACAAAGACACTAACAGACTAACTTCCCTGGTCTCCTCAGGCTTGTTGGTTTGATGCAAAACAGGTGATAAACACTTCTCCATGTGGCAGCTATTTACTTGTGCCCTGAACCTTTGGGCTTCAGTAAGCACCTTTTGGGTGCTTGAAAGACTCTTTGGTTTGACCTTTGAACCCACAGGCCCATCGAGGGACCGCTGACAGACAGCTGAGGTGATGAGAAAACAACTGTGTACTGAACCAGAAGACTCAAGCTCAGCTTTTCCCCACCAAGAGAAAAATAAAGATTGCGTGCAGGAAATACGCCTGGTGAAGACACGCAGCAGCCTGGCATCATTGACCAGCAGTCATCCTCAATTACTGCCTCCATTAGCCTAATTCCTAGCGTTCATCCTCACCGACGCAAACCTCCCATCGGGGCGATTGGCCAGCGTGTGGAAGCGATCAACGCAAAACAGAGACGGCCTAAAGAAGGTCCTGGCAGCTGGACGCGTTTACAAGCACGGCCCATTAATCATCTGCTAACCCCCGTGAGCAGTATTGTTCCCATCGAGAGAACGAGAGAAAGGAGGAGAATATGTGCTGCTCTTCCTCTGTCCAAGCCATCGAAAATTGCTTCCCTACGAATTGCCCCGGAGGAGGAAAAGAACTCTTCAGGCTCTATTTACATTTGACGGTTGGAGATATAATAATTATAAAAGAATAATTAAAAAAATAGAGTAGCCGGCAAGACTCCCAGGCCTGCCTGTGAAGACTTCTACTGACAGAGAGCTCTGGCCTAAGCGGTGGACGATCGGTTAAATAGCTGTAGGGTGAACGCAGTTTGGCCTGCTCTCCTCTTCCTGTCAGCCCCGGTGTTATTTTCAATGTCTCTACAAAATGGCTCCAGCTCCTTGGCAATTACGTTAACACAAGCCAAACGCACCGTCCGGGCCCTGTCAGCTTTTAAAATAGGCAGCTGTGTACAGAGGAGGGGGCCCTGTGTTTGATAAAGCAGCACTGGTGATGGGACTGTTTGGAGAATACAGGTGACTTTTTGCACTCCGTGCAACAACCATACCCGCAGTTTTCGCTCCTTCCTCCGCCTCACTTCTCCTCCGCGTCGAGAAAAACCTTAAAATACCACAGATGTCAACACACGGAGGATAGCAGTCATCAGGTGTTTGGAAGTTCTTGACAGGCCACAGTGTCACTCCAAGCACATGCAGTCATCTGTTTTTCTTCCAACCGTTTGGAGAACCTTTTAAAGTTGTGCTTTTGAACCCACAGCAATGGCTCTTAAGGTACTGTTTATTGAATCTTGTCCAACGTCCAAAGATCCTTGGCTGGACAAGGACTATGTGTCCATATACTCACAAATATAAGGGATTACTTGAATATTCTAAGGTTTTTAAATCAGGGTTTGGTGCAGAGATGGTGTTGTCAGAATACTGCAATAAATGGAACGGGGCTCAGGTATGTTTGTGTGATGCTACACAGCATATTCTGTGTCTGAAACACAAAGTCAGTTAGGGTCAGCGTTTCCTGGTCAGTTGCGGCATGCTTGCTAAATTGCACTGTAAGGTAAAGCGCTCGGGATGAAAACAAAGAGCTGCAGACCTCTTGGCTATAGAGGAGTTTAGCAAGGTGTGCCCAACCAAACATCAAACAACAATCCAGGTCTGTTCCAAACCTGGTCCTGAAAACACATGTTGTATGTGGCCGTGGTCCATTGGACCTGAACTAGAAACAGCTTTTTAAGGGATTCAGTCAGAAAAATTTAGGGCTGTTGACGGGTACGGGAATCGATTGCTTTGGCCAAACGGCGGTTTGATCAGGTTCGAGTGCATTTTAATGGCTTTGAAGTGGGCCCAGAGGGTTTTGGCATGGCCTTGCTCGCTGAGAGGCGAGCTTAGGGAGACCATCCCTCATGTGGAAGTCAGGGAGAAGGATGGGGGTGGGACGGGGAAACGTCGGCCCAATCCCAGATGGATCACAAAGTCATTACGGCAAGACGGCACATCTCCCAATGCGCCCGGCAAAGCTGCCTCTGACAAGATTGCTGCCGTAATGCAATGTCGTGACCCCTCTTGCTTCGCACCACTGATCTCCTGATCTCGACATGGCTGTCTGCATACACAAACGCTCACAGTCTACCAGAGTGTTCATGCATCTGTCTAACCAGCAGGCAACTTGCTGTGCATTCTGAGAGGGCAACACTGTTGGGGCTTCATATTTTGCCACGCAATATATTTCTTTCTCTTTCTCTCTCTCTCACAGACACACACACACAAACACCCAGACCCCCCCCTCCCCACACACACACACACACACATTGTGAAGAGGTAAAAAGGAGAGCCATTGGCAAGGCAAGGTGGACATCTGAGAGCCGAGTGCTGGCCTTAGTTTCTGGAGCCTTCTTTTGATTGAGGGCTCTGCTTTTTCCTCCTCTTGGTGTGGGACAAAAGTTCATCCTCCCCAAATCCCCTGGAATTAGAAACGAAATAAATGTTTGATCTAATCACAGGGACACAGAGTTGTTAATGAAAACGGGAAACGGTAAGAGAGGGGAGGGAAGGGAGGAAAGGAATGGGGGTGAGGGGGTGGGAGGTTGATGGGTTTGTGGAGGGAATGACTATTATAAACACAAAGGTTCTTCTCTCCGAAGCCCATCATCAAAGGGTTCTGTTACCCTGCCTAAGTATTAATTTCATGTATACATGGTAAGTTCTTTTTTTGATTTATTTTAAACTGCAACCACCGGGGTGAAAAAGTTCATGAGCCTCATTTATCTCAACTGTTATTCTTTGCCTCTCTTCCTACCTCCCTCCCTCTCCCTTTTTCTATCTCTTTCTCTTCCCTGTCTGGTCTGAGCAATATTAAGCCCACAATCTGAAGAATGTGTGAAGTAAGCTCTTGGATGCTGCAGGAATGCTGTGGAGCCAGCGAGGATCGGATATGGCCGCAGAGTGAATATATTAGGACAGTTTTCAGATAAATCATTTCATATGCGTGTCACTTTGAATGAGTCCAACTGCTGATATGACAGTTTACATGGCGAGAGCAGAGGTCCAACAACACGAGTACTTGGTACAGAAAAGCCTTTTTTTCAGCCCTTCTCAGAAGGGAGAGAGAAGAAGGAGACAAATATGAGCTTACACATTGTCCATCAGTACTGCATTCTGTGTGATCCTCTTAGCATACAAGGCTTTAACAGCTATTAGTGATTGTTTTTAAGCATCAGACATGAAGTCAGGCATCATCAAAGATTCCAGAGTGACTTTTTGGGGTGTTGGCGGAAGGCGTGACTAACACAGATACAGTATCCCCACATGCACGTGTGCGCGCGCACACACATCTTCTGCTCAGTTGATGTCATATGGGACACGTGACTTTCTGATTGGATTGTCATTGGACAATCAGCTCTGCTCTCTCATTCAGTTTTTGTTGAGAGCAGACAGAATGTAGGTCAGTGCTGTGGATTCAGTTCTCTGCTCACATGCTGATATATTAAGCTCTATGTGTGTGTGTGTGTGTGTGTGTATGTTGGAACGATGTATCTGAATCACTGAACCCTTTCAGCAGTACCTGCAGGCATATCAGACAGCCAAGTGTGTGTCTCCTTTCGAGCCTACCATGTTCTCCATGACACTGAACAGAAATTCACCTCCATTACATTTTCAGTGCATAAATAAGCAGATATGTCATTTTATAAAACTCTGTGAGTTTGTGTGTGTGTGTGTTGTCATGGGAGTTGAAAATGCTCTCGCCATCATTATGATTATTTCCCTTAGGCTTTTTATATCCTGCTGTAAATCTGGCTGGGTCTGTTCAGCAGCTCACTGACCCTGCAGTGTCTCTTCACTTCCGCTCTCTGCACTGAGCCCCAAATGGTGAATGTCTACAGAGCAGAGGCATTGAACGGCTGTAAATAAACTCGTCCTTCACCAAGGCGTTTATGTGGGTCAATAAATATATTATACACAAGGTAAATCTGAAGATGGCCAAAATGTACTCACAGTTTAACTCTTTAGCATTAAGGCCAATGGTGAGCTGATAATAAAGGACCTTGATTTATGCCCTTGCGCAAGGCTCGTTTAACCATCCTGGCACTCAGATTTTTGCTTACTCTGTTCCTTTTTGTGTAGGAACTCACCATCGCTGTTTTGTAAATATTTTGATTAAAAATGTACATACTTATGTATGTAAATACCATACATTTGTGTGTGTTAAGGCAAAAGCAATATGTTGAAAAAATAACCTTGTGAGGCTGGTGACCTCTGTTACCTGTTTTGATAGTACTCACACACTAGCAAAGTTTCAGCATGAGCAGGGGGTGATCACCCAGCTGACTTAGCATGAGCCGAGCTTTCCTCACCTGCGAGCGCTTGCTGTGTGAGCGAGAGACGTCCGACGGGTGGAATTTCTTCCAGCGTTTCACAGAGAGACAGTGCAGTCAGTGTTGAGTTTGTTCGCTCGCTTGCTCTCTCACTCGCTTGTTCGACCGCTCCCCATCCATGCGAGAGCCAAGCTGGCAGCTGGACACAATGCCGTCAGCGGGTGCTCCTTGACTGATGGCTTGAACGTCTGGCATGTCCTGAGGTAAGCTTGTCTCTGGGCGTCTTGGTGGAGCCTCTCCTAATTTGACAGAATTATGGATGCCTTTGCGACGAACCAGGCAGCAGAGAGGAAACAGAAGATGGATTTTTGCTATTACTTTGTTTTATTTATGAAGGCATTCCGTGAAAGTTCCTTGCAATTTGTAAGTATAATTATGTTTTTGGGGGCCTTAACTTAAATTTGACCACCACAAGTGTCACAAACGTGCAGTGCTGGAGTTGCTTCATTGTGGCATTTCAATTCTTTCGCTTTTTTCTTTGTTCTTTTTCGTTGTTGTTCTCACTGGAAAATGTGACTAGATGGGTCACACCTCCCCACCACTGAATTGTGCAGAGAGGGGATGCCAAGTCCAGCACTCACGTCACCCCTTCACCATTACCCAGGCATCCCTTATGCATGGGTGACATCCTTGTGTACTCACAGAATATTTTTCTCTCTCCCTCACTAGCTTTATTTATTTATTTATCCATTTATTTATTTACTTTCTCGCTGATGGAGAATAATAAAGTTGAGAACGTTAAGGGCCTTGTGAACCATTCTGTGCACCTTACGTAACGCCTGCAATTTTCTGCATCCCTGCCACATTGTCAACAGAAGTCGGCCCGTTATCAAACCTGGGCTTAACCAGTGAGTCTGGCTGAACCCTGTCAAACCTCAGTCGCCTGCTTTATGGACAGTAAAAAAAAACCCAGGCTAATGCAGTCTGTGGATCATGTAGATTAATGTATGGGAGTTTGTGTCGTCTTAAAAGGCCATCTTCAAGGCCATCTTCACATAATGTCTCCTTTGCCCACGTATGGTCTTATGGAGAATGTGTGTGTGGAGACAGATCCTAATCTTTGAGTGTAAAACCTTGGGAGGATTGTCTCTTCTAGAGTGATGAAGCCTCATTGGAATATGTGGTGACGATAGTTGTTCCCAGGGCTGTGTGACAGCACAACAGGACAATGCCCTCAGTGTGTGTGTGAGTGTCTGAAAGACAGAGAGGCTGATAGAGTGATGTTGCACATGTGTTTGTGTTTGTGACCTCCTTGCCTGTGTGACACAGTCCAGGGTTACAAATATAGTCCCCTCTCTCTCAGACCTCTTTTGATAATGAATTGATGTACGTGCGTGTGTTTATCCCCTGAGAACAGGCACTCCCTAGAGACAGGGAGAGAAAGAAAAGAGATAGACAAAAAGAGAGAGAGAGAGAGGAATTATGAAACAAATCATCTGGCCTGTATTTTCTTCTCCCCACATGTAGTTCTGATTTTTATCTATTTTTGTGCGTTATCAAACATAACATGAGAACTTAGGAACACTTCCAAAAACCTAGCAGGTCTGCTTCGAGTGTCTGCATAGAACAAATTGCTTGTACTTCATGGGCCACTACTTGTTTCATAGTTGGGGCTGGTGGACCAGGGAGGAAGAGCATGTTAGCCTGGTCCATGTATCTTTCATGCAGATGGGACACTTCTGCTGTGATTTGCCCTAAGGGGAGGCCAATGAGAGTTTATGTTCCATCCTTCTGGCCAATGAAAGTATGTGTTCTGTGTACATTATTTATCAGTCCGTACAGACACGTTCATGAAAGACCTCTGTGTTCTGCATGTTCCATAAGGTAGACAGGGATTTGAAACACTGAACTGGCCTCAGTGAAATGAATGTATGTGAGTGGAATGAATCTTGCATGTTTGATATACCATTTATCGTGTCATGGGTGGATGTGTTTTGTTTTTCCTCTTTGTCCACTGTGGTCCACAGACCAGTAGTCTTTTTAATTAGGGGTTGAGTGGCGTATGGCTGTGTGGTCTAACATGTCGGGTGGTGTCTGTGTGTGTGTGTGTGTGTGTGAGAGAGAGAGAGAGAGAGAGAAGCATGTGCACAGGGGCAAGAAATCGCCTGTGCACGAGAGAATGAGCTCATGCATAAATATGCAACTTATGAGCGATTGTATGTGCATGGCTAATCGCATGTGTGTGTGTGTGTGTGTGTGTGTTTGCACAGGGCCCAAATGTGATTGTGAAGAAGCTCATGTAGTGAAGGCACTAGCTATTTCAGCTTGCCTAAAACTCTATATTTCTCTCTCTCTCTCTCTCTCTCTGAAGTTGAGAGTGGCAGAGGGGGAAACTGGCCCCCTCACTATCATTCCCATCGAGCTCTTAATATTGGCCGAGTCATCTGTTGGGAGGGTTAGGTCCTTGCAGCCCTCGGACCACTGCAACCACACAGGAAACTGCCGGCCAGACATGTTTCCAATTACATACTATAAACCATCACATTCTACACCCATCTATGGAGATGCGTGCCCTCTTTAACGTCAGATTCAAGAATTCTTTGAATTATTAATGGTAAAGGGGAAGAGAGCAAATTACGACAATTGGTGGATGAACGTGTTATTTAAACACAGTCCGCACTTTCTCCCTGCAGTATGTAGGCACACACATTCACATTCACACACACTCATACACACACTCATACATGCACACACAGGCTAACACACTCACACTTGTGTAGAAACCCGCAAGCACATTCATGCACGAACACACAACAAAAATCCTCAAATGTTTTCATGGCTTATTTAAGCTTGATGAAGTGAAATTCTTGGTGGATGGTGGATACAGTCATGAAGCTTTCTGTGTGCGTACATCACTAAATTACAACCTTGTATGCGTATATGTGTGTGTGTGTGTGTGTTTGTGTGTATGTGTGTGTGTATAAAACTGTCTGAAAATCAAACTAATACTTGCAAACCACATTCTCTCTTTCTCCTTTTCCTTTCCACATGTTGCATTGGAGAACTGGAGCCTCACTTCAAGAGAAGGCTGCTGTTGTATACCCGTCGAAAGGGTTATGACTTTTGTCTTTCTTTATTCCCTGCCTCTTTCCATCACTCCTTCCAATTCGTCCTCTTTTCTCTTTTTCATTGAAAGGTTTGTGACCTGTTCTTTTTGTTCTTCTAATTTAATTCACCCCCCTTGCTTTCACTTTTTCTATTTCTCCCCCATTCTTTCTCCCTCTCTCTCTCTCTCTCTCTTTCTCTCTCTCCACTGCTCTCTCCTTTAAGGTTTTGTGCAAGGTCACTGTTAAACCCCTGCCCCCTGTGGGAAGGTGTCGGGTCGATATGAAGCAGGCGTCGGCTGGAGCCATGTGCACAGATGCAGCTGAGTCCAGCCTTTTCCTCCAGCTCCCTGATGACTCCCAGATGTTTAATAAAGCCACGCTCTCTACGTGGTCGAGCTTTCCTCTCTCCTCTCTCTCTCTCGTTTTCTGTCTCTCTTTCCATCCCCCTCTCTGTCTTTCATTTCTTAATTCACACTTGCTCTCATGCTCTCTTTCTTTCTCTCCATCTTTCTCTCCTCCAGCTCTTGCTCGCTTCCTCATGCACTCCCAAGTATACATACACATGCACACAATGGACCAGTAGACAAAGAATTCGCTTGCAATGCCCTCGCATGCAGTTCATACACATTCACATTTATGCTCTAAATGGCACATCCGCTTAGTTTCAAGCACACACACACACACACACTGCCCCAGCTCTAAAGTACTCTAAATTCACATGCACTTGTAGATCTTGTAGCTCATTTAGAATTCTTATACTAAACAATTAAACTCTAAATTCCTGCTACACTGTGGCTGAAACTTTGTTTACCTCTAGTCATATTGGAGAATTCTATGTTTGTGTCTACATCTGTGTTGCTGTAGACTACAGAATAAGCAGACACCAGGGGTGGAATAGAACTGGACTCAGCCTGTATATCGCTCTCTGCTTTCTCACAGTGTCTGGACTGACCACAAGGCCCTTGTTAAAAATGCAGGAGAGTAGGAAGGAGGTGTGTGTGTGTGTGTTTGGGGGGAGGGGGGTGGCTGTCTGTGTGTGTTGCATGAGGAAGGTGTACGGTCAATGCACAGAGGCAAATAGGGGTTGGGTGGGGGTGGCTGCGACCCCATTCCAAGAGCCCTTTTCATTGCATTCTTGGGAAAGTGCTTCCAGTAGAGTGAGAACAGTAGAACAGTTGAGCACAGAGGGCTTCAGATGCCTCTTAAGGCCCATTTAAAAGCCATCATTCAGAAATGTTGGCGTATTTTAACCTGAAGGCAGGGAAAAGGAGTTGTGTTTTTTTTCTTTCCTGTTCTCTCTCTCTTTCTCTCTCTCTCACACACACACTCACTCTTTCTTTCGTTCTCTCTGTCTTTCTATTATTTATTTCTCTCTTTCTTTCTCTTTCTTCCTTTCCCATTCTCCCTCTGTCTTAGGCAGGACTGTGTAATTGGAGTGTTGGGTGGTCAGGCACATTAGCCGGTGCCTGTGGCTTCAGATCATGGCGATCTGCTGGGATGCTGTCTGTCAGTTGGGGTAATCGTAGAGCGTTGACTGACATGTCTGTGTTTTCCCTTCTCAGGGACTCTCCCCTCCCTCGCTCTCCTTTCGTCAATGCCGCTCCTTGATGTGGCTGTAAGACTGTATGGCATGGAACAGAGATGGAGATGCATTTCGTGAACTATAGGAAAGAGGGAGTGACAACACACACCCTCCTCCAGCACACACACCCACACACATCTTTCAATTACTTCATTACTGTAGCTGTAAATCCTGGTTATTGATTCGTGTCTAGAGTAACATTCTAGATGAGAGATGACGACACACTCTAGTTTGTGTCTGTAATAAATATTACAGGCTGCATTAGTTGCTGTTTTGCAGGGAGCTAGTCTCACTAGTACATGTTGTTAAACATAGATTTCCCTTGATGCAGACATTTAGTCGTGAGGCAGGTGCTTTCAACTGCAGATAAAACTGGTGAAAAACAGTGGAAATGGTTTATGCAAAATGTGCTTACAATCTCATCAGTTATGAAATGCATGAAGTTATTAGGCCAATTGTGACTGTAAATTTTGTTCATGCAGACATCATACTGCTGCTGGTTGAATGAATGTATCCCATCTGACTGAGACTTGGCAGATTTGAATAATTATGCCTTTTTTCCATGATGCTTCATCAAGCTGTTATTGTTATAATTTAGATTTTTATGCATGAGATCATGCACATTTGTTTGTGTGCATAGAGAAAGGGCACCTCTGCTTCCATTGTGTTTAGTATTGCGCTTTTTTGAATGTTCAGTGTAATGGGTTCTTGACTTTTATGCTGAAGACCAGCTGAAGTCCCCTGACCTGTTAGATCATTAATCATGGGTGGCACGTGAGGAGTGCTGAACACGGAGGCCCAGAGTACAATCACTCACCTCCCAGAGAACAACCCCCACCCTCCCCCTGACCCCCCAGACTTGTGTTAGTGAAACGGGGCCTCGCTGTGACAACATGTAGTTTGAGGATAGCACCTAATAACTCACTATCTGGCAACCTGATAATGGCTGTAGACCACTACTTGTGTCTTTGACGAGTGTGGAGGTAGGTGAGCCTGAAGCAGAGACTCACAGCTGGCTGAGTGTAGACCTGTCTGGCTCTCTTTGCGATGGCCCACACTCGCAGCATTATATAACCACCCCTGTTCCCTCAGGTTTTATTCAGACTCAAACTTGGATGATATGATACATGTGTTTTAAATTGAACCTTTAACTGTCTATTGTTTTTTTTTAAATTGCTGTAGCATGATAGGCCCTCATCAGCTCATCAGAAAAAAAATCAGTTATTTCGTGGGTCATAACACCAGGTACACCTCAGCTCCCACCCATCTCATAAAACGGCTCCTGTGCGGAATGTTTATTGCTCTGTTTCCACGGTATTGTCCAGCAGCCATTTGCAGTTTTTCGGTGGAAGCATTCACAGTTAAAACAACAGAAAAAGAAACGGCGAGCTGTGCTGTAATTGCTTTAATTTGGCCCTCGTTGGCAAAGGCCTCCGCTTCCCCCTGCACTTCAAACAGTAAGAAGTATTTTTTTTATTCTCTCTGTGGCTAGAGTCCCTGGCTTCCATTGTGTTCACAAATCTGCCTTTATGAGTTTTGCGGGCCTCACTGTTTCACGGGCCGTTCTCTGGAAAGCAGAAACGGTTGCCAAACAAGTGGAGAATCTATGTGTGTGTGTGTGTGTGTGAGAGAGAGAGAGAGAAAGAGAGAGAATGGATATGTGAGAGCTAGAGAATCTCAAACGTCTCTTGGGGGAAGTTCATTGAACTCCCCAAATCTCTGAGGTTTTGGAGATGTGTGGAAATCAGGGAGGAGAGGAGAGGAGAAGAGGATGAAGAGGAGGGAAGGAGGGAGGGGTTAGGTTATCTTCGGCTCTGCTGCCTTTTGCTGTGCTCTATATAGGAGTTGCTTGCGCAGCGATAATAATGATATCCCTGGCAGGGCTCCTTTACTGCTCTGCACAGAGAGCTCTCACTCGACTCCGTCCAGTGACGTTAAGCTCTCAGACTGCCTCACACCTCTCTCTCCCCTCCTTCCCTTCCTCTCTCTCTCTCTTTCTCTCCCTCCCTTTCTCTGTGTCTTCTTGCTTCTCTTTTATTTTGCCCAAAATGTTGGATTTCATTTGATATGCATGAGGAGCTGGGGCAAGCTTTCAGGACCTGCATAAACAGGCCAGCCTTCTTAAACCCACAAAACCCACACACATGTTGAACCAGTTCCATTCATTCTAGAAGACACAAAAAAAACTCTCTCTCACCACAAAAGACCTTTTGTGTGACATCTAATGTAATACACAGTATATATATATATATATATATGACTCAGTCGTAATACTTGCATAATACTCCCATAACAAGTCCACATTCATCATTTCTGCATATGTTAGTTCATGGTGCGCCAGGTCACAGTGATACACTATAATATCACCTTCACCTTGTATGTTTGACAGTGATTTATAGTTCTGTTCACCTCATTTGCAACTATTTGGAAGAGATGT